>CANNZV010000275.1:0-341001 GCA_947561585.1 Caprella mutica | reverse complement strand
GGTGAATGTAAGAAGAGGGACTAAGAGGTAAAAGAAGAGTGAAGAGGTGAATGTAAGAAGAGGGACTAAGAGGTGAAAGAAGAGTGAAGGGGTGAATGGAAGAAGAGGGACTAAGAGGTAAAAGAAGAGTGAAGAGGTGAATGTAAGAAGAGGGACTAAGAGGTGAAAGAAGAGTGAAGGGGTGAATGGAAGAAGAGAGAATAGAAGGTAAAAGAAGAGTGAAAGGGTGTGTAATAAGAAGGAATAAGAGGTAAAAGAAGAGGCTACAGAGGAGGTGAATCAATGGCGGTGATAGTGCAAGTGATACTAATTTCTAATTCTATACCATTACCACTGGCACACTCTTACATTCTATAGCGCGTATGGAATAGTACTGTAATAGTGTGCCTGTACATTGAATAGTACTGTAATAGTGTGTATCGTGCATTGAATAGTACTGTAATAGTGTGTCGTGCATTGAATAGTACTGTAATAGTGTGTCCGTGCATTGAATAGTACTGTAATAGTGTGTCCGTGCATTGAATAGTACTGTAATAGTGTGTCTGTGCATTGAATAGTACTGTAATAGTGTGTATGTGCATTGAATAGTACTGTAATAGTGTGTCTGTGCATTGAATAGTACTGTAATAGTGTGTATGTGCATTGAATAGTACTGTAATAGTGTGTCTGTGCATTGAATAGTACTGTAATAGTGTTTCTGTGCATTGAATAGTACTGTAATAGTGTGTCTGTGCATTGAATAGTACTGTAATAGTGTGTTTGTGCATTGAATAGTACTGTAATAGTGTTTCTGTGCATTGAATAGTACTGTAATAGTGTTTCTGTGCATTGAATAGTACTGTAATAGTGTGTTTGTGCATTGAATAGTACTGTAATAGTGTGCCTGTGTATGGAATAGTACTGTAAT
Source organism: Caprella mutica (assembly GCA_947561585.1). Taxonomy (NCBI): domain Eukaryota; kingdom Metazoa; phylum Arthropoda; class Malacostraca; order Amphipoda; family Caprellidae; genus Caprella; species Caprella mutica. The sequence continues at coordinate 340,094 of CANNZV010000275.1, read as the reverse complement.
AGTGTGTATTTGCATTGAATAGTACTGTAATAGTGTGTATGTGCATTGAATAGTACTGTAATAGTGTGTCTGTGCATTGAATAGTACTGTAATAGTGTTTCTGTGCATTGAATAGTACTGTAATAGTGTGTTTGTGCATTGAATAGTACTGTAATAGTGTGCCTGTGTATGGAATAGTACTGTAATAGTGTGTATTTGCATTGAATAGTACTGTAATAGTGTGTCTTTGCATTCAATAGTACTGTGATAGTGTGTCTGACTCACTGTCTGTGTATGGAATAGTACTGTAATAGTGTGCCTCTGCATTCAATAGTACTGTGATAGTGTGTCTGTGTATGAAATAGTACTGTAATAGTGTGTCTTTGCATTCAATAGTACTGTGATAGTGTGCCTGTGCATTGAATAGTACTGTGATAGTGTGTCTGTTTATGGGATAGTACTGTAATAGTGTGTCTTTGCATTCAATAGTACTGTGATAGTGTGCCTGTGCATTCAATAGTACTGTAATAGTGTGTCTGTGCATGAAATTGTAATGTGATAGTGTGTCTGTGCATTGAATAGTACAGTAATAGTGTGTCTGTGCATGAAATAGTAATGTGATAGTGTGTCTGAACATTGAATAGTACTCTGATAGTGTATCAGTATACATAATGTTATCACTAAGCATCTGCTCTAACTATAAGGAAATTACGTCACTGATAGCATAGTTATTAGATAGGGAAACAGTTAGTGTTGACAATGGCTAAATATCAACCATATTCTTACTTGCTATCTGAATTATTAATAAACGAATTTGAAAAATGAATATAAATTTATATTACTCTGAATTGATTTCATGATAGATATTGATTGATGTTGAAAGATTTATTTTCATTGCAGAAATTTGAGAAAATTTAATAATTTTCAAAATATAATAAAACTACATCTTGAAATATGTAGTTTTCTAACTAAAATTTATTAATCTAGCTGACAATAATCTATTTCAGATTCATTCCATACTATATAGATATTTTCTGTATAGCATAATTCCTAATTTTTGTGCATATAAGTATTTTAAAAAAGGAGTATTTTCATAAAATTATAATAAAATAACTAAAGCGAAACAATTCACATAATTTGAGAAAAACAACTGAATGGAATTAATATGGATTATGTTATTTTTAGAAATTTCAATTTAGGCATAGGTATGAAACTTTTAAAATATATACTTTGATTGTTTTAAAAGTAACTACATCTAGGTGCTTATATAGTTACCATGCGTGTTGTTCTTACACACTTAGTCATATATAATATATTATGTATTACATGTATGAGGTTCATTACAAAACTGTAATTTATTATCAATAAGAATATCTAGCAATAAATTTAAGAAGATTTTCATTCAATGTGCTCTCATAGTTATTAAATCTTCTTCCTACTATGTACTTTCTGTTCTTTAATTCTTCGCTTTTATAATAATAAATTAAGTTGTCCGACAGAGTCAATTTTGTTAATGTTTATGGAGGCACGCAACCTAATATAAATACATAAAATATTTCCTCTTTTTGTATATTTCGATGCAACGAAGATTTTTATTTTAAATATCGTTAATCAATTTTAAATCACTACTTCATCTCCATATCAATTATTAGAAAGTACATTTCACAGAAGGTACTGAAATCATTAGGTAACTTGTATCACATCCATGACACTTTATTTATACATTACAGAACCTATGACTGTATTTCTTACATAATTTCCATATTATTAGATCAACCATGAGTGGAATAATATCCATTTCTTGTTTTCCAAGACATGCACTATAAAATCTTGTTTATGTCGAGTTGTTTCGCTTTCACCCGTGGTAATAAAAACAACCTACCTTGCTACTACTTCACAACACATCCGTAAAATCAGCAAAATATTCTTCCAAATGGAAGAAAGAGAAGTTACACACCCATAAAGTGTAACCCTCTGGTTGAAGGTAACAAACCAGTTCTCACTCTCAAAGTATCTTATCCACAAATTTACTTCTCTCAAGATATATATTAATTCATGATCAAAAGCTATCTTAATCATGATATTAGATAATTATTTTAAAATGGAAACAAAACTCATTATTTTTTTCACTGTTAATTATTGTAATTCGTGAATTCGTTAATTATTCATATTGTGAATTTGTATGAGACCAAAATTAGCGCTGACTTTTTTAATATTATTTTTGCCAAAAAAATTGGCTTAAATGACGAGATAAATTTCTCCATACTAATTGCATTATATCTGGAATCCAGCATCTAGAAGATACCATCAAATAGATATTCCTGATCATTAGTCAATTCTTGGAACTGTTCCTGGTAACATTTAGCTTACAATTAATCATCAAGATGCATTCAGTTTACCGATCTAGTATTAACAACTGGGATAATTTAGACTTTTTGCAGCACTTTATATTGATTGATGTGTTTTACCTAACTATCTACCCATATCTTAAATAAATGTGCTAAATTCATAATAATTGGAAAGATCATATAATAGATAAGTTCCATCATAAAGTGAAGATACATATATGCACTTAAATTATATGCCATTAATTCTATTTTTTTTTTTTTGCTCTGAGAATGTTCTAAAGCATATTCTACTCCACCCTAGACTACGTATTGCAGAACAACTCAATTATAGCACACCGAGCAACTATATAACTATAGGTAGGGCAACTTAGTACCAACTACTGGAATTATATATTTAAATCAGGACGGTTACTTTGAATGTATGATTTCATTAACCTTTATTCTATCAAGTTTATTATCATAAATATTTTCCTTTACTGAATAATTTTTTGGGGAGCTTAAAACTTTTTTCTTCATTGTGATACTATAGACAAGCTACCTTCATTTTTTTAGACATGCACGATAAAAATATGATCATTTTGGTAGACATGCTCGATATCAGAGAGATATATGCACGCCTATTTAAAATAAAATTAAGCTCTTGTTTAACATTATTTTAATCATAAAATATTGTAAAAAAAACTTCTGAAAATGATTTTGAAAAAGATTTAAGGGATAAGGCGGGTCTTACCTCGTGTAACCAAAAGCATTCAAATCAGTAAAAGAATATCACCAGTGAAGTATGTAGCAGGTATCAAAATCATACTTGAAGAGTAAAGCACATTTCGCATTGATTTATGTATATCTCTTCATACGTTTCACTTATTTGTTCACATAAAAAAACTATAATTTGGCACCATATGAATATGTAATAGAATCAATTTAGAGTAGCTACCTTATAAGGTGTTTCACCATCTATCCCTGACTCATTCCTTGGAGTTATTTATCAAAATGCAGATGAGGAGAACGCTATAATGTTCTTCATTATCTCATTCTGTGCAGCGGTAAATCATCTCGTTAGACCACCACGTCAAAGAAAAATGCCCAGAATCTATAGCTTCGTCAACTCTCACTCAAGAATAAACTCTTTTGCAACTCTTATTGATAATGATAGAGTATTTATGCAGGGAAATTGATGTAGATTATCTCTATAGTTCAATGTGAGTGAGTGATTGAAATATATAGCTTCTTATTCTAACAAAGTCTAAAAACCCGTTAGTTTCTTCATATGGTTTTAATGAGGTATAAAACCGTAGATCTCGTTTGCGTATCTCCAATAGAATCTTTTTATCTTGCGGTAATAGATTCATCGGTTAGAGTCTTCTGTTAATGAACTAACTATAAGATTGTTTGGCATTTACTCAGAACTAACGGTTAGGCTTATTATGATGTAATAAATGGAATGTTCTACTGAGGAACTATTCAGTACCATGACTCTAAAAACAATTGTGATAGGAAACCTATCAATTTTATGTTATTTTTCTGAGTGAAGATTAAAAAAATATAATTTGTCAAGGAAAATTTTGTCACACTCTGATGTAGCGGTGAAATCAAGAAACTTTAATCTCAAACAAAGTTCAATTATCTACTGTATAGCTTTTCCATCGTATTTTTTAAAAGAAATTCGGAAATGGTTCTCCTGAGTATTGTTCCTATGCTAATTTCATAGGAGAAAGGCAATCGTAAATCTCATTCGGTTGAAAACCCAATTTTGCAATATGCAAATCCTTTTCCTCATGAACTGATGCATATGGAGTCGGAGAAATGAAAAGCGCTACTAATCTGAAATTAAACCTAGAGAAGAACAAATGGAATGGCTGCAGTGAATTAAAATGTAAATTAGTATGAAGATTTACCCTGAATAAGTGAACCAACATACAAATAAATAGTTTTCTATCGTTATTTGTCTGTCTGTATGTCTGTACATGGTCTGTCACGCTTTAAGGAATGTACAGAAATTAGGCAGTCTTCGTAATCATCAATAAATGATTATGTAGACTGAATTATAAATTATTGCAACCTCTGTCGAAAATTTGTACACTCTATGAGTCTATGCTATAATATTATCTTCATTATTCAATGAATAAATTCAATTAAATTTGTGACAACAAATTCGGCCGAATGACACTTGGCCGGACGGACATTTGGCTGAACGGACGTTTGGCCGAACGGACATTTGTCCGAACTATCTTTTTTTCTGAAAAAAATGCATAGTAATATTATTTAGATTTAAATAATATAATAACCAATGATTTGAGCAATATATATTATTTAGCAATATATGCTTGCAGTTCGTAAAATGGATACACATTATATACATATCAAAAGCAATTTTTCTTTTTATAAAATAACTTAAAATTCGATGAAAAGTAAAAAACATTCATTGAATTAACAGGAGGCTGCATTTAGTAATATGGATACACATTATGTACATTTTAGAATTTAATTTCCCTTTTATAAAAATAACTTTCAATTCCATGGAAATAAAAATTATAATTAAATTAAACGGAGGCTGTAAGCAGTAATTGGTAATATATATTTACATTGAATAAAAGCCTTTCGACCAAATGTCCGTTCGGCCAAATTTACGCTAAATCCACTTTCAGCCAATTGTCTTCCGCCCAATTGTCCGTTTACTAAATGTCCTTCGGCTAAATCCACTTTCAGCCAATTGTCTTTCAGCCAAATGTCCGTTTACCAAATGTCCTTCGGCTAAATCCACTTTCAGCCAATTGTCTTTCAGCCAAATGTCCGTTTACTAAATGTCCTTCGGCTAAATCCACTTTCAGCCAATTGTCTTTCAGCCAAATGTCCGTTTACCAAATGTCCTTCGGCTAAATCCACTTTCAGCCAATTGTCTTTCAGCCAAATGTCCGTTTACTAAATGTCCTTCGGCTAAATCCACTTTCAGCCAATTGTCTTTCAGCCAAATGTCCGTTTAGTAAATGTCCTTCGGCTAAATCCACTTTCAGCCAATTGTCTTTCAGCCAAATGTCCGTTTACCAAATGTCCTTCGGCTAAATCCACTTTCAGCCAATTGTCTTTCAGCCAAATGTCCGTTTACTAAATGTCCTTCGGCTAAATCCACTTTCAGCCAATTGTCTTTCAGCCAAATGTCCGTTTAGTAAATGTCCTTCGGCTAAATCCACTTTCAGCCAATTGTCGTTCGGCCAAATGTCTTTCGGCAAAGGGTCGTTCGGCCAAGTGTCCGCGCACGATTTTAAATTGCACAAATAATTATATTGATGCAATTGGGAACACGTTATTCTTAACAGGAAAGTACACTAGTATTCTATAATGATCACATAGAGTAATACTAACACTGGAGCTGTATTTGAATTTTTTTCTTATGATGAAAATGGTTTGGTAGCAAATTCTTGTAATTACTACTTTCTAAAAATGCTATCAGCACTAAATCCTGACCTGATTGAGCAAAATGTATAACATTTCTGATATCAGCTTGCTTAATACATCTCTAACACTAACTTAACCTCAAAAAATCATGAATGGTGTTGCAATATGTCTATTATAGTTATATCCTGGTTTCGTACGAATTTTGTGAAGTGTCGTCTTTTTCTTCAGTAGAAATTCATCAATATATAATTTTCAAGAAATACAATACATAATCTGTTACAATCACATGTAAATAATTATTATAAAGAGCAACTATAATAAATCTTCAAGAGCAATTGCCTCATGAATGTAAGTACCTAATATAGATTGTACGTAATGTGTGTTAAGATGAGATATTTAGAGCAACACATCATATGTCATATTTGGAAGGTAATAGCCAGACAATTACAGGCAATAACATGTGTCTATTGTTGTTCGGAAGATGGTTGCTAAGTATAGTCATTTTATGAGCTAATTGCGGTGATTCGAACTCACAAGAAAGATCTTTCGAAATGTTTATTATATTGATTATTCGATATATCAAATTGACTGGATCTCTTTATTCGATCTATAAGGAAATAAAAAGAAATAATAATAGTCGTAAATAACTGAGTGAACTGATGGGAGAGTGACGTGTGTTTAAATGATTATCTATATTAACATAATTAATTGTTACAGTGAATTAGCCTTTATAAGTCTAAATAAATTAGTTTTATTCAATACTATAGAATTTATAAAATAGAGAAATGGGTCATCAATAATATATAGGACTTAGATAATTGAGTGACTATTTGTTGCTACGTAAAATGAAGTTAAAGGAACTTACGATGTTCTAAAACTACAAAAGGTAATTCTCTCATATAAGAACTTTTCGTATAAATCACCATTTTTTTAAGGACTTCAATTATTAGGGTAATACTAACTGTAATTGGAATGTAACTTTAAATCACATACCATAACTATTTACGCAAACATCCATGTTACCTGATTGACCACCTTGAATTTGTATATACTTCTCCGCAACATACCCATGCACTTGATTGATACCTATAGAGAGATTTAACACCACCACGTCTGTCTGGGCACTGTTCTTGCCATCATTTTAATGGCCCTTCAGCAATACCATAAATTAACGATTCTGATCTAAATTCAAACATCGAAAATCCCTTCAAATTAACTTTTGAGAATTCTTGAAGCAAATCAAGCAGGAATTTACGAGTTTCTCGACACTGAGAGCGGCGGATCAAAGCTCCGCTAGCCATCACGATCCTTCAGAGCTTCGTATTCAAAACAAGGTGAGTCTCGTTCTACGAAAGTTATTCGACATGCAAGGTCGTTCATAGGAACCATCTACACAAAATTATAATCTCTAAACGCTTGTTTTTCATGCTTGTTAAATCAAGAGCTCGGCTTCGATAATCGGTTAGATTTATATCGACATCAATAGTTATAATCATCTCGATGTCCCAATAAACTATAGATTTTTCTACTTCGGATTTAAATGTTAACGTTGTTTAAACGTATTAAGAGTCTTTAGTTGCTTAAAATGATCCTAGATGAGTATTCGTAAAGGAATTTTGATTTCTTTTTAATATCTCACTAAGTCAATTCCATATTTCTGTTGTAGCGACGGTAAGTTCTATAATTTGTGGTGATAAATATCACTAAGTAAAAGTACGAATGTCCCTTAATTGCATTTTGTGTTGTATTTAATCATTAGCTTCTTGAAGAATATTGCTCCTTAGAGTATGAATGCTGCAGATACAGAAGTACTTTAAGTACTTTCGAGTAATGACAGAAGAAGATAAACCACCAAATATAGTCACAGTTCTTTGTACCACACTCAACTCGCACACTTTTCCTTATCGGTCGCAAAAAAAAATTAGAAAATAATTACGAATGATATCAAATTGAATAAACGTGCTTCATGTCCAGTGATGACATATTAGTAAGAAATTAAGCTGATTTTGCCAATTAAATTGGCTCAAAACTGCTTGTTTATTATAATTAGAAATCAGCAGAGCATCTTAGCTTTGTTAATTAATCTCATAACATATGCTTTGTTGGAGAGAAGAGTTAGGGATGGACCACATGCATTGGTTATTGACTTTCAATATCATCACATAACTGCATGTGTATCAATGCATTTTCAGTAAAAAAAATGCATATATTTGGGAAAATAAATATATTTGAAAAAATGCATATATTTGAAAAAATGCATATATTTGGGAAAATGAATATATTTGAAAAAATGCATATATTTGGGAAAATGAATTAATATATTTGAAAAAATGCATATTTTTGAATAAATGCATATATTTGAAAAAACATCATTCATTCATTAAACTGCATAGTTAGTAACTCAATCAACAGTACACTAATAAGAAATGCCTGCATGCATATATCTGAATAATAACTTATGGATGCTTATTAAAGGAATAAAAACTGAATATGTTGACTGGCAGCTTTCACAGTTTTTACGTTTTTAAATTCACAAAAATGCACTCAAATCGTCTGCATTGCAGAGAAAAAAGCGCCACCTATCGAGTTGAGATAATTTCTTGAAATTGCATTCCGAGTGTTATTGGTCTGTATCAGATAGAATGTTACACAAGGAAATATGCACACGAGTTGCATTATAGGCACCTACTCTCGTCATTCTCATTTTATCTAGTAATGGTCAACTAAATTACCTTTGTGATAATTCGAAATGCGAATACAGCATTTACTCCAGTAATTAAATAACTTTGTGGAATTGTCTCGAATATTCAGTAACGAACGATAGTTTTGTTAGAAAAAAGTGATAATGGAGTTATGTTTCATGTATGATTGTTTTACAAATTCATTTCCATAATAAAAGGTATTCATTTTATTTCATTTATATTAGTATTTGCTTACAGTCAATTAAATTATTTCTCTTATTCTTATTAGTTTTTTATCGTCAGGTTCAAAAAGTTTTCCAGGACTCTTGATCTTCAGTGAAATAAATAAATGAATTAAATAATTAAGTAATGTTTCCTTCCACCCGAACAAAACAATGAATCTATGGATTTGTTCTATATGCTCAAATTTATATGCTTATATGCCCGTAATGGATTTTAATTATTAGATGAAAACTGGAACGCAAAATTCACGTTAAAACATATCTTATTGTGAATTATAATTTAAAGAATTTTTTACATGTATAAGAAAGATCTTTAGATATTAAATAAAAAAATAATCACCCAAACAAAAAAAAACATATGTTAAACTTGTATCACTTTTAAAGCAATGTGAATTATATTAATAAATGCATTCGTACTGTATATAGTTTTAAAGCATCCAGATCACTGCATTTACATGCTAAGATACATACATATATACGAGTGCATTATGCTTGTCTATATGCATTATAGAAATGATCTGCTGATTCACTGTCAGTCTAAATACTTTTATCTCTTATTTTATTGAAATTTATTCTTATAAAAAGTGTCTAATGATAAGAAGCAGTACACCAGCAACATTCAATGTAACATTGGCACCATAATTTAAAAGGAGGAGCTATGAACTGCAAGAAGTACCATATACACCTTCGCACATTCTATAAAATAAAAACCTGAACTTTATAATCCAATCAGAACTCAAATACACTAGTTTCTACCCTAGTAAATCTTTCGTCTGTGTATAGTAACTGCTCTAGTTTATTCAAACTCTGTGTCTAAATTTAAATGCGAATTACATTGATAAGAGTGTGGCGACGCCTTTTCCTAGGTAGGAAGTCGCTGGCGCCGCCACTGCCATTATAGATGCTTAAGGAGAGGCTCATTTGTGAGTGTCATGCTTCAATTAAATGTATTGACAGACATTGAATCTTTTCGTGTGTCAAATGATCAGATTGAGAGATTAAAAAAGCTAAGCAACCTAAATGATAAAATGGCAAGAATTGAATGGATAGCTTTAATGAAGATTATAATATGATGAGTCACATAATGTGAAGGTATAGTCTCTGGAACTTGATCTGGTATATTACTTTATAGCAAAAGACAGGGAAATTTGTTATCCTGAATGTCATTTTTCATTTTCCAAAAGTTCCCTGATAATTTGTAACCATTTTACTTCGTTAGAGACGAGAATACCTCAGAAAATCATCAAACCACTATTTTCACTTCTCTATTTCTTGTTATCATCTGTTTTTAATTGATGATAGCTTCACTGTCTTATTTTTGCTCTTTGTTGTTATAATCTAAATAAGTCATGTGAAAATGTGACATGACATCACGCATGAGATTGCATGGATAGACTTCACTCCCACCATCTCTGTACTGTATTAAAACAAAAACTATAAAAATACTTTTACTTTAAAAGCTATCTGTCGACAGACATTACGATAATATAATTAAAACTTTCTGGTCTTGTTGCCTCCTATCATTATCAATTATCCACTAAACATCACCATTACTCACACATAACACTCTATTTAACATTGGCTCTAGAGTTTTTCTATTGTACATTCAGCTTTGCTATTCCCAATGCCTACTACTTTTTCTGATGCGGTGATATGTGTATCAATAATTCTTCTCCAGAACACAACTTCTCTATCATTTATTGTACAGTTTTAATTAACTCACTAGTTTTTTTCTAAACTGATATTCGCCATTTAACAAATTCACCCACATTATACGTTACCATTTTAGGATCTCTTCTTCGCCATCAAACAATTATTTATTAGAAAATCAATTCCATGATTCGTCGTGCTGAAAATTTTCTACCAAATCATATAAATTAAATTCGAATTGCCTATCGAGATGGAATCGTCTTTTTATTGAGACTATTATTTAATAGAGGCCTGCATGCAATGCTGCCCCCATTCAAAAACTAACTCCTACTTATCTACATAAGGTAATTGAAACATGGTGTTCTAGGTAGTCTAAATTATTATTTTGATTGCCCTGAATCTATGTGGAGAATAACTGTTCACAATATATTCTCTATACATCTAAACTATCTAATAAAACCCGAACCGTCCTTCTCATTAATATATGCTTAATATTAATATATAACTATATTGGTAGTAGAACTAAAGAATTACACCGAGGAAAGAAACATCCTAAACAATGCGAGGCACTCTTATTAAAGTTTATAATCACTTGTTTCTTCATTACACGCTAAAGCTGCACAAACTCAACCTCACCGCCACAATTCTCGATGTGTTTATGATGCCCCTCGAATATCTCTCTAGAGCCTCGAGATAATGATCACCTGAAATTTGCAACTTGGTTAGACATCCAGGTGATCAAGATGTCAGCTTAAATGAATGGAAACATTGTTGCTGCAGATTGAAACATAGAAGACGTTGTGCCCTGAAGAAGAAAGTACGTGTAGCTCTATGCGCATAAATAGAATTCATGCGTTCTGTTTGTTTGATTTCTGGTTTTGTGATTTAATAAGGTAGCTGATTATAACAGCATTAGAATAATAATAATAGAGTCACTGTGATATATAACTGACATGTCTTCTGCTTATTTGAGACCTGACTACCATGGGAAGATTATCATTTTTAAATATTTATGTTAGGCTTTAGTGGGTGTATTTAGATGTTACTAATTTGATAGATGTTAGTTATTTATATTTTTACATGAGATAAAAATATATCACATTAGGTAGGGTTTACAATATTTTTATTTATATTAATATTGTCATCTATCATATTTTATAAAAGTTCTTCAACTCGAAAGATGTTAATTCTTATGTTAATATATTACAGCATATTCAAACATCATCTGTGTGGCTTAATAACTAACTGATGTTCTCTCGATAAACAGACACCATTAATGTTTATTTTAATATCTCTGCAATATTAAATGTGTGTCCTTCTTCAAGCTCCACCCTCTTACATGGAAATTACTGAGGCAGATCATCCTTTAAGCACTCTGATCTCTGACCTAGAACAAACGTTATATTTTACCAAATATATTCTAGTTTCTCTTTCGAGTATTGTGACACACCTAACTTTCAAAAAATGAGAAATAATTTTAGCATCATCTGTTCATTAAATTTTGAATAGTAATTCAAGTGGATCAGGAATAATAGAATCACAATATCCTAGCAACATTACCAGACTGAACATTTAATATTTAGTAGATTATGAGTTTGAGGGATGTATGGTTCTTTGGGAATAAACTATTCACCATTATACTATATTAATCACCCACTTTTGAAAAAACTGATAAATGGAATATACATTTTACACTCCTTCCATGCACATATTGTCAGATACTGTTATACACAAAAGTATGCATACAGTTTAATACACTATACAATTATAACAAGAAGACACGTGATTGTAATCATGTTTCAGAATTCTTTATCACCTCTTTTTCCATTAGTATAATTATTATCCTGTTCAATTCTGCAATTTAACAGAACACGATGGTACGTTCATTTGAATTATAACACTACAAAAGTGTATCTGTAAACATATTCCATTAATAGCTACATAAAAATTGTAGAGTCAATTTGTTGTACAATGGTGGTACATCGTTCCCAATAATCTATAGCCAATCTTGATATCGAGGTGAAAATAGTTATGATAATAGCAAATTAGGCGCATACCACCCGCCATTTCCTAACGTTAAATGGTCCCTACAACAGTAATTATCTCGGGATGAATAAAATAGCATGCGATACCCTTGGTAATCATGGTTTTTATTGGGAATAGCTGCATTATACTTCTCTGGATGATGAAACTATATGGTGCCTAACTATGGCTGACCCCTGACCAGGCTGAAGCATCTTGCCGTGGTTAGGAAGAATAGTGAGCTAATTTATGAACTTCCAATTCGATGCAGAGTGTTTCACTGTAATTAGTTTCTGGGGATTTGATGCATGCAGAGCTCAGCTCCAAGGATTCAAAGATGCGTTATCTAGACTTATGCATGGATTGTTAGCATTAACAACTCAATGTAGACTGTTATAGTGCTTGCACACAGCATCTAAATGATGCTCACCAGAAGAGGTATAGATGCCTGTGTTAGATGAACTGTAAAGGGATGAGGTCTCAAAAATTAGTCCAGCAATTCACGCGGCTGAATATCTCACTAATTAATTTTCAAATTACGATACAATCTCCTAATTACTTTGAATTGAATTAAGTTTTATTCAAATTTTAATTGAATATTCTTAGCAAAGATGTATGTATACTGAGCATTAAAAAATTGATGACTGATTGAAAAAGGACAGTACAATGTTTTTAAACAAAGAATCACTGTTTAGTTAATAGTTAATAAAGTTAATTCTCTTCGAAAATACAAAAGATAATATAAATGAAAGATTCAATTTCTAGATGATATCATTTCCAATTAATAACTTCAATTACATAGGAGGGCACGGACCAAAGTTTTAAAGATTAAATTACACAAATATTGATAGTGTGCAATTGAGAACACGTTATTCTTAACGGGTAAGTACACTATATAGTAATAAAATAATGATAAACGAATAATTCAAATTACCCAGGTCTTTCTGCATGCAATGATACCAATCATTATTAACTTTTTTGGGTTGAGAACCACCCATCGGACTTATTATCAAAAAAATTCCATTCAATTATTGAAACATTCCCAAATATTGCTCAATAAATTAATTAATTAAATTAGTTCATTCATGTATCAAAAGCAGAGAATAATCGCTGTTATTAAATTTCCATTGCAATTTCCCCTATTCCTTTAATATTATAAATTCCTACAATTAATTCAGTTATTTTAAAAAGTTGAATATAAATACTGTAATAGAAATTTTTCATCTTACTGTAACTTACTCAATTTATAATATTGAAATGCTCAATCGCTCCATTATATTTAAAGCAGTTATCAGTTTTTAACCTCTTATAGAACTACCAAACAGGTCTTCACCTGCTATAGCATGTAGCATCGTACTTATTCAGCTTGTTTTTATCAATTTCATAGCACAATGTCAGAATTGTTGGTATATTTAGAGGTAAGTTTGGTCAACTACTTGAAAGTTCATTGGTAAACTAGTCCTACAACATGCAAATGTAGGTGTGGATCGCTAAGTCTTCCTATAGCTACAATGTAGCAAATAGTTGTTTTCTTCCCTTTTTCTGTTTAAGTGAATGATAGTACTTCTCCATGCAAAGTATTCTTGTAGCGTAGGTAATAAATTAGTCGGAAATTAAATTGATATCTTGAATATAGGTAAACAAGGGGCTATTCTACAACTTTTTTTGCGATTGACGTAGTCTCTCTAGATTTACACTTTTTAATTATTATACAGAGACGAACTTATATTTATTTTATTTATTTAAAACCACTTATACACTTATTTTTAATTGAAATTTATGCCAAAGATATTTTCGTTTTCAATTTATCTCGCAAATGCTACTTGCAATATTTAAATATTGTTTAAAGTTATCTTGTTATAAAACCAGAGCCATTTAAAAAATAAAGTTGTTAATCTATATTAAAGGTAATATAAATTCAATTTAAGAATTAGCATGTTTCTATGCTGCTATAAAGTAAAATCTAGAAACAAAATATTGGTCAAAAGCAAACTAAAATGAGAAAAACTAATTATACTCAAATAAACTTTAGATTAAATCAGTTTCATGTTAGATACAAAAAGTTTCAGCTAATTGGATATTTTAAGTTAGAAATATATACTGCAGAGATAACTGTAACTAGTTTGTAGTCTAGTGATATGCATTCGTTGAACGCAATTAATTTGTCTCTTTTATATAGGTATTCCCAAATTATGCATTTTTCATGCTTGTTTTCGGATAATAGAATAAAATCGAACACTTTATTATATATTCTGACTTAGAAGCTAACTCTCAGAATGTCTACCAGGCTTATATTCCTACTTTACCTTCAGTGAAAGGTTAATGAACCACCGAAAAGAATACCCGGTACTCATCTCTATTCTTCTGATTTGTAATATGTTAATTTAAGTGAGGAACATTTTCCAAACTACATTGAACTTCGATCCCCCGCATGTTGCAAGATGCTCCCCAGAAGAACATTGGGAAAGAGTTTCATCTTCAGTCTGAAGGATACCCAGGCACTTTATTTCTCCAGGAATTTGGTATTTCCAGCCTTTGTATATAGTTCTGAAATAGAAATTGTACAGTATTAACTTTTGAAATAAGTGAAAGTAGGGATAGGAATGGAGTTAATTGATTATTTACTATTGGAAGGAATTTGACTTGTTGCTCTACTTACCTCACCGTAATTTAGTTTGAAGGCTTTACCTGAATAGCATTTAAATCTTAAATTAGGAAAGATGGAATAGATGAACATTGTAGTAAATCTTTCGGAAGATTTTGAAATGGTGGAATATATTTTTTATTTTTAATGGAAGAATATTATATTTTTAAGCCAAAAGGAGATCTATATATATGGATGTTCCTTAATTGTGTGATCAACAGTACGTGACAAAAAAGAACTTTTACGATTTCATAAGTTGTGGCTTAATTCGCTTCCAGTAACCACTTCTTATAACTAACTAATTCAGACAAATTAAAGTTGCTTGATTAAATTGTTAAAATTAAATTGTTTTCTTAAAGACTACTTATCAAAATATAACTCTATATTGTTTATTCAATGTCCAGATATGTTGTTTTTATTTTCAATTTATACAATTATATCATAAATTGTTAATAAAAATGCAAAAAATTATTCATACATTAAACAACTGTCAACAAGCAAAAACATACTAACGGATTAATGATTAGCAAAACGAACATCCTTGTGATTTTTTAGCATATCCTTCATTAGTAAAGGCCTCCATGTTTAATTTTACTTATCACTTCAAAGTCAGAGCGATAAATGCGTGACTCAATTAGAAAATTTATTATATTTAAGAAAATATGGGAATACGAACAAAATCAACAAATAACTTATTTGAAAATTTTAAAATCATTTTAAAACGAATCACAGTTTGTATTTTGCACGACAATAAATTGTCTTTAAATTCAAATGGTTATTTTGTATTATACCAATATTTTATTTTTGAATTAAAAAATTTTGTGGGGCCATAACTTGATTTTAGCAGTACACTAACTATTGAAAACAGACATGAACATACATCGATATTTTTCATTGTTTAATGTATAAAAAATAATCAATTAAAGATGAGCTACTCTATTATCGTACATCAAAAGCCATAAATAAATTACATCGCAAGTTATTAGAAGTAAAACAAGCGAAGCCTTTTTACGACGTCTGCCCCGATGTACTCCTGATAATATCGAAGTATAAATTTCAAAGCCAAAACTGCTACAATAGTTAGTTACATTCTTGGCAGTTTTTCCTCGAATTGCTAAATTATCACTCCTGCAAAATCTTTTACGAGCTAAGTATTAAAGAATATCAAACAAAATACCTGCGCTGTTGGTTTAATTATTATCAAAATGATATTTTCCCATCGATCTAATCCGTCAATTCCCTCCCAGTCGCAATTCACCTCCTGCTGCCTACCTTAAGAAAGACGCTGTGAAAATGGCTGCCCTTTTCGTCACTTCAGGAGGTGTAGGGTTAGAAGCATCTGACACTTACGTTATTTTCCAACTCATGAAACAGAGTTTAATATGGTGTGACAAAATTATCAAAAGTAAATCTGTAGTCGAAATGATACTCTAACTGAACACTGATAGTCATCGTGGGGTGAATTTTATGACAGAACATCACTCTTCCTGGAGTGTTGACAGCAGTGCAGGGTTAAGCTGCTAAGATGCCACATCTGGAACTTAACGTGCTACCACCCTACTTCATACTTTTTTGTTGATACTCAATAAAATGTCTGGAGTTGGAATATAGTTCTATATTCATTGTAAGATGTACTAATCTAGGAAATGAGAGGTTAACTTAAACAAATGTTGCTGTCAATCCTTACCAAAGTAATGAACAACTTTGATTTCCTATATTTTTTCCTCTATTTCGTCTGCATGTGCCTTTTTGTGTGGACTGTAAATATTTTATTATGTTTAATAATTGGTGTCACTTTGATATTGCGATATACACACAATACTAGGCAACTTAGTCCTACAGTATAGAGTACAGCTCTACTCTCGATTTCATCAGCTACAGGATTGATAACAATGTTCTTCCTCAACATTTTTATTATTAGATTTACTTGAAATTCTCCTTGTTCTAATTATTAAAATTAGAGACAGTTATGCTCTTAATGAAACTTTAGCAATCAAGGTTGAGAAATATAATTGGGAAATCATCTATAAAAGCAAATCATTTGTGACATTTTTTATGAGTCTTATAAAGGACGATAAACAAACAGTGGTTTTGTTTTAAGTGTCTATTGAACCTTCGTTGAAGTTGACTGTCTTATATCAAATGATATATTATTAATTAACTGGCCCAAGGATTACAATTTTCCGTCTGGGAATATAAACGTAGGCTCGATTATTAATAAATTAACTATTCTTTTAATGCATTTTTGAAAGTTCATTTAGGCATTAGGAGATATACATTAAATTAAATAAGATCGAACTGCCTCACTGAAGATAAAGCATATAAATTATTGATATAACTGTGATTATGTAGCTCATAGTTATCAATAAACTATGGTCAAAATGACAACCTTAATTCTTGTATGCATATTGTACCCCTATTAATTCTATTTTGGGAATAGAAATATCAATAAAATATAGCTTATTATATATTTCTTTATATAGATTGTGAGCTTTATTTTATTAGACTAAAAACCTATGATTTGACTATATAATAATATAGCAAGAAATCACTGTATGAGTTTGATGCTATTAATTGTTGATGTATTATTTAGAATTTTTTAAGATTGCACATTTTTTTTAAATATTAACACTGAAATCGACTTTAAAAAAGAGAGTTATTTTCTTGGAAACGTAACATATTTTCATAGGAAATTTGAAATTTAAATATTTCAAAATAAATAATTACTTTCTTTTTATTGATGTTGAATTATCATATAAAGAAATAATTTTAATACATCCTTCAAAGTAACTTGGATTATAGTTAAATATAGTTTTGGTAACTCATTGTACGAAGAAAAGTGTCTTTTAATATAGTCTATCTTTACATTTTTCCAAAGGCGAGAATTACTAGAGGTTTAACAACACTGTAAAATAGCAAATTTAAACAGCATAAACCCAAACTATTTTTCTTTGTCACAGCAAGATATTTTGAATAGTGATAAGCAGTACGCAAATACTGTTTTAAATGTTGCCTGTGTACATTATTAGTTTGACCCTCCACATGAACCCCATTGTTCACAATGTAACCACTCAGTGGATACCAGAGACGAAGACGAAGTACCTAATTTACACTCTTATCAAACGGCCCTTGAATCGCACCAAACGGACCCCATCGCAGTGATGAATTAACGGACTTAACAAAAAAAATACGTAGGGTAAATTACGAATTATCAGTCAGTTTCACATCTTCGATCATATAAGAAAAACGATATTATAATTGTTATTTTTATTGGTATCCATGATACCTGCAGGTATCATGGATACCAATAAAAATAAAAAATAGAATAACAATTATAATATCGTTTTTTTATATGACCGAAGATGTGAAACTGACCAATAATTCGTAATTTACTCTAACTCATTAAACTGAAAAAAAATTATTTTGCGATTGTATGATTCAATTTCTGCAGTTTATTTAAAGTAATGAGTCTTAAGTTTTATGAACAGCTGGTGATAATATATAAATCCTATTCCTGTCAATTGTACGTTGTATGCAGATTTAGTGAGAGTGTCTACCCCCTCCTATAAAAGCTTCTCGAATCCTGATTGGGTCTAAAGTTAAAAAACTAAACTGCATAAAATCAGGTTATTGTCATTCGTGTATTAACAGCACCGTTAACAGATACTTAACGAGCTTTTAAACTATAATTAGGAACACATTTGGTCAGCCAGTGGTTCGATTCTTTAGGGTATATCTTGACAACAAAATTAGGTTTATTAGATGAATTTTATAATTTAACGTTTTAACATGCAAATAATAGCGGTGTTAATGGCATATCTAATCATAATAACATAGTTGATCACATGCTAATTAAGTTTACCGCAAATTCACCTTGTTAAACTAGATCCACCTCATCTACAAATGGTTAGACGGATCCAATGTAAGATTCTCACTCTTTGACAGCGAATATAAGTAGAGAATTTGATGGTACAGTTAAACTGGTAAAACATTCTTTGGTTATTCTCATTCTTTTGTTATTCTCATTCTTTTGTTATTCTCATTCTTTTGTTATTGCATTATTAATTATTAACAATTAATATTTCACGGATTAAAATATATTTTCAAAAATTAAAGGACTCAACACCTAATTAATAAGTACAAATTGAGTGCTGCTATGGAAAATTTAATCCCAACAATTATTTTTTTTATTCCATCTACATTCTACAGTAGAAAGTAGAACTTTGATTAAAAGTAATAAATGAGAATTAAAACTCTTTCATATATCATTTATATTTATATATAAACTATAAATATATTTATTTATATATAAACTATAAATATAATTATTTATGAATTATTACATAATCAGATCAATATACATTTTAATGATATTCAATTAAAATTGCAAACATATCGAACAACACAAAATATCAAAACTTGATATAGATAAACAGTCTTGATGTTCAATTTAACTAGATATTTAAGTCAATAATGACAATCTTTGTGAATTAAATGATCGATAAACAATAAACACATATCAGTATTTTACTTTTTTGATAATGTTGACAATCTGCAGGTTATGTTCTTAAATTAATACTATAGCTTAAAGAAACTAATCATGAACATTTTGATAAGTTAAACATTATTCCATTATTTATCGACTAATAAAATATTACAAAGTTAAATATTCTTGTGTAAAACAAATTAAGTTTATTTATTTGAAAAAGATTTTCCATAACAAATATCGTAAAAATATTTCGAATTTTTCACAAAAAAAATTTGGTACAAAAATGTTGAATATTATGAAAGCAAAGAATGCTATCTATGGACGCATATTTTTTTCAATTTATTGGATATAATTAATATAGTAAAATGTACACATATTAATACTAAAATCGATAACTAATCGTAACTAAGATTATATAAATATCAAATTAAAAATCCATTGATTTAAAAACTATCAATTTCTTAATAAGTAATGCATTTCATCATATCTACAAACAATGATTTACAATTCTTCAGATTGCTATAATCCATCAATTGATGACCCAGTTAAAATTAAACGAGAATATTTAAGGCGCGTTCCATGCAATATGGTAAATATACAGAGAGTTTTCGATGGTTATTTTTAAGGGAAAGTCGTGCAGTGGGCAACAGTCTTTTTCTACATCGGTGTCAAGGATCACATGATGAGCGTAACCTAATAGTCCACCTCCCCCTCCCTAGCAAGTAATGGCTAATCTAACATGAATTATGACTGCATTAAAAGGATACACATTCATTATTTAGCAGCTGATTTGGCCCAATTGGGACTACCCTTCAGTATTGATAAGCAATGATTTATATACTTAAACTTCATCTCTTTGAACTACTAACTTTGCTTAGATGATAGGCAGCTTAGAACATTTCAATTGTATTACTTTTTTATCAGATTAGTTATACAATTCTCAAATTTGTATTTCGTGTATCATTTTTACACTTGGCAAATTTCTAATCGCGATATGTGGTATGGTAAAAATGGCGTGTGTTCCACTCGTAAATAGTTCCACCCAGTAATTTTTCAGTCATTATCTATCATAGAATATGCACCTTAATAGATGCGGCCCTTAAAATCTTCCTGGTCATCTTGAACCCAAATTATTAGTTGATATCAGGTAATGGAAAGGGAGTTGTGACTCAATCGCCTTTGCTTTTGAAATCAGCAACGAGGTTCTCCATCTGTATTTTGTAACTCAGAGAACCTATGTTCAAAAACACAACTGACTATTATCTTTAAAGAATGATTATCTATGGAGGAAAAATAGTTCAAACTAAATGAAGTTATATATGTATAAGCACTTAATATTTTAACTGCTAGCTACATCCAATCTTACAATATATCTGATCCATCAAAAGGTTTCTCTTGTTTTGCTACATTCAAATAAAGCTTATCAAGATCGCTGACTAATAGATTCTGGACGCTGGTTGCCTACATCTCTTTTTGCGATGTTGAAGATGGTACATCACGTACATTTACAACTATATATGAGCCTTACACAGAGGGTGATAGTTTCTGTTTTTTTTAGCGATCTGTCTCCTAAACAATACACATGCAAATATAATTCACTGCCGATTGAATATTTACACTACCAATTTAGTTGTCAGGAAGAACCATGTGAACACAGGTAGCTGAAGAGTATATGGATCGCATTGGTTCTAAAGTAATGGCACCAAAGTTAGTGACTTACATCTGCGTAACAGCAAACAATTCACACATATACAGTGCATGTATTGAGTGTAATTTATACAGAATTGCACAATCTTGAGAGTGCTCAGTACGTTTTTAACCCTGAAACGACCAAAGTGCCTACGAGGCTCAGTCTTGTTTGAAATATTAATGCATAATTTAAAGACTATTCGATCTGAGTTGCTGTAACTCTGCTAGTTTCATTGTCTATGACGCATTTATGTATCGTATAAAATATCAATGAAAATAATGCAACACGTTTTGAAATATTTAGTTTTATATCATTTTTGATCAGGTGTGCTTCTGGAGTCCAGGTGAAGTGCAACCGCTGATGTGTCACATTTGCGTAACTCTAGGCACATCAATTATAGGAATATTAGCTATTTTTTAGTTCGAATCAAAATGAGACGCAACAGCGCAAGTACAACACCCGAGCTCTAGATTTCCGCATGGTAAGAAATTGTTATTATACTAAATATGAACAAAATATGTTTTTTCATATATTTCACATAATACGTCTTGGAAAATTAAAGCCCGAATTTTCAGAAACTCAAGTTAATTTTAAAAAAATCTATATTCAAACCAGAACAAGTCTCTCATGAGCTCGAGGAGATATAATGTAATGATTATATGGTCTAAGTGAAGTGTGTTGATTCTATTATTATGTTTGATCTCTTGAATATAATCTTGGCAAAGTTGCTAGTTTATCAAAATATAGTTATAAATTTCAAAATTTCATATGGATTATTAACATCCTATAATATCATAAAATAAATGTATTAATTATAGTATTCTATACCTCTTCTCACCACACCCAGTTGGGATACAGCAATCACCGATCTTAAGATATAGGTAAATGAGGTAGGTAACTAAACTAGGTAACTAAACTAGGTAACTTATAAGGTAGGTAACTAAGGTTGGTAACTGAGGTAGGTAACTAAACTAGGTAACTTATAAGGTAGGTAACTGAGGTTGGTAAACAAGGTAGGTAAACTATATTCGAAATTAAATGGTTTCCTAGACACAACATTATAGTATTTTAATTATCTAACTAATGATATTATGCGATACCAAATAGACTATATATACATCGTATTCGACGTTAATGACTCTGTACTGTTCGTTAGTTTTAAAAATTTATCTAATTAGGATATGAAGAATATCTTATCAATATAACCATAAATTCTTAAGTTTCTGAGTTTAAAAAGTTGTTTTAATTTCACTATTTTTGAGGTTAGTGCAGGCCCAAATATCGCAAACGAGAATAATTATCTGTGACCCAATTTATTTTAAATGCACGAGGAGGATAACAAGGATATTTATTGTCGTATTATCAGACGGAAAATATATTTTAAAATTGCTAAAGGCCTGGGATCTATTTACTTTTACGGTCCAAAAAAATCGGACAGTAAAAGTAAATAATGAAAAACTTGGGACAGTAAAAGTAAATCAAGTAAAAATTTGGACCGTAAAAGTGAATAAAAAAAATTTGGACCGTAAAAGTGAATCAAAAAAATTGGACCGTAAAAGTGAATCAAAAAATAACTGGACCGTAAAAGTGAATCAAAAAAAATTGGACCGTAAAAGTAAATTTAAAAAAATTGGACCATAAAAATAAATCAAGAAAAAATTTAGACCGTAAAAGTGAATCAACCTCTTTTGAACCGTACCGGTAAAGAAATCCAAAAGAGATTATATAACTATATCGATAAACCATAAAATTATGAAAATATTTCCTATTTTCGATAAAGGTATTCAGTTCATTTTTGATATTTTTTTTAACATATTAAACACGAATGTTCAGTAAGTTTCCTAATTAATTATTCAAAATATCCTTTGGTATCGTGAAATATAGTACAATTCTTTCATTATTTAGTACATGATAGAGAAACTTTTGTATGACTGAATTAATGTTCTAATATTGTATTTATTTAATATTGGAGATATATTTTTTTCTTCATATATTCACTCTATTCACTTACTACTTCTTCACTTTGAATCTTTTTTATGAGTTTCGACTGGAATTAACAGCTTCTATTTAAGTTCAGATAACAAATAAGAGCATTCAATATTTTTAACATTCTTCATATTAATTAAACCGTCACACGGTGAGTAAAAATTAGAAACGTTCTAGCAGACATCTCGAAGAAATAGACAGACGCAATGGTGGCAGCTAGAAGTCGAGCATCTCAATATTTTAATGGAAATAGCATAGAATAACAATCAAGGCTATAAAATCAATTACCGTTTGGAAAGTACGGAATTAGGGTCTGAATTAAAATATTACGATTTTTAATGAATAGTATAATCGAGTTATTTGAATAAGGAGAAGCCGTACTGTTTATATTACTGAAACTAGTTCACCCACCCGTCGTTGCATCGACAGATGTAATAACATTAACACGTGTATATAATTAACATAGCATGAAACAATTTTACAAGAAAGATTGTATTCTATTCATACTAAACTGCAGTTTTACGGTGTTATGTGTTTTCCATTGTAAGAATTCTAGTTAATTCTGCTTATATTGAATAGTGATGTAAAATGTATCAATAATTTGTTGTTTTGTAACGGACAGACCGACTGAAACAGCTTCTTTTATAAGACAGCTTTTCTTTTCATTTTTTAATGAAATAAAACAAATGAAATTAGAGTAGTGAGAGAAAATTAAATGGAAAATAGAAAATTTGGGAGTGTTTTTCTACATTCGGTTGTGAAAATGATATCCTTTGAATGGTATAGCCACAATTGGCTAGAAACTGGCATGCTCTTTTTACAGTCTATATATAGACTCTAGTCTCTATCCTAGCACCTTCTCTCGGATTTTTGTTTTCACTTCCAAAACTTTATGCGAAAGTAAAAGAATCTTCATTGATGTTTTACAGTTACGTTTACCCTTGTATGTAATTCTCACAGAAAAAATCCATTTGGTGTCTGATCAGGCTGGGATACGTCCGAAACGAGAGGTTTAACAGTTTCAAAAATGTCTTCCAAAAGTTTTTCGATGGTGTGTGTGGTTCTTACATTCTGTAGTATTAATAATTAAAATTCTAACTCTTCAATGATTCACAAAGGAAATATCAAATGAAATTTTCGATATCGTTTTATTCTTCTTTATCATTATCGAAATACTAGAACCAATTGAAGCTAATATAGTGACAGCATTATGCCACCCTAACGGAAGCGCTGAATCGAAGCGAAGATGTTTTTTGACACCTTAAACCTTCAAAATTGTAGGATAACTTAAATCCCCAATGAGTGTTAAGCAAGCAAAGAACATACAAAAGCTGAAGAATGAACCTCCTACTTGCCTGAAATCCTGCAAATATATTGACGAGACAGACCGTAGAAAGAACACGACATTGTCTAGAAAACTGTGGCTATCATTCAGAGAGTGTCATTTCAATAGTCAAATAAAGAAAAAACTCTCAAATATTTTATTTTCCAATTAATTAATCGCAACACTCTAGATTAATTAGCTTCGATTTTATTAACAAATGAAAATGGTCAGATGTTTATAGATCATCCTGTGGTATAGGTTAGAACTCCCGTATCTTTGAAACTAGCTAAATTTTATCAGCAGCACCGGCAGTGTAGGCCCAAGACAATTGGGCCCCGACGATTGACAATTGTGCCCATAAAAATAGTGTGACAGCAGACACAATAAAGAAGTGTTACTTTGTTACTACCGTAGCAATGGTCTTCAATAAAGTTAATACAGTAGAATCTGATAAAATAAACCGGACTGGAACACATCACGGAGTGTTAAGAAATTGCTTTTGTATAAAAAGTAAGTGCATATAATATTTAAAATTTACTTAAGCTTTATCATAGTTTGGCGATTGCTGATTTTGTCTGATTTGTTCGCACATACTTCAGTTTTTAGTGCAATCTTGATTTTCAGTATCAATCCGTATAAATCTATTTTCAACATGTTCTTGCTCTAATTTTGTTATAGGTATAAATTTAGAAAAAGTAAGGTGACGATATTGAGTCGAGATACGTGCATCACACGATTTGTACGTGCCACCCTTCAATAGAATTCAACGGTTCAACTCCAGACTACTGGTTTGAAAAAAGATTTCGTATTTTTCTTCTAAATGGCCTTCCTTTACCAAAAGAGTATAACTCAATAAAGTATTAAGTGAAATCAAATGTTAACATAATTAAATTATGTTTATAAATATTTATTTTTTATATTTTACAAATATTTTATTTTTTATATTTTAATTCAGTATATAAAATTATATCACTAATTATAAAATCGTTAGACTTTTTTCAGTACTCTACCATTTTCTTCATTATAAATATTATATCTAATTAAAAGTGTGCCCAGTACATATCATTACTCAATGATAATGACTGTCTTCATATATTTTCCATTGACTTTTACATGCCATATAATTCAATAAAGTAAATAAGTTTATTATTTCGATATAAATAGACGATGACAATATATTTCAAGGCTATCAGTACAGATTAATTAACGTTATAAGGCGTATCGAAACGTAACCCAATTAATAAAATTAGACTGACTTTAAAATAGAAGGAGTTGTTTGGTACTCGTTTGGAAAATGCATGCTTATTTCAGTTAATAGTAACAATCGATGTAATAAATCACACAAATAAAGTTTTAGAATAAAATATTTCCCAAAAATAAGAATATGTATATAAAATAAATTATATATGTTCTGATACTATAAAAATGGATTTACCAATCAAATCAATATTTATCTCAAAATGATACCCAAAAATAATAGAAAATTGATTCCAAATTAAATTAACAAAGGAATATACAAACCAAATATAATAAAAATGTATTACAAAATTAAATAATGAAAATATGTATCACAAAATTGGATAAAAAACGAATATCATAAAAATAATAAAGTATATATCACAAAAACAGCAAACTTTAAAATATGTATTTATTATTATTTATTATTTATTTATTATATATATAGGTCCAAAGATAATTTTTTTTAATGTGGATAATTTCAATACTGTAGTATTGAAGAATTAACAAATTATTCCAGAATGTACTTTTTTCTTGAATGCAAAAAAATAATGCAATTATTTCAGCAGTAATTAATTAGCGTTAGCAAAAACATGCCTATTATCGATGGCAATTAAAGGATACCTCGTCTCATATTTCAGACTTTGTGTTCTACCAGCCCTGAACTGCAATTTGAACACCTGTAATTAACCTTGCGGTGATTTACGCTTGCGCAGCCTTAGCCGCGAGTACCCAGACGATAATTTAGAAACGGACAATCATGCAGCGGCTGAAGTCCATGGATTTGAGTTACGGTATTGAGTTATATAAGAAGAAAATGATCGAAGAATACTGAAAATTGCATCTATGATATCATCGTAGTTGTTGTTATTCGTCGCCAATTAACTCATAACACTGCAAAATATTTCCAAAATAGATACTATGATTTCTGACGTTTGTAATTTTCAGATAGGGTATACTACTATACACATCATGCAAGGCAGTTCAGCTGAATGCAAAATAATAGACCTTGTCTTTGGAAGCAA
The DNA here is from genome assembly GCA_947561585.1 of Caprella mutica. Classification (NCBI taxonomy): domain Eukaryota; kingdom Metazoa; phylum Arthropoda; class Malacostraca; order Amphipoda; family Caprellidae; genus Caprella; species Caprella mutica. Next base: position 313,385 of record CANNZV010000275.1, on the reverse strand, counting down.
TAAATAAGGTATATTGGTAGATAGTGAACAGCATCTACCTCTAAAATCTACATATCTTGTAATAAACTACAATTTAGAACTGATGACATTGTTCAACTGCCACCACTGGGATGGGTAACTACCCTAATTCTATCGAGTAATAGGTAGCTATGGACTATTATTCTACTAATAATAACCTATATAAATGGGGAGCTATGTAGGTTTCTAGAACACCAGCGTGCAATTTGCTGCTTTGAATAGACTGTACTGACTTATATAGGCTTTAAATCTTTTATATAGTTTCACTTTTATACATTTAGTTAACATCTTTAGGAGAATATTAATTCCGATTCTATTGCTTTAAGAAATTAAATTATAACTCATTCGACTAAAAATAGTCGTAGTTTAATATTTTTTTCGAGTGGGGCAATATGGGACGGGATGAGACTGCTTCTACAGCGCAATTGGTCTAGTCCAATTAAGGGATGATAAATTGGTTAATACTCTGGTACTATTTTCCATTAATATTCCGATTACTACTTTGCACCATCTCGCTGTCTAGTCAACACGCGTCGTTGGTTCTTAGGCAATCATTTCATAGAATATATAGTTATTTGAACCAAGGTTGAAGTGGGCATGCTGACTAACTGTGGAGGTCATCTATTGGTATGTAATATCCCGATAGGTGCATAATTATGGTTCGTAGAGTGTGTGTGTAGTTAGGCAGTTGCGACAAAAGTATTGCATATTGCCTCCTCTGCCCCTGGCTATAATTATCTACATACTTTTTATATCTACTGCAACCTCACGCTCTGAATCACTCTTCTCCTTGGTATCATTAGTCAGGTGTTACTCTTGAAACTCTTAGCTCTTTCTGATACTTTTGGTAGAGAAAATTGGCCAAAGACCAACAACGAAATAATTAAGTCCAAAACCTTTTTTGGTAAAGAGATTTTTGCACCTATAAAATCTTTGGATATAGTTTTCACCATGTTAATGTATACCTACCTCATATTTTTCGAAAAAAAATTGTCAGTAATGTATTCTTAAGTGTTCCAGAATACGTAAAGTGTAGTTAAATAAAAATCTTATAGGTTGATATTGATAAAATCAGTCCAGATATGGAGTACCTTAAAATGTGATAATTTTAATGCATCACTTTTGTAGTTCTACTTTTTTGTACTTCTACTTAGCAACAACTTTTTTATGCCTACATATATGTAGTTTTATAATGCACACATCTTTTAAATGCAACCTATAAATAATCACCATATAAACTGTTACTAAATGAATAGCTTTAGATAAGTTTTGCATCAAACACTCTAAACTAGAATCTATTCCCTGTTGATAAACATCAAATATAATTTAAAAGCACTGATTGAATTATAATGCACATTATATGCACGTGAATGCTTGCTATCAAACTATTATCAATAACATTAATGGGTACATTAGGCTCTCCAGTTGCAAATTATTCAAATTTCCTGCATGAAGCAACACTCTCTTCTATATTTTACCCAGGCCTGCTCATTAACAACAAATTACTGGACATTCAAATGTCGTTAGGTCATGCCTTATACTTATTAAAAACAGTGGGAATTATTGTGATGTTACTAAATTGAAGTAATTAGATTATTAGGCCATATGAAGAGTTAGTAGCTAGTGTAGAAACTGCCCATGTCTATCAAATTCTTTGAAGCGTTAGATGTGATAAGTTACAGTGCCCAATGATTGATAGACACTAAAAACTATAAGAAACTCCAAACTATCAGGTTTTTATGCATTCTACTTACCCTAATATCTTGACGAGGTGAAGTAATGTTAAAGAATAACCAAAATATAAAATATTAGCTACGTTGATTTCTCCTGTAAAATCCTGGTTATCAATTATTTATTGGAGTAATTGAACATCATCAATGCATTGTAATTATTTATTAACACTAATTATATTAATGGATTACTGTGAATAAAATTTGATCCCAGGTGTTTTCTAGTTCAATTAGTATTAGAAAAAAAACTATATAACCATTACAATATGTCTAATAAACTCAAATGAAATTTAAACAATAAAGTTACAATATATAAGATTGGTAAATGAATTTATTATACAATGAGACTCACAATCGTATACCATTAATTGCATACATATAATCTAAACATTTCACATCAAAAACTGAATTAAATATTTGATAATTTAAGCCATGTAAAATTGAAAACTTTATTTCAACTATATATAGTAATATATTATACTTATAATTTTAATTTAATTAGCAGATAATTGTTAATAATTAATAAATCTTTGTAGCAATTGTATTTTGTTTCCAAAATTTGTATCTTATTACTAATAATTGTAAATTAAAATGATATTTGTTTCTTGTGCAATAATGTACTATTTATGTTAGATGATATATCGGTATATATAATAAGGCATACGATATATTCCTTATAAATCAGTATATATAATGATGTTGTTGATTTTTTTTAATATAGTTTTTTTAGCTTAAGTATACCTACGTCCTACATTGGTGTAAAATGCACTTTTAAAATTACTGATGGTACATCATTAATAAATGATTTCACACTGCCTATCCATTAACGTTTTTAACTTATAACAGGAGAGGCTGATGAAGCAATAGAAGAGATCACTTTCTTCGATAATGAGAACTGTATCCATTTACCTGTCCTAACCGTTACAGCTACTCTCACCTGAAAGTCTGAAATTGTTGCTAAATTAGGGTTGGCATTTTGTGGTCATAAAGCTCTGACTTTATTGCTTTATATTAGAATAATTCCATCCAATTTTATCAAATGGCTTATCGAACATTCCATCCGTCTTGTAGGAATGATAGAAATTCGAGTATATAAATTGTGTTTGTTTATTTTTGCGAAGATAAAACAGCCAATCAATTAGTATTGTTTATCTGCTGTAGATAGGGGCACTTATTTCCAGTCTGATTCATTATATGCAGATATTCTAATAAACTCCTAATTCTCCGACTATAATTTTACCCAATGATTTAATTTAATTATAATTATATCATTGCCACAAAAAAGTACTAATAAATATTGTAGAACTAGATTATATAATCGACTAACAAATAGACACAGTATATTAAATTTGCAGATAATGCATATTGCAGCTTTATTTCCCCAGTGATACCGTTAGAAATCTGGTTTAACTTTATCTATATATATTCCATATACTTTACGTAGTTTAATGTACATAATTACATAGTGATTGCTATGATTCCAGTTATTTTGTCAGAAAGTAGAGATAGTCATAAATTGAGATGGATGTTCCAGTCATGCAATCATAGCAATTTAGTTGGACGTATCGAAGACCACATAGACCAGCATCTCCTTAATCGAGATGGCTACCTGTACTACAGTTAACTCTAAATTATATGTAAATCAGTTCATAAAAAGACAAATTCTGAGCTTTTCAAGAAGACACAACTTGTCCCTATAATCAAAATGTTGACATGGGTCTCTAGAACCTTTAACATGTTATTTTAATAATGAGAACATCACGCATGGAAGTTTTTATAGCGAAAACTGGACCTCCCTGATTTGACTAAATTATATAATTAGGTTTCATCAGTAGCAATTATAAATTGGATGAATTTAAATTCTATGTTCCATTGATTCAATACACATGTTCACATAGATATACAAAAAGATATATTTAGACGATTGCCTCCTCTTTTATTCATTATATTTAACAATAGCATTGAAAGTACGTGAAAATTGTACAGTAAATACTTTAGGGACAGTAACACTAGAATCGATCCAATCAAACTCGTTAGGAAGCAATTAGAGACCTCAAATATAAAGAGAAGTAGGAAACTGCGGTGAAGACTATCAAAAAAGAGGAAACACTCACCTATTGTTCCCATTTGCTGAATAAGAAACACGTGGCATATGAATAGAACTCTTTGGCGTGGTCCTCGAAGTCACATTGCAATTTGGTTCCGTTGACGCGATCTAAACAGGTGAGCCCGATCAATCGTATTGGAACTAAAAGCTTCCGATCAGCGCGCTATTGTTAGTGGAGGTTTTGCTATTGTTTCCATAAAACAAGAGCTACTGCCGACTGAATAGAAAATAGTGATTAGACAGATGCTATACCTTACCAAACAAGCAATACTAATTAGGTTTGTAAGAATTACTAATGCATTTAAGGACGCCATTCGCTTCATACTCTCTCATGGTGACAAGTACAAATAAAGTAGGTAGTCTAGTAGTCCAGTTAGTGGTAGTGGCATAGTGACTTTGAATAACCAGTTCATCCCCTAATAAGTAGTGTGGGTGACTCATATCAGTGATGCAGAGATCACACAGCCTGGCATATCTTCAGTAGATCTGTCATCCGCCCATTTGTCCTGTTCAACTAAGTTCTTAGAGCCGTACATTCCAGACTAAAAAACAAAGGATGCAAGTGATACCCAGTGACCTCGATACTCAGTAAGAACAGTGTGATCGGTGACACTCAAATTCTAATCGTGTTACTTAGCGTAAGATCTACTAACAATGATAGATATGTACTGTTTTCCGTTCATCTACCGCGTTTTCCCGATACTGAAGATGATGTATATTCAAAACAGATGAAATTGCTAATCAAAATTTAAAAAGTGAACTCTAATTGATACTTTTCACCGAATAATCTTTCTGTCTGGGTATCCTGACTAGGCTGGGCCTCTTGTCTCTACTCATGAGAAATAGCACTCCTCTTATCCCTCTGAAAAACATCGCGACTTGGTATTAAGGCCCATTGTAAGATGCTAGCCGCGATGTCAAGGGTCGGTCAGCTATGTCGCACTCAATAGAATTACCAACATGAATATAACATTCTCTTCTCTATTATGCGTTACAAAGTTCTATTACCATTGCATTAGAGTCCTTTTCGAAAGAGAAAATGATACCATTAAAACAGATAACACTTTTTACGACATCATAATTTATACTAGGAACGTCTTGTCCATAGAAAAGGGGAAGGGTTTTCTGTGAATTTGCATAAGGATCATATTTGAGGTACTTTAGATTAGCCAATTCATATATTGTATTGCGAATAAAGGCTATTATTTTGAATATCTATATGATAGGTCTGACTTTCAAACAGGTTGTTAGAAGTAAAATCTAAAATAATTAGATCATTTTATTTAAAGAAATATGAAGACATTGTAGAGTACTCTTAGATGTAACTCCAAATTAAGTTGCTTAAAGAGTAATAATAAGTTTGAATTATCTGCCTCCTATCCAGCCCTACTAATTTCTTACTCCACCTCACGAACTAACTATTAAATAATGCAATCGTTTGCAATTAATTCAGATCAACTTAGAGATTTGATACTATAGTCAAAGAAATAAACTAGTTTCATTTTTCCTATAACGCTTAGTGCTGATTTTAAAAATTCAGCTTCGAAAATATGACAATGATTTTTCTCTGAAACTGGTATTTTCTGAGGAAATTTACTGCTTTGCATTTAAAATTCGGTCATACATTTTCTGCTATCTTGGCTTTGAAGACTCTTTTTTGTTAGACTGAATTAATGCAGTCTGTAAACTGACTTTTTAAAAGTGATTGAAATTTATTGTAATTCACCAAATGGAAATTTGATGGGAATATGAAGTATTGAATGAATTGTCTTAAAGAGCTAATCTTAACTTTATTCTAAACTATTCTACCTCATATCAATAATGTTTGCATTTGAATTTTGTAGTTATATATAGGAATTTAAATAAATCAGTAACTTTCTATTATATATAATACATGAGATGTATTAATAAGTCTAAATGGTAATTTTCCTAAAATAAATGTTCGCAAATTATAAAATGCTTAATCTTTATTGATCATCTTCTATTGATCGCCGAAATGTCTCCACACAAAATAAACTGAAAACTTTCACTTTCTTATCTTCAGAACCTCTCTGTAATTCGACTGACTAACCCTGCAAAGCCATTGAAACCCTATCAATCAAATCAACGTGTGTCTTTTTCCACCCTACCAAACTCGTGTCACAGCAAGAGATATAATAGCTGTGGTTGTGTCGCATTATAGGCCCCGCCCTCACTGCCTAACCCTTGTTATTATTACTGCAGGCCCCTCCAACAACGAGGCTGAACAATGTAAGTCGCTTCAACAAATGATTGCTTTGATTGAGTTGTGTCTGCAGTTGATTGTTTGCGTACAAGCGGAGCAAAAAGTTTAGGTCCACTATCGACTGAAAATGAGCGTATGTGACGATAGGTGAAGCCCATCTGGTCTATTTAGCTCTACTAAATTTGACAGTATATCTGATTAAACATTGCAATTTATGAGATAATAATAAGACAGTTAGACTATGTACTATCTATGTATTAAGTGCTATCATTTCTCAACGTTAAGTTGTAGCTAAACATAATGTGTATTTGGTTTCGGAATCTAAACTTAAAAATACTGTCATTCTACAAAATCAATTTGAAAATAATATTTTAAATTGTTTCATTTACCTTGTAATTAATAATAGTTCCAATATTTCAAAATACTCACTATAGCTAATTTTTCTCCATCAAATGGAATTTCCTATATTTTGCATTGCTTCATTTTCACAGTGCAGTTTTTATATATATGATATGCAAATATCACATTTTAAAATACTCAAATGTTTGTACTCTTCAATGTCCCTCTCGCTGAATATCTAAGAAGAATTTATTAAAAGATATTCCAATTACCTCAAGAATTGTGTTTGTTAAAATATTTAAGCATTTCTAATTTTTATCATATATTTGTGAAGTCTTTTGAGCATTTATAGGCCACTATTTCTCTTTAATTTCCAAAGGTATGTTATTGAGAATTCTTAAAAGCTTACCCAATACTTTTAGCATAATGCCAACTAAATGGCTAAGACTTGTCATAGAGTATGTCCATTGGAGGGAAAATGATATTAAATACGATAAGTTATCACTTTCAGACGAATAGGCTCAACTGTTAGACATTAAATGGAGTGCTAGAGTTTGTTGCAAGGTGGGAATGGAAGGAGTGCTTGCTTGCTTGCAAGAGGGTGTTAGGGTCAGATGATATCTATGGACACACATAGAACAGTCACTAAATTATCAAGTGAATGCTCATTGAACTCTTTAATGTTCTGATGTGACTTTTCACAAGTTATTGTAGTATTATTGCTGTACTAAAGATAGCATCGGACATTATCGTAAATGTATGTATATACATAATATTGTTTGAAAGGGAATTTTAATTGGCCTACATAATCAACGAAATTTCATTAACCCTAGTAACCTAGCTGATGGCGCAGGCGCACCAGTGTTCATAAAAAAAAGTTAATTTTAGACCAATTTTTCATGACTTTCATTTTTTCACATATGTAATTACATACGATTAGATAAAAACGAAGGTGATAAATGATAAGTTACTCATATTATGAGCATTTATTCAAATATATTAGGAATATATCAGAGCTCTCTCCAGTTATGAGATGCAGGAATGTGTTTGAGTACATAAGGGTGGATGTCTCACTAAAATCAATTAACTATAACCCTTATAGCGACTTTACAGTCTAAGTGACTCCGCAGCTCGCTAAGCTCAATACAGAATGACATATAAGCTCCGCCCATATAATAATACCTAAAAAAATATTTGTTTGTTATATTTGCTTGTTAATTATTTTAAATGGAAAATTATTCTTTGGCGTCTACCAATGGATGTGTAAATATCAAATGAAGGTTTTTATGAAGAAAAAGTATCGAAATGTCAATTAGTTAAGATTATATAAGATTTTTAGTGAGGACTGGCACGATCGCGCCAGTGGCAATGCTATAGTGAGCAAACTTTTGAGGGCTATGGTTACTGACTTACAAAGGTTAATACCAGGTAAATTATGTTGTCACAAATTAGGAATAATTAGAAATACATTATCTTTTGAAAATATGCTTTATCTTAAAATTAATGATTAAATATCTCAGTTAAGTTTTTTCATATCATTACTTACAGATAATGAATAATGATATCCTAAAAACTGACTGATACATAAGAGGAAGAAAAAAGTTTACCATCACGAGATATATTTCAACAAAAAACTGTAATTTTATGAAAAAAATCATCTAGCTAAATGTGACTTGCTAAGTAATCCAAATCCAATTTTCACAGATTTTGTATTTAAATCTAAAAGAATTTACCCAGCTAACCAAATTCTCTCTGTCCAGCGCGGGGCACAGGGGGGCATCCTTCGGTAGCGAGGGACAGAGAGGGACGTGGGATATCAGAAGTCTGAAGAGGTCTGAAATCCCACGTCTTTCCAACGTCTGAAATTCCACTCTCGTTCCACGTCTTGAACAAGTGGAATGTCCCACGGTGGATATCTCACGTCTGTCCCACGTTGGATGTCCCTATCTGTCCCACGCCGGATGTCCCTCTCTGTGTCACGGGGGTTGTCCCACTCTGTCCCAAGCGAGATATCCCTCTCTGTCCCTCACTGGATATCCCTCTCTGTCCCACACGTTATTTCCCTCGCCTGTTTTACGCGGGGAAAAAGTACGCGGAAAAAAGTACGCGGGAAAAAATTATATATTGAATCGTGGTGCAAATGTTAATGGTAAGAATATCGATACATATCGCAGCAAGTTCATTCAAATGCCTTATTTACGTATCATAACTAGTTAAGTATTAATAAACACTAGAAGGTATCTATGGAATAATATTGTAGGTATTGTCCGTATTGATAAACACTAATAGATATAACTAGCTAGGTAGTTGTTGATGAACAGTTGTAGGTAACTAAGTAGGCATCGATGAATACTAGTAGGTAACTAGGTAGATATTGATAAACATCAGTTGGTACTAAGTAGATATTGATAATCATTGGAGGTAACTAGGTAGGTATTGATAAACACTAGCAGATTATAAATAGGTAGGTACTGATTAACACTAGCTGATTATAAATAGGCAGGTTTTGCTGAACACTGGTAGTTAATTATTTAAGTATTGATGAACACTGATAGGTAACTAGGTAGGTATTGATGAATACTGGTAGGTTACTAGGTTGGTATTGATAAACAGTTGTTGGCAACTTGGAAGGTATTGACAAAAAGTTGTAGGTATCTAGGTAAGTATTGATAAATACTACGCACTAGGTAACTAGGTAGGTAGTGATAACCACCATTAGGTACTAGGTGAGTATTGATAAACAGTTGTAGGTAACTAGGAAGGTATTGATAAACACTAGCAGGTAACTAGGTAGGTAGTGATAACCAGCAGCAGGAAACTATGGATAAGCATTAATAAACAGTTGTAGGAAATTAGGTATTACGTACAATAACATTAATTAACATAGTTAATACAAATATTAGTAAATAACTTTATATATATTTTCAACATTTTCAAAAGAAAAGATACAAATGAGTAGAATATTAAGTTATATTTATTTATAATAACTTTACAAAGCACGCAAATATTATATTCCAAAATATCATTCCAATCCTACTTGAACCATGTCCAGGATGGCTCAATGGTAGCGTCACCGATTACAATAGTACAGCAGACTACAGTTGTGAGTTCGCGTCCCGAGAGCACCACTACATTTCTTTTTCCATTTCTCCCCATCTAGTTTGTATATAACAATGTGTAACATTAAAATAATTGATATACAGACACACGTACCTATACACTATATGCAATAAAGTAATTAAGAAATGGTAATAAAATTAGCATGATCATTTTTTATTTCTTATACATACATATTCAAGTATATACCCCAATTAACCGAAGTAGTTTGAGACAGAAGAGGGATATCCCTCTCTGTCCCTCGTCTTGCTGAGGGGCACATCCACACTCTGTCCCACGTCTTGCAGATGGAGACATCCGCACTCTGTCCCACATCTTGCAGAGGGGGACATACGCACTCTGTCCAATGCGGGTCTTGAAAATCTTATCCCACGTCTTGAAAATGGAGTGGGATAAGACGTGGGACATGTAGATGTCCCACTTTGTCAGAAAGGGACAAGCCGTGGGATCAGATGTCTTGCAGAGGGGGACCCCTGTGCAAACGAAGAGGATTAGACGTCTGCAAGACATCTGATTTCCCCCGTCCCACTCTTGTCTTTCGTCTAAAAACCGTCTATAGCGAGGGGTATCAGACGTCTTAAGACGTGGGACAAACAGCTTTTGGTTAGCTGGATTAGTTGCAAAAGGATTTTTAGTCTCCAATTATTGGAGGTGCTAAAAAATAGAATCATTATGAAGATATACTGCTCTAACGCATCATTGCACTCTTCTCCCAAGTCTATTAATCATGCTTACGAATAAAAAAGAGTGGAGAATTAATCGCATCTGTTTTGTGGCGGTGACAAAAAGGGTAACGAGAGCACACTAACGGAACACCAGTTCCTTGTCATTTGCCAACAACTCTTGTGGCTAAATTTATAACAGTGAACTGTAAAAAACCTGACTTTAGTATGTAATGAAAATTTTCAACACCAATTTGTGATTTCTGTCAATATATTTAAATGTAACCTAATGTTATTGTATTAATATGCATGTTAGGTACAGATCTTTCAAAGCCTTCCCAAAGTCTAAAAAAAAATTAAATTTAAGAATGTCACCTAGAGATGTGCATAAATTTTCGTCTCAGTAACCTCTTCTGAATGAACCAATTTGTCCATGAAGAGGTATTTATGTACAAGATTTTCGACTCAATTATTAGGTATTTATTTGCATTATCATTAGGTGATAAGTTCTTGGCTATTCGATTGGTCTTGATAACATGGTGCTTGTGATTTCTCAGACTGTGGAGATGAAGTTACCGAATTAATAAATATATTTGTGGGCAGTAGTCAATGACGTCATTGAAGATCTTACTGTTATGCTTTAATTATTCGGATAATCCCAGATCATATATTAAAACCCTGCTTAATAATTCTTTATAAAAACTATAAAGAATTGTTAACGTTTTAAACTTAATTTAATATAGTTCACTCATTTTTTCCTGTAATATTGCACAAGGTAGGATTAAAAATTAAATATACAGTATTTAACTTTAGACTCCGCTCGTTAATTATCATCTGCATGAAATTCACAGGTGCTTATTACATTGACTATTATCGATTAGAGATCTCGAACTTGAATTCTGAATAATATTCCGAGAAGACCAGCCAGAGAGCGTCCCTTAAATTTCCACCGACCTCAGCTAAAATAAGCTGCTTTAATGCATTCTTATTTTGCTAATCTGTGTGAGGTATCAGTGATGCATATACGAATAAATCCTGTCCAGTTATCTAATTAGCCCCGAGAAAAAAGAGTCTGCTTTTGAAGAGTTTGCTTGCAGTTGTGTACCCTATATCAATGCTTTATAGATTATTAGGAACAACAGTTGGATGACATGTAGGAAGAAATAAATTTCATTATTTGGCCCGAAATGAACTGGTCTAAGTGATAGCTAGGTATATGAATTAACTCTTTAGATAAATTTTAGTTAAATTTCCATATTACTTAGTTTAGTAATTATGAATGATTACTATTTTACGGTTGTGATAAAGTATCATAATGGTTTTTTGTAGAAAAAAAGGCTTTGATTCTTTAATTTCACAACAATGACAATTTCTCATGGTAAAAATTCGCGCATGTCCAAGCAAAATGTTTTGAATGAATAATCAATATTGAAGGTCAATAAATAGGTATACACTTAATTAAAAACATTAATTTAACAATAATTAGTTTTTTAGTGTTGTTTAGATTAAAAAGCTTAGTGCTCAGTATGACCAAAGTTATTAATTGACCCACATTATGAATTAGAAAAGCTTGAAGATATAAAATTATCAAAAGCAGTATATAAGTAAAAACTATTTAGCTATTATCTATAAAATTAAGATATTGAACATTTACTGAGGTAATATAAGTTCGAATTGATGTCATTAGAGGTGTAAGATATTGATTCAGCTAAAGAAGATAATTATAGACTTTATCTAACTCTGTTCAAATAAGGAATCAAGTACTCTAATTATCATAAATCATTAGGAGTTAAAATTTAGTCTTATAATTCTTCTTGCTTCTGTGATATGGGCTTATACAATATGATGTACTTTAAAATTCTTCATTTCAAAATATATTATATATGAGAGAATAATAATACTTTTCGAATCATTCTTTTGTAACAGTAAATTATACCAAATGAAACCCTAAAATACCCCATATTTCTAAACATGTACATTTTACCCGCATTGCAATTTTTAAGAGACTTCAACGCACAATCGGTACCTATCCCATCCATATAAAAACTTAAATGTACATTACTCCAAATAACTTTACCTGCAAAGGCACCCCAGCATGAAATCTCAATTAACACTTTATCGTACATATAACACACCATAAAGATATCTTCAATTTATCACACACCAATAAACACTTTCAACCACAGCTCTTTTATACTGATATAATCTACAGCACAGTTTGGTCACTTGGACCTGTGAATCTTTTAGTTATGAGGGTCAGGCTGTGATGCAAGATGGCAATGCGACACCGAACCATAACCAGATATTTCTTTGAAATACTTTAATTTTCATTTTAAATTTTATGACCATATGACTTGCTAGGCAATTCATAATTTAAACGTCACAGATTTTGATTTCGTATTTGAACTTAAATACAAGGTACGGTAGTAAATGGGGTTTTCGCCGTAAACACTTTCGCTACGCGACACTTTCGCCGAACGACACTTTCGTCTAAAATTTAAAAAACACTGTACGTTATAAATATAAAGAGACATTGTCAACTTAGGTTGGGTTGGCGGTCAAGTTTTTTTTTTTTTTTTTTTTTGGTGGTATGTAATTTTTCCGCCTTGTCTATCAGAAACATACATTAGAGGTACGTGCCAATTAAAAAATGTTATTGAAGACGCCACTGTAGGAAAAGACATCCTACATAAACTAAGTCAACTTTATTATTATTTCTAATTAAGACTTTAATTTAATCATTCTATGGGGAAAAACTGTAATATTTTACCTTAATTATGTTACATAAAAAATGAACATCTATATAAAAAAAGTATTTAACTTCACAAGACATTTTCTTCTTTATTTCGCTTATAGTACATTATTTATAAAATCTATGGCTTTTTTAACCATCGAATAATTTACGTCTTTATTACCAAAAAATGGACTTTTGAAGTTTTCTATGGCTTTACATAGCATGATATACTATGACTTGCTAATAAAGTTAGATGGCATTTGAATCTATTGGATATTATTTTCAAAATATCAACGAAATCACACTTCTATGGATATGATTATATAGACCAAACACATTAATAATATTATTTATAGCACCTATTTATAGGGTACAAAGACCAATTCATACTCCATAGATGCTTTTTTTAATAAAACTTATCATTAATTTTCTTAAATATTAAGATATATATTCTCAGATATCTGTACCCTTTGTTAATGCCATTATTGGAAGTATTTACATAATTGTTAATTATGAGCCACGATTTTGAAGTAATGGTTAGAGTAATAGCAGAAAAAAACTTTAATTTCTATAATGTGTTAATTAATGGTAAATAATCGCCCAACTTAAAAATAAAGAATATTTTGTGAAATTAGTGTAAATTTTAATAGCAAATCTATTTACAATAAAAAAATGAGATAATATTCCACAGATTTTGATAATTACATACTTCATAAAATATTCGGAATATATCAAAATAATATAAATAAATAAATATACTTATAATTAAATATGTAATGTAAATATGTAATTTGTAAAATAATTAATACATAAAATATTTAATGTGTAAAATATTTAATATGTAAAATATTTAATATGTAAAATATGTAATAAAATATTTAATGTAACTTATTTATTATAATAAATAATTATAATAAGACTTATTCATATTCTACATCATTTATATATTTCAATATCAAACATTTAAAACCATGAACAGTTTCTATAAATACCGACAATGTAAACTTCCCTTAAAAAGTAAACCTGATTTGTTTCCATTTTTAGCTGATCCTATAAACTTGCCTGCCCCATAAACAATTTACTTTATTCTCTAGAAAACAGTTTTGAACATTAGTTAGAATTAGAATGAATATGATTTTATCAACTAAATATTTAAAGGAATATACATTGAATATAACAGTAGCATTATTAAAGATATAATATAACAGTAATAAAGACTTTTTTCTCACACAGACGCAATAATGGTGATTGAATCAATAAGAATTACTTCAAATTATGTACAGTATAGCGCTAATTCTATCTCACTGTCAAAAATTATGATATAATGATAACAAAATGATGATAAAAAATGATAGCCAAATGATAACAAAATGATAGCCAAATGATAGCAAAATGATAGCCAAATGATAACAAAATGATAGCCAAATGATAATAAAATGATAGCCAAATGATAACAAAATGATAGCCAAATGATAACAAAATGATAGCCAAATGATAACAAAATGATAGCCAAATGATAACAAAATGATAGCCACAAGATATAGCCAAATGATAACAAAATGATAGCCAAATGATAACAAAATGATAGCCAAATGATAACAAAATGATAGCCAAATGATAACCAAATAGTAACAAATGATGACCAGTCAGTAAATAGCTAGGTATTAATTGACCGTTTGTGGTTTGAATCATTATTTTAATTAATAATTAGCAACAATAAATTATTACAGCCCATTAAAATGATTGGAGTAAATAGCATGCACGTCAAAGACTAATTTTTCTTCATTCTTGCATTGTCCATGAAAATCAAAGATGCCTGTGTCACGATGCAATGCGCATACTTTTACCTTGCACTTCAAGTTTTATCTCTGTACAGGGTGTAATTCTGTGTAAAGAGAACTGGTTTGTAGGGCTTCTTGAATAAATTATAACAAAAGTAAGCTGAAATTGAACCCATGTATATTGCATTTTTATAATAGTTTTTAATTCAAACAAACTCCTATTATTTTAAGGCGAGTTGATAGATAATATAAACGGTAACTAAACTATAACAAACTCCTATTATTAAAGCGAGTTGATACATAATATAAACGGTAGCTAAACTATAACAAACTCCTATTATTAAGGCGAGTTGATAGATAATATAAACGGTAACTAAACTATAACAAACTCCTATTATTTTAAGGCGAGTTGATAGATAATATAAACGGTAACTAAATTATAACAAATTCCTATTATTATAAGGCGAGTTGATAGATAATATAAACGGTAACTAAACTATAACAAACTCCTATTATTTTAAGGCGAGTTGATAGATAATATAAACGGTAACTAAATTATAACAAACTCCTATTATTTTAAGGCGAGTTGATAGATAATATAAACGGTAACTAAATTATAACAAATTCCCATTATTATAAGGCGAGTTGATAGATAATATGAACGGTAACTAAATTATAACAAACTCCTATTATTTTAAGGCGAGTTGATAGATAATATAAACGGTAACTAAACTATAACAAACTCCTATTATTTTAAGGCGAGTTGATAGATAATATAAACGGTAACTAAATTATAACAAACTCCCATTATTATAAGGCGAGTTGATAGATAATATGAACGGTAACTAAATTATAACAAACTCCTATTATTTTAAGGCGAGTTGATAGATAATATAAAAGGTAACTAAACTATAACAAACTCCTATTATTTTAAGGCGAGTTGATAGATAATATAAACGGTAACTAAACTATAACAAACTCCTATTATTTTAAGGCGAGTTGATAGATAATATAAACGGTAACTAAATTATAACAAACTCCCATTATTATAAGGCGAGTTGATAGATAATATGAACGGTAACTAAACTATAACAAACTCCTATTATTTTAAGGCGAGTTGATAGATAATATAAACGGTAACTAAATTATAACAAACTCCCATTATTATAAGGCGAGTTGATAGATAATATGAACGGTAACTAAATTATAACAAACTACTATTATTTTAAGGCGAGTTGATAGATAATATAAACTCTGTAACGTTAGTCAGATGATCGTGATACGAACTTCAGTCAGGCTCGAGGTTTCTGCTCACGATCTTCGAAAAGGGAGCAGCGATTTTACTTTTCTTGCTGCCCTTCCAACCGTAAAAGCTCACTTTCTTCCAACTTACTTTGCCTTAAATAGGCATGGTACCTGGATATATTAGTTATTAATGTTATAGGAATATGCTTTTGAATTGGTATCGGAATAATCTCTTTTTAAGTTACATTTCATTTTTACTTCTGTATAAGTTACTCATTTATTGATTTTGTTCAAATCTGGTGATTATTCGAAAAAAAACATTAGTATTGAGTCTCCAATAGTTCTGATCTTCTGAAATAGAGTTTATTGATATAATACAAACTGTATCATCATATCATTTCCTAACTATTTATTGTTACATGCTTCAAATTAATATTCATGAACATTTATTTTCCATGTTCAAAATGTACAGTAAATTTTACAGTTAGATCAGATGCATTTTTGTTGAAATTTAATATGTTGTCATTTATATAATGAGGTGCTAAATCATCTCTCTAGACAGAATTTATAATAAAATTCAAAGTGTACAATTACATTTTCTTGAACACCTTGATTTTTATTCAATAGAATGTCACTGCGGCTAACGAAAGGTGGGGATAGAAATAGGCATAGAGTAAACAAAACTCCTTACAAATTATCAATATTCATTTTAAAACTTATAAACATCATAAATCATTTTTTTGTACCTTGCCCTTAGTAAAGAATAAGATGAAGCATTTTATAATCATTTAAATTCGGTAAAAGTTGTGTTCAATGGATATGAATAATAAGGAAAATTTATCCAGCATATAGAGTCATTATTTCATAAATATAAACTATACACTGTAATTGCATGTTAGAAATAACAGGTTTTTGAATAATATCGATATTTGAGTAATTTGAATAACCGCAAATAAATTAAATTATGTCCACAATGTTCAGAACGCCAAAAAAATTCCATAAAATAAGATTTTAGTAGTTATAAATATATTTACAAAATTTCATCCATTATTGACAAAATAGTCCTTGTGTTAGTGAGAAATTTTAGTTAAAATCTATCAGAAAAATTTGATTTATGCATTATTTTGAAATTTCTTTAATGATTATATTTTTTAAATAGATAAACAAATGAAAAACTAATTAAGAAAACAAAAAGTGTAAATTAATATTTACAATTGCAGCTATAATTGAAAATTGGTTTCTATCTTCTCACATAGTAGGCAACACTGACTGCCAACAGAGCCACGTGGCTCTCTCTTACTGAGATTCAGCCTGAGTGGAGATTTCGTACGGGAAGGGTAAGCCCTTTTCTCCGTGCGTCTCAAGACATCTTTAATTGGTGTTCAAAGTGTTTTTAAAAGTAACGTTTCGTTACTTGCCTGAAGGAAGGCAGTGTAATTAAGTACCTGTTTGTATTGGCGTTAGTTTACTTTGGAATTAAACTACGCTGTGTTTATTTATTTGTTTACAGCAAGCAAGTAACGTATTGTGATTTTGCTTCCTAAAGAACCTTTTGTGTATTAGCATACTTAGAGTGTTACCGGTTGCCATTACCACAGTTGAGGGTCACAACCTAGGTGACGTTTGGTGCGGCTGTAAGGGGCAGGTTGGAGTTCTGGGAGCTTGCAACTATGTTGCACATTTATTTAGTTGTGGCTGAATATCCATAGACGTCATATTAACATCACTTCATCAGCTCAGGGACCTGAAACAATGAAAGCCTTGAGCATTAATTTATGATGCATGAAGCAATCAAATTTTGTGTTTCTTGAAGAGAGATGTTTTCCATTTAGAACAGTCCACCATTTTTCGATCGTTTTAGGATTTTGTCTTGTTGTAGCCCGTTCTTCAAATTGGACTTGAGCAGGCTTGTACTTAACAGTAACATTTCCGTCATTAAAATAAGTTCATCTCCAGTTTTGCGTTATGGCAAGGGGCATTATCTTCCATTTAATTTGATGGGGGACAGAATTCTTCGTAAACAGCTGTATTTACTTTTCCACGCAGCCTCATCAAAGGCTCTACACCAGCACCAGAGATCTTCCCTCCGACTTCTTCTATCTAATTTCACACTAATTTTAACACACATAGTTGACAGGTTTTTCATCTTTTCCTCTAAAAACTCATTTTCTGTCATTAAAGCCCAACAAATGAAACTTCAATTCATTTCAGAAATTGACAGTAATATTACACCATATCTTGAAGGACCATGACAGATGCTCAGTTGATTTTTTTTGTTTTTAGAACTTGCTAAGTTCATCGATACGACGAGTCACTGTTTGTCGAAACACAGATTTATTGAATACTGGTTTAATTTTTCTAGCAGCAACAGTAATGAATCTGTCTCTTTTCCCAATTTAGTAATCATACTATCTTCATTTTTTTAACTTCATACGAACCAGTTTCATAATAAGCTTTCAAAATGTTATGGACTATACTTTTTTAATATATTCAAAATTTGTGCAATAGATCCATTTAATTAGGCTCCAATACAGCCATACAATTTGTTCTCGAATGGATGAAGTTAAAGTGACATTTCTCTGATATAAAATACCTGCAACAGCTTCAGCAAATAAATCTAAGCACAATGCCGCACTATACAAATAAAAATTCAGACTCTATCACTAAGTATACCAGAAATTTTAAAATAAAACGTTCTGATTATTATGGACGCCTTAATTTTTGATCAAAATTATATATTGATACGTAAATCATTTATTTTCCGTTAAATTTCCACTAATATAATTGGAGAAATATTGAAAATTTAAATATACATAACTATAAAAAAAATTATGCTCAGTTTACGAAATGTATTTTTGACGTCCTGAACATTTTGGACGTAACTGAACATCAACTTATTTCGATCTTAGTTACAATTATGGCAGGATATTTTCAAAGTTGTTTTTATTATGCTCTCACCTTATTTACTTCTGACTTGAAATTTAAAAACAAATAATTATACCTAAATACTAAGAACAACACAAAGAATGAGCGAGAGGGATAGCAGTCAATTCATTCAATTCAGGTAATTATAGAGATGCTTTCAAAAAATCCATTTGAATTTATGGAAATTTGAAATCAAGCTTTGGTAAATTGCTCCACAAAAAACTGGTTATATCCAGTAACTCCAATTTTGATTTCAATCAAAGAGTAACTATTTCAACATTTCCGGTTCTGAGAGTATTGAATAATTTAACTATATATTAACAACTTTACTATTAAAATATTGTTAATGAATTATTTGATAATTACAAGTGAGAAATTTGTTTAAAATTATTGTATAATGACAAATCATTATATTATATGGCTCTTATAAAAAATTGTATACTATATTGCTTTATTCCAATCTATGAATGTATTGCTTCTGTCCAATTTCTGGATGGTATTTACTGCCTCTGTCCAATTACTGGATGGTATTTACTGCTTCTGTCCAATTTCTGGATGGTATTTACTGCTTCTTTCCAATTTCTTGATGTTTTTTATTGCTTCTGTCCAATTTCTTGATGTTATTATTGCATCTATCCAGTCTGTTGATAGTTATAATTGCTTCTGTTTACAGTCTCTTCAGAATTAATTTCTTCATAAATGATCATACATTATCTTGGCATTCAGTTTTATATGTTGAGATTCGTATTAATGTAAGTAATAATGATTATTTGTCAGGTATAAAGCATAAGAAATTCCCTATTATTTTCAGTTCAAACAAATAATTTATAATCTGACAACCATTTAAAATTTAATTTTGCTTACTTTATTTAATTATTAATTTGAATCATAACGTTGTCAAGCTGTGCCATTTAACTCATGAGTGTTTTAATTCAAAATTAGATTTATAGATGATAAATCTAATCTGAAATTTATTGGTTATTTTTATAAAACTTAATGATACATGTAATAAATGACAGAGGCTTTAAGAATTATAAAATAAATCGTAAGGATAGGCTGTAACATTCCGTGCTCTGAACACTCATATTAATTCGCATGAAATTGGTCTGAAAGCCATGAAGTTTTGGACTATATATTGGTAAATATACTGCAATTATCTTTGAAGGTGATAGATGATCGGAAAATGATTTTAAGTGACATTTATATAAAAATAGGGACATAACATACGATCATTGAAGCTTTTATATTAGGTTGACTAATTGTTGTCGCTTCTCATTATGTCTGTCACATAAAGCATGTGTATAATTTAAAATATTAACATTGATAAAGATTTCAATTAGAATATATGTTTAGATGTAATTGAATGATTTTGTAAGAATAGTTAGACATTGTCATCAATATAATGGGAGATTTTCTTCTTTAATTCACTTAATTTGATATTTGAAAATAAAAATAGAAATCTGAAACTAAAACTAAAAGTCAAACTATGATATTGTTAAAGATCTTGCTTGTTACAGATAGAATAATATTTATGAATGATTGTTAGTAGAACTATACATCTATGTTGTAAGAATGTTGGAATAATTACGATTGAAAAAAAAACGAAAAAAGAGAATGCATCTGTTAAAATGTTTATTAAATGCTAGCAAACATTATCTATAACAATATGTAGATACTTTCTAATATTTAGCAGCTCAAATTTTTGTGTGGCTTATTATTAGTCTAGCTTTTCTGTATTTTTAAATTAATGTAAACTGAACCGCAGTCTAATATACTAGGAAGCAGGTCCCAACAATAAATGTGTCTAATTACTATAAAATATATACTCGCCATTACTATAAACTATATCTTATATTCATAAAAAAATGAGTTCTCCATTTAGACTCTAACAAACTTACAAAACATCACGTGTGGTGACTGAAAAAAGGTATTCTTTACTTAGATTCTAACAAACATACAGTCCATCACGTGTGTTCAGAATATCTGTAAGAGTATCAAACGACTCCTACCATTGATTAAACTTGGCACACTTTAAGTTGATTAGGCACATCAACTGTTGAATTTATTGGACAAAGCACTGATATCTTAGATAGGTAACAGGTATATCTGCTCCCCATAGTGGCCACCATCAATTATATATTCTTCTAAAGTATCTTATTAGGCTAATTAATGCTCTACACCAGAGTCTTATAATGGAAACTGAATCATAAATTCTTATCCAAATTGATTTGATTGTATCTGCTTCTTGTAGAAACTATTCTGATGAACTAAGTTATTCATCTTTATTATTTATTGAATGTGTACATGACTGCTTATACTTTAAAGGAACTTAATTCTTTCATTTTAAATAAAACACATAAGATGTCACAAAATTCACAAAGGCAAATTCATTTTCAATTTTATGATGGATATCTATTCCCAAGGGTATAGTTTTTGGAAGCACTCTCTAGTTATGCATATTAGGTGTATATAATATATAGAATCTGAACATATTATGATAAAATGATACGCTTCAATGCAGTAAGGTTGGAAAGTATATGAAGTGCATATTAACAGTAACACTGCACTTTATGGTCTGGCACGCGCTAGTGCAAAATGACTGACAACGATTATTTCGTATATAAAGTTGCACAATTTATAGTCAATGCTTTGTGTGCTTCAAAACTCATACGATTATATCAGTTGAATTACATTAATTGTCCTATTGTTCCTAATTCTAAATAAATAATTAGTGTAAATACATTGAGGCATACTTTAAGATCTGATTTTCCAAATGTTTCGGTAAATGGATTGCAATGTTACAATTTTTCTGCAAATAACAAATCCATTATCAACTATCTTAATGATAGCTAAATAAAACATAATTGACATAATACAAATTTTTATACTCCTTTCGATAAGGTACACCATCCCATTTCCTTCCATAAGACTTTGCTCCAACAGCAACAAAAACAACTTCTGCAAAAAGCTTCAAATTTGCGATAATTTCCTACATTGATTAGATCAAAACTGTCGCATATAACTCCCAAACATTTTCTGAATTAAAAGTAATCAAGGGGTGGATCAGTTGTGACAGTACGTTTATATTTTCTAATAAGGAGTTGACACAGCCTCGCGATTGCTTGGTATAAAGGGGTAGCTGATACTTTGAGCGAGACGCTGCGATACCTCGCCACGATTTATGACATGTCATTAGACTTGATTATTGGTGGGAGGCTAGCGTTAAAATCCACTCTTTCTAACCTAAATCACAGGAGACGTAAGTGATGTCATTCGTACAGAGAATGGACAACCTTTACTTCTACCGTTAATATTATATACAATGCAGGAAATAAGGATTGAGATTGATGGTACTCAATAGTCTATTTTCCCTTTAGATGTAGTGATGTTATCTTTCTTAGTTAAAACTAAGCAATTAATATTAATGAATTCAGGTAAAAGATAACACTTATATGGTTACCACCATATTCTATTGGTGTATGTATATTTAAATATATATTTTAGAAAACAATTTTAGCATGAATCTAATTTAAATAATCTTAGATGCTATAAGCTAATATGCAGTAGCGTCCAAAACTAAGGAACAGAATTTTAGATTTATGAGCTTTTCAAAGCTGAAATTTCACCAACTGGTAGCCATTATCGTCCATAATAACGTACTGAAATTTGAATGAGATTTTAAGGTTAAGAAAAAAGCTATAATAATTACAGCTTATTTACAGAATCTTGAGCACCCAAAACTAGGGGGAAGATGTGTTTCTTTCAATTAAAAATCCTAGGACAAGGAAGAAACATTTGACTATTTAGTTAAAAGGTTAATATGAGTTTATTCAATTGATAGACCTATGTTTTCGATGACTGCTGCACATCTTGAAACGAATAAGTTTTTAGTAATCTTCGAGATTAGTTCTAAACCATTCTTCATGAAGTTTCGCCGACAAATCCTCCGTGTTAGTGTAATTTCTTGTCATAAAATTCACTCCTAAGGGCTTTCAAATATTTTCAATGGGATTTAATTATGAAAACTTTTCAGTAGCCAATCCATAATTTCAAATTTCTCTCACTGAGGTAATTCATTAGCCTCTTTGCCATATGACAAAGTGAACTGTCTTGCATAGTTATAGCTCCATCGATACCTGAATACTGTATAATTCACACAACATGATCCTGAGCATTTTTTAAAACTTATAAGCGTTCGCATGATTTTGTAAGCAAGTAAGAGTAAGAGGTTTTGTAATATGGCTAGAAAATATTCCAAAAACCATGGCACTCCTCCACTCATAATTTACAGTTTTCTTAGTACCCTCTCCCCCTTCTTTACTTTCATATTTTCTAACACAGTTCTTACCATTACTTCTAACCAAATTAAATTTGCTTTCGTCACTGAAAAATACTTTTGCCCAAATTTCCATACGTTCAAAAAATACATGTTTTTTTTATTTTCCAACTAAAAAGTGATTTTTTCATGTGAGTCTCAATTTATTTACCCAATTTATTCAAGACAGTTTACCTCGACACCTTTACGCATGTGGTATGATTGATAACCGCTTTTTATTTCTGCAATTGACTTAAAAACAATCAT
Source organism: Caprella mutica (assembly GCA_947561585.1). Lineage (NCBI taxonomy): Eukaryota > Metazoa > Arthropoda > Malacostraca > Amphipoda > Caprellidae > Caprella > Caprella mutica. Next base: position 289,921 of record CANNZV010000275.1, on the reverse strand, counting down.
TTACTGTCAAGCGCTTTATATTTTGATCTTTATAATGATCTTTGTTAGACTTTTATGTATAACTTTACGAGGCTTTCTAGTTTTAAGCGGAATAACAGTTTTATCAGTATCACTAAAGTATTTTAAAAGTTCTGCAGCCAAGAAACTTTTGGAAAGTTTCACTCCATTTAAAATCTTTCGAAAGGTTCAATTTTTTCGTATGGAAATTTAGGAATAGTTATTTTGAATTAAGTCGAAGACCATCAAAATTGCATTCGTTATTGCAGTAGGAGATGTCACTGAGAACAAGCTTTATTAGCTAGATATTAAATAGAGGCTATATATATATCTACTTTTTTATTAATTCAGGATGTTTCCATTTAAAAAAAGCACATTTGTGGCTTCTTTTTGGGAGCTGAAACTTTTTGTAAATAAGTTGTTATTAATGTAACTTTTTTCCTAACCAATATATCTGCTTAAAATTTTACGATGTCATTATGGATGATAACGACTATCAGTTGGCAAAATTTCAGCTTAAAAAAGTTTAAAGATATAAAGTTAAGAAAATTTGTCCCTTTGTTTTGGGCGATACTGTATAAATGGAAACAATTTTGTTATTTTCCTGTTTCGTTTTGTTGAATGAAAATATTCATATTAAATCACAATACAAACAATTCGTCTATAAACATAGATGATATATATGAAGTGGGAGTAAACAGATAATAAAATAACTAAATCATTATATTAACGCACTTATTATAGTGACTGTATATATATTATTCATAACATTAATAACTTTAAGATATTTATTGTCATGTTGAAGATAAATAAATTCGATCCATAATTATCCTACTTACACATAGTATTAGTTATTTTTGTCTTGCTTTATATTGAATATGCTGGTTTACAAAGGAAAATTTTTATTACACGACTATTTCCAATTCGAAAATTATTGTTTTTTCATTGCAGGGATATATATGCATAACATGAAACTTTATAATGTGATTTAAGTGTTAGTCTATATAGCCTTGAGAATTCGTATGTCGGGTTTATGATTACTAATATTTCATACATTAATTTGGATTAGGTTACCTATATTTCATTCATTTCATTAGGTTGGGTTACATATATTTCATTCATTGGAGTGGATTACCAATATTTCATTCATTGGGTCAGATTACCAATATTTCATTTATTGGGTCAGATTACCAATATTTCATTTATTGGGTCAGGTTACCAATATTTCATTACCAATATATACCATTGATAAATTTATAGCTGGGAAAGAAAATAATTTAAGCAGAAATCTAAAATATGCTCAAAGGTATTGGAGATATTTGGTAAAGAAGTATTTATGACAGAGTTACCATATAGAGTACATGCACTGATACAGTATACAGTAAATCAGTCAAATAATTGTCCTAAACAAATAATGCTTCATATTAGTCAGAGGAAATGTTCTAGAATGGGCTAGTGAATGAGACGTGTTTGGGTATAATTTGGTAGTTTGAGGGCGAACACTAGCTACACTGCCTGCCTTAATGGCTGTCATCTGACCAATTCACGTTATTTGTGTCTCCACATCACGTGATATCATAACAACTGAATATGTAAGTAAGCAAACACATTATTCTCCTGATAAATTGCGATGAAAACAACTTCAGTTAAGGCAGATCAATGCATGGAATACCTAATCGTAATCCCGAACAAATCGCCAAAAACTGGGATGATGAAACATATCTTATTGCTCTGGGGTAATTCTGTGATAAAACAGACGCCCATCCTCATATATATATAATAACCATTGATTTATTATGTATTATCATATGCAAAAAGGTGTACTGAGAATGTACATTGCATGGTTACGCCTACTTTAATTCACAGAATATTATTTGGCGTCTATCCGATCAGAAATGGATTTAGCAAACAACGGAACATTGTTTCAGGATGCTAAAGAATAATATATCTAGAATGGCATCTTCACGAGTCACAGTGGTGCCTTTGTTGTTTTCAACTTTCGCAAAAATGTTCCTAGGTTGGCTATTCGGACATGCATGTATGTATATGTTAAGATAAGAGTGTCTATTTTCTATTGGATGGATGACAAGGTATAGATTTATTCGTATATATATTTATAATAATTAAATGACAATAAATGTTTTTCTATGAATGTTCGATATACAGAGAGTGTTTAATTCTTCAACAGCTGTATCTCATAATTTCAATGCTAAATAATACACGGTGACCATATACCCTAACTATGGGGTATTTAGCACCAAAATACTCAAATAAATCACTCTGCTGATGTCCAAACGCCCATAATTAGAATCAATTCCTTTGAATTTATTCCAGTAAGGTGACCTTACTTACCTTGTATTGATGAGTTAATTTCTGCTAAATACCTTTAGTTCATAATCAAGACAGTACTTTTAGGTACTAACTGATTATAACGACATTTTATTACTAATTAACCAATAATACTGTAAGTTGCAATATTGAAGATGACTTTAGTTAACTGATCATGATTTTCATCAGTGAAAACTGGTTAAACTTGTCATAGCTATCAAAATATGATATATATTAATATACATTAGATATTATAACTATTCTTTGAGGCACCAAACTTAGGTAAGTTAAACTTTTCTGGATGTAGAAATTTATTTTTGGAAATTAATTCTTAATCTTTGGAAGAATTGGTAAACATTCTTGTTCTGGGGTATTAATAGAAAAAATTAGTTTGAATCTCTCGATGGTTTGTAACTGCATGTTTTTTTGGAGCTCATGACTTTTACTGTAAGTTCCGGCTACAAAAGCTTCAGTCTTCTAAAAAAAATTGCGTACCTGTTTATTAAGGTGGAATAAGTAGGTTTCATAGTTATTCTAAACAATATCAGAGTTCTAGCCAAATTATAATGGCCAATGTACAACAAGTTCTCTGGACAATTTTACAGTACACAGTGGCAACAGTTCATATACGCTATGGTTAGACTAATGTCACCTTCTAAACTCAATGGATTGGTGTGAACTCCATAGAAAAGAAGAGGCCTGTAAATCTATCAGAAGGTTATAGAAGAAGGAGGGTCACACATAAAAGCAGATAGTAAGAGTTTTCTCTAATAGAACTGTGTGTAAGGGTGCAAAAAATGACACTTACTTGATCCCTGATGACCTGTACGATATCTAATGCACATCTAAAGGCTCTAATAGTTTCTCTGTTTTGTAGGTACTTCAGAGGCTACGTACAAATGTTATGACCATTCTAATAACCTTTAGGAGGTAATTATCATCATGACCTAATTCTACTTTATCGTCAGTATCGGATAAACGCAGAGTGTACGTGTCTTTCACTTCTATTTAGTCATTCATCGAATAACAGATATTGACTCAAAAACAAATTTTCTCTCCAAGCCTATATTCTGCAAAAAGTAATTTTATTTACATGCTTCGAACTGCCTGATATTTCCATATTATTATCTTTAGATATACATCATTATCAGTTTTGAAATTGGGGTTTATGGTAACCAAAATAATCAAAATTTCCAAAGGTAATTTCAATTCTTGGAAATGTAAGATCGATATGTTTAATTTTGTATTGACTATTTGCAACAACTATTAGTTATTTATTGTCATTAAAACTCAGGGAAATGATTTGTGTCTGGTAATATTTTCCGAGATTACAAAAGTAATGAATGGTAACTTTTAATAGAATACAAAGAGGATAGAATAGAATATACAGAGGATATCTGCTACGTTTTGTTTTTGTTTGTTAAATGATATTTTCCCTTTTCTTTTCATATGCTCTCAATTGAATAATTTAGATTCGTAGCACAATCCACTTGGGAAATGAAAGAACAGTTAATGTGATTGACATGCCTAACTGAAGAGAATATTTAATTTCTTCAGTTATATTTGGATGAATGTAAGTGACTCCAAATTTTCACTTAGCGCACTGTATCTACCGATACACTCTACACTGTATCTACCGATACACTCTACACTGTATCTACCGATACACTCTACACTGTATCTACCGATACACTCTACACTGTATCTACCGATACACTCTACACTGTATCTACCGATACACTCTACACTGTATCTACCGATACACTCTACACTGTATCTACCGATACACTCTACACTGTATCTACCGATACACTCTACACTGTATCTACCGATACACTCTACACTGTATCTACCGATACACTCTACACTGTATCTACCGATACACTCTACACTGTATCTAAAGATACACTCTGCACCGTATCTACCGATACACTCTACACTGTATCTACCGATACACTCTACACTGTATCTACCGATACACTCTACACTGTATCTACCGATACACTCTACACTGTATCTACCGATACACTCTACACTGTATCTAAAGATACACTCTGCACCGTATCTGCCGATACACTCTACACCCGTATCTACCGATACACTCTACACCGTATCTACCGATACACTCTACACTGTATCTACCGATACACTCTACACTGTATCTAAAGATACACTCTGCACCGTATCTGCCGATACACTCTACACCCGTATCTACCGATACACTCTACACCCGTATCTACCGATACACTCTGCACCGTATCTACCGATACACTCTGCACCCGTATCTACCGATACACTCTGTACCCGTATCTACCGATACACTCTGCACCCGTATCTACCGATACACTCTGTACCCGTATCTACCGATACACTCTGCACCCGTATCTACCGATACACTCTGTACCCGTATCTACCGATACACTCTGTACCCGTATCTACCGATACACTCTGTACCCGTATCTACCGATACACTCTGCACCCGTATCTACCGATACACTCTGCACCCGTATCTACCGATACACTCTGTACCCGTATCTACCGATACACTCTGTACCCGTATCTACCGATACACTCTGTACCCGTATCTACCGATACACTCTGTACCCGTATCTACCGATACACTCTGCACCGTATCTACCGATACACTCTGCACCCGTATCTATCGATACACTCTGTACCGTATCTACCGATACACTCTGCACCGTATCTACCGATACACTCTGCTCCGTATCTACCGATACACTCTGCACTGTATCTACCGATACACTCTGCACCGTATCTACCGATACACTCTGCACCGTATCTACCGATACACTCTGCACCGTATCTACCGATACACTCTGCACCGTATCTACCGATACACTATGTACCATATCTACCGATACACTCTGCACCCGTATCTACCGATACACTCTGCACCGTATCTACCGATACACTCTGCACCGTATCTACCGATACACTCTGCACCGTATCTACCGATACACTATGTACCATATCTACCGATACACTCTGCACCCGTATCTACCGATACACTCTGCACCGTATCTACCGATACACTCTGCACCGTATCTACCGATACACTCTGCACTGTATCTACCGATACTCACAGCTCCTCTAATTAAGGTAGCTGCTTCACATCCGTCGTGGCTAGGTATAACAGATGTTAGATGTCTCAATTTAAGAATGGGTCACAATGTACATATAGGCAATGGAATCTATTTTCTAGGTCTCAGTGCATACAAATTACCACCCAAACTCGTCAAGAAAAAATAATGTTGATGTCTCTCGTAAATTGGCTTTGTGTAGAATTATCATCAAAATTATACTTATATAAATTCTAGCTCGAGCTAAACCTAGCTTGGTGAAAATGACTGAGATTGCATTTTGCTTTGGATAATGACTCGTAAGTTATTACAAGATAACATCAGTATATGCATGTATTTTCGAACTAATAATAATTTATCAATCAACTAAAAAACGTACTCTATGTATAATCATGAAGTGGATATTCATGTTCATAATACAGGCAAAATAAGGTCTTAGTTAGATTCAAATATGGGAGAAGATGACTAATAAATGACTAACAAATGACTGATAAATGACTGATACATGACTGATAAATGACTCAATTGACAATATCATAGAATAGAGTCAATACATGTAAATTTTATAGTAAATCATTTAATCAATCAGGGGATTAAATAATGGGAAAATATATTCAGATAAAAGAATATTTTAATGATTAAATTATGCAACGCCCAAAAAACAAACAGAATATTACCATACGCTCTAACTCACCTGTTTGAGAGTTATAACTCACCTGTCTGAGAGTTATAACTCACCTGTCTGAGAGTTATAACTCACCTGTCTGAGAGTTATAACTCACCTGTCTGAGAGTTATAACTCACCTGTCTGAGAGTTATAACTCACCTGTCTGAGAGTTATAACTCACCTGTCTGAGAGTTATAATTCACCTGTCTGAGAGTTATAACTCACATGTATGAAAGTTGTAACTCTCCTGTCTGAGAGTTATAACTCACCTGTCTCAGAGTTATAACTCACCTGTCTGAAAGTTATAACTCACCTTTCTCAGAGTTATAACTCACCTGTCTAAAAGTTATAACTCACCTGTATCAGAGTTATAACTCACCTGTCTGAAAGTTGAAACTCACCTGTCTGAGAGTTATAACTCAACTGTCTGAGAGTTATATTAAAATTAATTTCTATATTATTTTTAAATCAATGCATTAAACTAGAAAGTTCCAATTATTATTTTAATTCTATAGTTATAAAATGTTCTAACTTGCATTAAAGAACACTAACTATTTTTATTTACCTATTATTTCTTGCAATAATAGCATCATTTTGAAGCAAAGAGCATTCAATTCCACCTATTTACTACTCACTAAAATCACTGCTATAAATGCATTAGCTCCTTAATTCAAGAGAATCGACTGCTGCATCAGAGCAGGGCGTAGTCTGGTGTAAAAAATGCCTCCTATACCAACTAGATTTATCGATGAAACCTCTGAAGTTCATTTTTTCCTCCCCACCAATCACATGTCTAGGTCACTTCTCTTCAGTTATATCCTTATAAGGACCTCCAAGTGAACAAAAACACAATTCCTAAACAACTCTCCTGATTCAACATCACTCTATATTCTAGTTAGTACTGTTTGAATAAACTTTGTCTTAAAGTCTCCTTACCTAACTGCACTGTATATTGAACTACACTTTTCTCTCTGGTTCATGTATATGATTATGTATTTTTTGACCTCCTACTGTTAAAGTTGAGGTACCTACTAACAAGGTTATTCTATTCTCCCAGTCCTCTAAGTCATGAACTGTGTAAATTTAGCTCATCCAGTGTATCTGAATGTAATCAGCAATACACAAACATCAATGTATTGGTCATTTTCCACTGCAAACGAGTGTAGCTTAATTAAACCAAATGGCTGAGGAACAATACACACAAAGTACTATAGACTCCTGACAGTAAGTTCTGTTGTTCTGTGTAGGTACAAGAGTGCCTTTCTCTCAAGGTGCCACACCCAAAGCGCTAGACAGAGTGCTTGCGCCGCCAAGACATACCTACCTACCGCATCAATCTACCTCATCATCTCCTAAATCATCACACTAGACTGTCTCCTAACATTTTCGGAGCTGCAGTCCATATTTATTTACTCTTAATCTCCAATAATACACTACCTAAGTTTCTAGAGGAAAAAATCAAACGTTATCTGAATTTGCGTAGGTTACAGTTGACTCATAGTGTGGCTAAGATTGGGTCAACATTATAGAGTACAATTTCTTGCAAAACTTGATTAGAAGATAGGTAATATATCTATATGAAATTGGATGGTATAACCCTGTTAATTTGGATGCTACCTTTCATTAAGTAGTTTAATTTTATTTATTATATCTTTCATTATTGAACTTAGGATATACTCGTGAATCGAATCGTAAGCAAAACTTCTTAACCTATTAGCAATAATCTTCAAACTTTATTCCTTATAAAAATCAGTACTGAAAATGATACACGAGCTAATTGTCAAGGTACTTTCCAATGTGGCTTGCTTATTTTCACAGCATTACCTTCTGTTGCCTGTGGAAAGTAATGCAGGAGAACACTGGAGACACAATGAGCTAACCTGGAACCTGTTTTGCATTTCCATGTACCCGCACTTTATCCTGTTTTTATCAGCTGAAACCGAGTATATTCCAGCATAAAATCTTCATACCATAACGCTCGATATAGCGGACACTTTCACCAGTTAGCTCTGTCCGTGTAGGAGATAAACTTGCAACGCTGTGTTAGAATATAGGAGGATGAGAGTATAGTGAATGTGGCTATACACTGAATTACCATACCACCAGAAAACTTACATTATATTTATACAATATCAATTATAATTAAGCATTCATTACCCATTGTTCATTGAATATTTTTGAGTTATGTAACCATTATAGAGTTATATAGCCATTATTATCAAAATTATATATATGGGTTATATTATTCATATATTATATTCATATTTCCTTAATACAATGACATATGAATATAGAGTTTAACTACTTATTTTTCACGGATCGGTTGAGCACAAGAATTGTATGAGAATTAATATTCAAAACAGCTTTGAAGTTTAATACAGGTACAAAGAGTCATATTTCACATTAATTATACAGTTTTAGCACCAGGTTTGCAGCAATTAAAATCATTAAAGTCATGTGCTATTGTGGAAAATGTTCTGTATTTATCAAGGTATTTTTCCGGTGATATAAAAAAATGTAATAACTCTTTATTTTTTTAATTTCAAACTATCCAAATATCAATTACTTTTCATTATAACTTTTAAATATGTTTATATTTTAATACCCATTCATATATATTACTTACTCCAATTGTACTTTAAATTAGCATTTTAAATTAAAGCATCAACAGTAATTTTAACATCTGATTTCTCCAGACAAATAAATTAAGTATGAGTAATAGCTTCCTTGAATAAATTTAACTCAGATTCACATTTATATTAACATAGGAATAATTAGGCATGTACTCATAGGAACATTGTGCCAGTATCGGTCCCTTGTACTCTACCAGGCATTCCCTATAAACAATCAAACGATCACTTTCACGAACAGCTTGGAAAATAGTCAGCATTTTCAGTGTTTCTTCCTAAAAACAAACAAAGGAATGTCTTTGTAGGAAAAACGCGGAGTAGAAATACAATTTACGAGAATGGGCCGATCATTTTATTGTCTGTTTCACTTTGCTGATGGTAGGCAACACAAGGGATGGTTGATGTAGTATATTAACAACATTTCTATGCTTGTAATACTTTCAACTATAATACGGGTACAATATTTCTTAATTTATATTCTTAATACAATTGTACTGATGAAATATGTTACTTATATAATAACAGCTGAAGATATAGCGTGTCAGAATTCAAAGATTCTTTTGACGAAATTGAAAAAATGAATTGATATCCTATGTGAACAAATAAAGTATACTTAAATCTTTATTTTAAAATATTGTAAATATTCTCAGGATATTGGAAAAAATAATTTCATGTTATCACTTAATGTAGCAATATGGTGAGAAGGTAATATATATATAATAGACAAGGTAATCGCATGCATTGTTTTTTATTCACAGTATAACCTTGTCGTTAGTGAATGATACCAATCAGTGATATATCAATACCACAAACTAATACTTTTTTGTGCTTTTATAAAGTAATTTTTCAGATAAATTGTTTATAATCGAGAGTAAGTAATATATATTATGACATTGTATGCTATATGTTTGATAGGTAGAATATGATTGGAAAGAACAGTGATGGATTTAATAATTTCTAATATTTTAAAATAGGTACAGTTGTGGAGTCAAAACCTTCAATTTTTCACTTTTCGAATGCAGATGAAATTCATTCAAATCAAAATAATGTTTTTCTTCATTTACTAATTTTACTAATTTACTAATTTTACTAATTTACTAATTTTACTAATTTACTAATTTTACTAATTTACTAATTTTACTAATTTTACTAATCTTTAGTGCAAGTAACAATTTTACTTATCGAGACATTTTACATGTAATTTTTCTTATATATCATCTTAAGAGATGATATCATATGAATTGCCATTGAGGTCTAAATATCAAATGAATTAAATTAACTCATATTTATATAAAGTAAAACGAAAAGAGTTTATTAGAAGGAACTCTGATTATATTCCGAACTATTTGTTTTATTAATAAATTCTAATTTTGTTTAAAATTATTTCATATATTTTGTTTACGATTTTCCTGCTTTATTTCCCGAGTGAAGTGCCTAATGTATGCAGTGTCCCGATACGAACCTATGGTGGCACCTTGTACTGGTCTATCTTTCCACTCATCAGTCCTGTGTTCTATGAAGGCATTTTCAAAATAATCTGATACGGAGGTGAAGCGACGAGTCATTGTAGCTCATTCATATGCAGAAAAAGTTAATTATCAGTTTAGTCTTTTCGCTGACCACTTCGTTGTAATATTCTAACTTGAAATTGATGGATGGATAATTTCCTATATTGTATGAGTATTATCATATAATGGTTTGTACAAAGGTATATACATTTTAGTGCATTCAACTTTGTTGATCGACAATACTAAAAAGATAAGCCATCTGAATTTTATAAATTTCTTAAGGAATAAATGTTGATTTAACAAATTTTATTTTTTAAATTTGAAATAGTTTATTGTAATTTAATAAACACTCACGAACCTACAATTGATGTGGTAAATTTAAATTAACTAGCTGAACATTTGGGTGTTTCCTTCATGTTTATTATACATAATATTCTTCATACCTTTGTTAATCAGTTATATTATATAGTTTATTTCAGAGAGTATTTTAAGGTTTAATTTTTCATCTGTTGATGAAATTAAAAGCTAACTGACTCTGACTATTTATCATATAAAAAGACCCTGAGAAGCTTTAAATAGCTTTTTGAAATTAATTAGGGGCAAGCATGTATGTTTCTTTGCGAACATAAATTGCAAATATGAAAGATTTGTTCAGTGACACAGAGTAATGAATGAATGGCACTCCACCTTCTTACAAACGATGGAGTAATGCCATCTAGAATATCCACCTCTAAAGGCCTTATCATGCGCCAAAAGTTAACCTTACTATTCTTGTAGAGTCGTGTCTTCTCATAATTCAATCATGTATCGACATTGAAATAAAATCATCTCTGAAGAGGATTTGTAATATGTGTATACTAAAATATAATTGAAAATCTTTTTTATTATTATCATTATAGGTGTTTAAAATTCCCCCCATCCCCTCCCCTCTATACACTACGAGGTCGACTACTCGGCTACCACAGGTAACCGTGTCGACCCAGTGCGTGGATCGCAAGAATAGATATCCATGGATAAGAGACCTAAACAGTCAGTCTGCTTACCCATGGATAAGAGACCTACACAGTCAGTCTGCTTACCCATGGATAAGAGACCTACACAGTACACAGTAAGTCTGCTTACCCATGGATAAGAGACCTACACAGTCAGTCTGCTTACCCATGGGTAAGAAACCTACACAGTCAGTCTGCTTACTCATGGATAAGAGACCTACACAGTCAGTCTGCTTACCCATGGATAAGAGACCTACACAGTCAGTCTGCTTACCCATGGGTAAGAGACCTACACAGTCAGTCTGCTTACCCATGGATAAGAGACCTAAACAGTCAGTCTGCTTACCCATGGATAAGAGACCTACACAGTCAGTCTGCTTACCCATGGGTAAGAGACCTACACAGTCAATCTGCTTACCCATGGATAAGAGACCTACACAGTCAGTCTGCTTACCCATGGATAAGAGACCTACACAGTCAGTCTGCTTACCCATGGATAAGAGACCTACACAGTCAGTCTACTTACCCATGGATAAGAGACCTACACAGTCAGTCTGCTTACCCATGGATAAGAGACCTACACAGTCAGTCTGCTTACCCATGGATAAGAGACCTACACAGTCAGTCTGCTTACCCATGGATAAGAGACCTACACAGTCAGTCTGCTTACCCATGGATAAGAGACCTACACAGTCAGTCTGCTTACCCATGGGTAAGAAACCTACACAGTCAGTCTGCTTACTCATGGATAAGAGACCTACACAGTCAGTCTGCTTACCCATGGATAAGAGACCTACACAGTCAGTCTGCTTACCCATGGTTAAGAGACCTACACAGTCAGTCTGCTTACCCATGGATAAGAGACCTAAACAGTCAGTCTGCTTACCCATGGATAAGAGACCTACACAGTCAGTCTGCTTACCCATGGATAAGAGACCTACACAGTCAGTCTGCTTACCCATGGATAAGAGACCTACACAGTCAGTCTGCTTACCCATGGATAAGAGACCTACACAGTCAGTCTGCTTACCCATGGGTAAGAAACCTACACAGTCAGTCTGCTTACTCATGGATAAGAGACCTACACAGTCAGTCTGCTTACCCATGGATAAGAGACCTACACAGTCAGTCTGCTTACCCATGGGTAAGAGACCTACACAGTCAGTCTGCTTACCCATGGATAAGAGACCTAAACAGTCAGTCTGCTTACCCATGGATAAGAGACCTACACAGTCAGTCTGCTTACCCATGGGTAAGAGACCTACACAGTCAATCTGCTTACCCATGGATAAGAGACCTACACAGTCAGTCTGCTTACCCATGGATAAGAGACCTACACAGTCAGTCTGCTTACCCATGGATAAGAGACCTACACAGTCAGTCTACTTACCCATGGATAAGAGACCTACACAGTCAGTCTGCTTACCCATGGATAAGAGACCTACACAGTCAGTCTGCTTACCCATGGATAAGAGACCTACACAGTTAGTCTGCTTACCCATGGATAAGAGACCTACACAGTCAGTCTACTTACCCATGGATAAGAGACCTACACAGTCAGTCTGCTTACCCATGGATAAGAGACCTACACAGTCAGTCTGCTTACCCATGGATAAGAGACCTACACAGTCAGTCTGCTTACCCATGGGTAAGAGACCTACACAGTCAGTCTGCTTACCCATGGATAAGAGACCTACACAGTCAGTCTGCTTACCCATGGATAAGAGACCTACACAGTCAGTCTGCTTACCCATGGATAAGAGACCTACACAGTCAGTCTGCTTACCCATGGATAAGAGACCTACACAGTCAGTCTGCTTACCCATGGATAAGAGACCTACACAGTCAGTCTGCTTACCCATGGATAAGAGACCTAGACAGTCAGTCTGCTTACCCATGGATAAGAGACCTACACAGTCAGTCTGCTTACCCATGAATATATTATTGCAGAAGGAAGAGGAAAAAGTTGAGGAAAGATACAAAGGAAAGCTGCAGAAAAGGGTGCAAAACTTAACAAAAACATATATGCTATACAATAGAACAAAAAGAAGGCCTAGAAGGAAGGGGTGTGGGGTCGGCAGTAATGATTAAAACCCCTAGTCTGTAAATCAGACCCCCTGCCCCTAAAGTTGCTTTTTAAACATGAAGATAATTTATTTCAGATAAAATATTGATTTATAACAATCGAAGTTTGATTTATTTTAAGTTACTAATACAAATGTTAATTTAATGATTAATTCATAGAAGTTTCGAAAAATTACTGAATAAAAAAATTGATTGATTGATGATTTCAATAATTTATTAAAAGAAACTCAATTCAATCAAATTATCGATAATGTATTTATATAAAGTATAATGATCTGTATAAGTGCATTTGAATTAAATTATCGTGGTTAATAAAGGTAAATCATATATAGAAAATAGCATAGTAAATATCCGAACCTGTTATTACAATAGAAAAATATGAATCGTACTCTATGTATAATCATGAAGTGGACATTCATGTTCATAATAGAGGAAAAAATTGTCGCAAATTGAGCAGAAAATGTTAATAAATGACTTAATATTTAATAATTCCCTATTATTTTATCCACATTCTTGAGATTATTTTTCCCTACATTTTTCCTCTCTTCTCCCATGCATTTTACAGGTGATATGTGAGAAGGCATAACTAACATTAGCAAGATAATAAAAAGAAACCAGTTCTGCTTTGACTACAAGATATTCAACACTAAGACTTAACATGCATTTTTACCAAGAAAATTGCTTGGCTATTTTTTGGGAAAAATAAAACAGAAAGGATGTCGAAAATAGCAACTGGTCAAATAAAAATAGGAACAAAAATAATCTTGAAGCAAAGAAAAAAATGTACCATTACCAAAGCAATTTTCAAATAACCTGATTATAGCAGTAGGGTAAAATATCTGAGAAAAGTCACTATAGGAAATTGTGAATCAAAAAATAGGAAATTGTGAATCAAAATCTTTAATATTATGATATAAAATTTCAAGTATAAACGTAATTATTTACCACAAAAAAACTCTACTTTGAATTATACAATGCAGAATAAAAAAAATATATATATATTCACTTACTACTGAGAGGTTATTTTTCAATGTCAGCCAATTGTAGTTTACACTCACTGTATTTAATGGAGTATAATTATTCACTGTATTTGTATTGCTTTAACAAGAACACATATTTATTTAATACTTTTTGTTTCGTAAATTTTCATTATAAAACAATTTCTCGACGGTGTGATTCAAAAACAGTTAGTCACCAAATAATGAAAATTAGATTAAAGACGAATAGAGATGATCATTAATTAAATAATTGAAACGAGAAATCGAGATTAGACTCACAATTTGTCCGCACGTGGCGTTAGATCAAACAGGCAAGACGCATTAGCTTCATTTTGACTGGACAATGAGTGGACATTAACAAGAGCTATGATTTATTTTATTAGTGACGGCGAAGAATTGGCCTGACGAGTTGTTTGTAACTCTACCAGTAATGGCCACTAGAGAGTCTTAATGTGGCTATTAGTTAGATCCTGAGGACGATACCGTGTTTATTATTCCAAGGAATTCTCATTAGTGTCCACCTCTGCAAGTCGAATGGAGTGACAAGTGATGTATCAGCTGAGATTGTCTGCTGTCCAACATCAGCACTGTTGTGATTGCTACCCAATAAATTGGTTTAACAAATAATAATGATACAGCTAATCAGAACTCTAACACAAAAGGACAACAAATGAAGTTATAGCACAGAATTTTGGTTCTCCCATTGATTATTATCGCATAAACAGACATCTATGACTTCAAACTAGATTGGCTAATCATATATAAATAATTAACATCCATATCAATTACATTAACTATTACTATTAACTATTATAGATTTATAGGTTGTACTTTTTAATATATTACGTTTAGGAAAAGATTGAAACAAATTTTCCAATTTAATATAAAGAAAGGACATATTATTTTTTGATTGAATTTGAAGATAACTGTAAATTTCATGAATTTCAATTAATCCAAGATATAAAAAGTGAAAAATCTTTAGTGTTCAGTCAGATTTGAATTGTGAAGAAAATTACTGCTTCGCGGGCACTGAACGGAACTGATGGTAATTTGTCAGTTTTTTTCGAAACTATTAGGGAAAAACTTAAAAATTAATAACAAGGGTTTGTGAAATTTATCTTCCATTCCTCGAAAAGTTTGTGGATTTTTAACGTCAAAATCCTACTCAAATAACGTAAAAATGCAATGTATTTAGTTAACAAACAAGTAATCTATTAATAAGGTTGCTATGATTACTTTTAGGACCAAAACTGAAATGGAGAATGATATAAAATTGAATTTAAAATTTAATTTAATTCTTGTGAATTTCATCAGTAATAAGAATTAAAGAGTCACAAACAAAACATTTTACACTCTATTGCTATATTTAGTTTGTTATTTATAGAATGAGATACCTGCTTTAATAGAAGAATTCTTAAATTTTTCCCCAATATGTCAAAGCTGCTGCAATTTCTTGATAATTCAATTAATATATTGTATGTAGGATTATATTTAAATGCAAGTACACACTGATTTAATGAAATTATTTTTTTACTCTCATAAGTCAAAACTCTGATTTTTTTTAACATTTATTCTATAGTGTGACCCGTAGCTATGTTACTACCATAAAACGAGTAGTAAAAGCTGAGAGCTAAACATAAATTTTATTTTAACAAGCGTTTCTAAATAAAAGTGTGAGACACGGACGGACAGATGCGGCTCAAATTAAACATAGAATAGTTGAGATTTAAGCAGATTAGATAAAATAGTTATTGTTCAAATTGTAGCAAATGCATTATAACTGACAACCGTAGAGTCTTCTAAGTAGAATAATGAACAATGCAACTATACAGGGTGACTCTCACAAAAGTGTACCTAACTTTGAAGTAATATAAATATTCAAAAATAAATGATAAATCTTATGCAATAACTGTGGTATAACAAATAAAAATATCTAATTTATAATTTTGTCTTGTACTCTAATTAATATTTACTTTTAAATACAGTATTTATTCATTCAAAGTAGGGTTTTAACTTTTATATGGGTCACCCTGTATATTCAAACAATCTACGAGAACTTGTGAAACAATAAATTCACAAATTACCAGTTATTACTTATACACACTTACTTACCTTTGCACCAAAAATTAATATTATTCTTAAACCTATATTGTACAAAAATTTAAAAGGGTCAAACCGGAAAGTAGTAGAATTACTTATAAATAACAATGAAATAAATGGTCTTGTTCATTATTTTGATATATTAGATAATTGGAATCATATCAAATTTATTATTTCATCATATAATTCGCAAGTGTTGTGTACTGAACATTACGGGTCATTTGTAACATTTTTGTATAGGTTGTAAAATAAGAAATGTTAGATTTTGCCTGTTTTAACTTTCTTATATTATTAAATCACATTATGACTATTAAATAATTGAATTTAGTGGCTAATATTCCTATGACTGTAATATAGTAATCATGCGAATGAATCTGAATATGGTACTGAATAAAATAATGTACTAGATTAACGTTAGTAAAATTATACATTGCGATAACTATAACAGGATTTGTTGTCTGCGAAGTTGTTTTGATAACTCTTAGCATGTATAAGTAAGTATATGTTAACTATATAGAAGACATAAATAGTCGTTTTTATTAGATAGGACTGGTTAGTTTACCGACCGGGAAAATCAATCGAAATTTAAAAGGTAGATTACTCATATAAGATTTAGTACTTTGTCTTATAGCTGATTAACGTTCTTGTTATATGATATGCTAGAAGTATTACTATTTTACTTTACATCAATTTATTCAACTATAAATGTAATTTTAATCTAATCAAATTGCCAATTAAATGATATCCAGCAGTTTTTATTGACCATTATACTTAAGCAGGCATCAGTAAATCTAAATTCGGCTGTCCGTTACTTGGACAGTGCACAAAATTATCTATAATCATTTAATAATCTCTACTCATCTAGGAAATCACAGTTATACAAAATCATTTTTTTTTTGGCTTAAATTTTTTATCATAATATGTATCACATATAACATCAATTGTTTTCGAATTAGTTTAAACTATGTTTATATCTCAAGTAGTTAGATCCCGCGTGGCACAAAGTATATTTTTAATTGTACCAGTCAAAGAATTTGTCCATTTTTTTCCTACCACTTCGCGTGCATGACCTTCCCGTTGATAGTTACCACAAGAAAATACATTACGGAAAGACATGCTCGTCTGACCATTTAATGGCGGATTAGTTTCGGGAAGAGCGATGAATGTCGCTCCTGAAGGTACTATCTACCTAGTCAGTTTCTTGCTGCTCTGAGATTTGATCATTTGAACAACTCCTCCTGGTATGTCTCATGGCTTGATCACAATTTCCAAACACTTTAAAGATTTAACTAGCCCTGAAGAATTGTTCTGGTTTCACTATAATTCCACGTTCTTAAGAATAAGTAGAATATGTTACATTGTAAATAACTTATACTGGAGAATTGTATATTTGTTGTTAATATCCTATTTTCGAAGAGAAAAAATGTATGCAAAATGGTTCTACCAATATTTTAGTGATTTAAGGATAAATTTAATAGGATTATGGTAGAAAAAATTAAGATATTTTTCACTCCAGATATTTTTTGGTACTTAATTTAATCTTAAAATCATAGATAAGTATAGATAACTGAAACAACGTTACCGAATAAATTAGTATTAACGATATTTGAAAAGAAATTAGACAACTGAAAAATTGATCACAAAATTAGAAGACCAAAATACGGAAGTAGCAGAAAAGATGTATAGTGCAGCCGCTGCAGAATAAGAAGGAGTTTAGTGTGGCTAATACAGAGAGAGAGAGATTGGCTCAGAGGCTTGAAGAGTGACCATCACACTACCTGGCATGAAGCCCGCCACGGAGCTGGTAAAAAAGAGTACATTTATTCTGGTGCAATATTTAGCAGATTATTATAATTCCCTGTCATTCGAGGAAATAAATTCGTCTTTTTTAACTTCTCATTATCGCACCCAGCATGTTTACAGCTCGGGGAATTCTAGCGAGTATAATTACTAGGGCCTGGAAAGAATAAGGAAATAATTAAAACTTAGTTAGTTGAAGTTAATCTGGTTTAATTAATATCTCACTACTTAAATCCAATGTACATATAAGTAACAATGAAGGTTTTGAATGTCTTTCAGTCGTATGCCTGTTTAAGAAGTGCTCTTGCTATGTTCTATCGGGTAAATTACAGTAATGATTTTTATGGAGCCATTTAAGATAGTTCTAATTCCCATTCCAATGTGTTTATAGTGGCACATTCAGTTTAAAGAAGAATATTTTAACGATAAATTGAAGGGAGAATCAGATTGTGAGCACAATTTCTTTTTTAGACCTTTATATTGGATAATGGGATGAGAATTAGTTTTAGAATTAGAAAACATAATGGAACAATGAGATAAAAGAATATTAGTTAAATGGTCAATTTTATCAGCTGTAAATAAACAAAATATTATAAACTTTAATAGGAAAAAGTAACTATTTACCAATTCGAAATGGTTATTCCGTAAAAAAAATCAGAGAATTTTTTTGAATGAGAATTTAAAGAGCAAATTAGAAAAAATACCGTAACAAAATGATGAATAATGGAAAAACAAAATATAAATCACAAATTATATTGAAAATGTTTCAATTTTTGTCATATGTCATATAAATCATTTTCTTGCTAACTGGTAAAATGCCAAATAAAAAATGCCAGAATTAATTTTGTGGCCCACCCTGTATACCTTACTATATATAACATAAATAGCAATGTGTCATGTTTTTGGTATGTAATTGTACTTTACACGCTTAACATATAGTTACCCATTTTAATTACGATGCTAAGTGTTAAATTACTTTAAAGTTAACACTTCCTCACTCACTTATTCTTTTACTTTAGATTTGCCTTTGCACTTTTGCCACTTTATTTAGTATGGGTCTTTATGTTGAACCATATTCAGGTCAATTCTAAATTTTAGGATTCGTCATTGGTAGCGTTTGGCAGAACTTCAACATATTAGGTGAATTATTATGTTAATAATTTCCTAACACAGTTAAAGAGTTAACGACCACGCCGCTTATTATGACCAACACTTACTTTTTTGTACGACCTATAAAATACATGAATGTGCACATACTGAAGTTACACTGAAACAACGGAACACCTTTAATTTACTAAAGAACAAGTAAAAATGGTTTCTATTTCTTCAAATGAATTATACATAAATACAACAACCACGAATTAACTATTTTGCAAATTTCAAAAAAAATTTAATCAATTCAGTTCGAAACTATAATCATTTATTAACAATAAAGTCGACCACCTAAAATATGATTTATTTCTCTTCACTAATGTAATGGTAAATCATTTCAATTTATTGAACATGTTCCTAAAATAACCTTATGCAATGGACATAAAAAATGATAACCAGATTATAACGGTTATAATGGTCTCTAATCAGTTAATATATTATTTTGTTAAACAAGTCTTGCGAAAATTGCATATCGGAGTAATTTATGAGAAAAATCGTGATCGGATTTAGGAAAAACTATAAGAAAAGATAAAATAATATAAAGTTATTATATTTTTTTTTCTTTTTTGATGCAACAGTTAGAAGAAGAAATTTGAATTGTTTTGTGTTTCAATAATATTTATACATAGTAAATTGATCTATTTAACGTAATATACAGATCTTGTCAATTGGAAAATGACTAGATATAACAGATATATAGTTATTTATTAAATATAGAATGATGCAGGTATAAAAATATATTCAGAAAGGTAAAAAGCATGTAGGTACATGGGAGATTCACCTGACCGTTACAAGCCTATACATTATAGTACATAACATCTAATAGAGACGTCTGATGTAGCTAAGTAGGAGTTACTTCTTACCCAATGCATGTTAAGCTGAAACTTGACAAGGAAATAACATGTGCAACCTCATTATTTATGTCTGGTAGAGCCTATGATCCATATTTTCTATAAAATTGTACAGCATATAGGCACGCTTCATATATCGCTATATATCTGCATTAATATACCGCTATAGCATGGGATTATAGCTATAGCTGAACATCACAAAAAATGAATATAATTTTCTTCCTGATTTTCTGGATTTTTTATATCGTAATATATGTAGTGATAAAGTTGGTAAAATAAGACAAACACGAGATGAAGCAAATCACCCCTGCTATCATTTATGGCTGTTTGTATTGAGTTATAATTACAGACTGCATTGTTACCAAATATGCAAGTGTGACGTTCATCCAGCACAAGTAAGTCATAAATAGAGGGATGTAGAAACTATAGGTCTAGTTATATAGTTAAAGAAAACCGGTCAGATATTTAAAGAGTAACCTAAGAAATATTTTTCATGTAAATAACAAGGCGTTTTTATTGATTGAGGGAATAATAAAATTCAAAACTGAACTACGTAAAAGTGGTCATCTACTTCAGAGATTCAAATTTAAATATATTCATCAAAATAATATATTTTTTATATTATAAACTTCTGAATCTATTATTATATTTCTTAATTATTATTTTCAGTGGAGAATAAAAATACTTTGAACAAAGCAAATTACATATCTAAATTTTCCATTATGTTCAACTAAAATCACCCAAATGACACTTTGTCCAATTAAATATATTATAGTATATATCTTTATTCCCCATATAAGGCCAATAGTTTCATTACCTGTATTTATAGGTAAATGGTTACGTCACTCCTATATGTATTGCAGAGTAACTATCTTAGGTATGAGTTTGGTCAAGTAATTGTTAGATCCATTTGTGGTAACAACACGTCAGTCAACATAGGAGGGAATAAGGCTTCTTGATTTCAGTTTGCCCTGCAAATACCCTATTTAAGACATTACCCAAACCCACCCTTTGACAAATAGAGGTAAATAAATTCACCAGAGTACTACAGTGAGGTTAAACATGTCCAATGGTTTAAAATCAATTTATGTTATGGAATAGATATACACTATTATTCCATGATCTATTTTGGTATCGTAATAAATAAGTTATAGCTAGTTTGTAATTCTATTGGCACAATTGAAAATAGTTCCAAACTCTCATTTATAAACCTTTAAATGACCAATTCAGTTTTTATTCATAGTTTCAGTTTATTTGTAAAATTCCTCTAATCAAAATTGGCCTTTAAATTTCTTACTACCGTTTGAGTTATTAGTTTCACATAGGATATTCCTTAGAAAAAGTCTGGTATTGAAGTCAATCCATAATTATGGTAAGACTATTTTTTCAAATTAAATTGACTATGATTTGTAATAATGAAGAGTTCTGTGTAATTTTGAAATGTACATATAATTAGCTATATGCTAAATCACTAGAACTATAGTGCGTGTATTATGTGCATACATACATTAAGTATATACAACTGATGTCTTGAAATCTATCTACTGCAAACACATGTACATCATGTGCTCAGGTCATTCGAGATGATTTCAGTGCGTGACTTACATTAAAACTTACAGATTTTAATTTTAGTTGAAAATGTGATATTATAGAGATGCATATACGTATTTAAAAATATGGTTATGGAGTATTTTTAATACCTGAATAATTAGTTTTTGTAGGATCATTACTGCATGCATGCAAGATACAAATAATAGACAACTAACTATATGGATGAACTTTCATTGAGGGAATTGATGTCCTAGATAGCGACGCAAAATTATACCAACCGGTCAAAGATATTACACCAGATCATGGATCAATTAAAGTGCAGACATATGTATACACATCTCAAAGAAATTTCACATTTGTCCATATACTTATAGACGTTTGGTCCAGCAACTTCCCTGTAAAAAATCCCTGTTTCTTTTGGTCGTGAATTGTGAAAAAAGGTCATGCAATGATGTGAGAGTTTTACTTTAAAAGGACAACCTTTTATTACTTTTGAAGCAAAAGAAGCTCAAAAATACAAAAATATAAGAACTAAGAATTTTTTTACTAATCATCACTCAAAATATTTTCAATCAAATTATCTGTGTCTATTTATCTCTACGACATTTATATCAAATTATATTTAAATATTCTTCTTATACATATTCTCTAAACTAAATTTGCACGTAGCTCAGTTTTTCATCACTTTTGACAATTTACCAAGCGTCCCAATTATCTGAGTAGATATAAATAATTGGCATATATAGTCTGCTGGTGAGAGGCCTATAGAAAACATTAGGTGACATTGTAAAGAGATGATGCATGGGCAAGTAGAGTCCCTTAAGCAGATTGACTGATGATAAAGTAGGTAGTTTAAGATCTCTCTGACTGGTGTGTTCTTGAGCAGCTCTACAGAATATGCTCCGATAAGCTGCAATTTACAGACTAAGGGTGTTGATGAACTAAATTCTCACTTAACACTATCGTCAAAGTCAGTTGGAGATAAAATTTACAGTCGGCTAATGAGCTACGATGATTATTTTACTATCAGGTCTATCTTTAGAAACTTTGCTACAAATCAAGTAACTGGATGGCTGTTTTTGTCTACATCTCTTTGCCTACTGTGCATGTCTTCTTACTCATATTATTCTAATTAAAGCCATGTTTGGTAGAAGAAATTCTCTATTTCATGTGGCTAAGTGTGAAATGAATATCTAATCTTTTATTAGTCTATAAAGATAGAGATTTAGAGTTTCAACAGCCACTACTTCTCTCCTGCTACTTCTCTCTCTCTATTTGCAAGTGATATTATATGTTGTAGCTGATCACTTCAGTTCTAATTGCAGTCAATATTATACTAGTGGATTTTAATAGGTCATTCAATAGATAATTTCAGATAGATGCTAAAATTAATGTTGCACTTAGATTATTCAAAATGTATCATTTGATATTCTTATTTCGAAAGTTTTCAAAATGTTCCCTCTCATTTTTTTTAATCTTGGGAGAGGAATCTTTGATATTTTTTTACAGAAATGTAAATTAGAATCAAAAAGTAAAGAATAATTAAGGTTCTAAATGCCTAAGTTACTCTAAGAAATAAATGAAAAACAGAAAGTAAGATCATAATGAAAATAATTGATAGTAATTTTACAAGAGAAAGTTCCTGAGATAATTAAGCTATAAAATTTTATTTGTTTATTTTGTAAAAGCTTAAAGACCTATGGAATACATTTTCAGTGCTTCAAGAAATCACTCAGAGTGAAATGTATTACTAAAAGATAAAAACAGTTTCAGTTTTCGAAATCAAATTGGAAATTATATTGAAAAATGGACATATTTATTACTCCTACTAACAAAGATTTCATTAGAGCAAATTTTGTGATATTCAATTTAAAATGTAATTTAAGTTATTCACCATACCATGCAGCAAAGAAAAGACTGAGATACTTCAGAAGAATTCAAACTATAATAAAGCTGATAGTGATATAA
This sequence comes from Caprella mutica, assembly GCA_947561585.1. NCBI lineage: Eukaryota > Metazoa > Arthropoda > Malacostraca > Amphipoda > Caprellidae > Caprella > Caprella mutica. The sequence continues at coordinate 266,190 of CANNZV010000275.1, read as the reverse complement.
TTACAGACGGCTACCTACACCGTTACCTAAATACAATTACCGTAAAAACAACATTAGGTATCTAAAAGTGTGCTTAGATAACTAATTGCTTTTAAATATACGATAATAAGATATATATTTATGTATCGCTTACTTGTTCTTCTATTTAATATAATAGAAAGGCGGACAGTGAAGGTTGAGTGTGAAAATTTTATATATCCTAGGTAGCAATATTTCTTGGGCCTATACTGGGACAACATTGGGACAACATTGGCCCGAAAATCATTCCTATATGGGATAATTAATTACGAATACGTTATCAATTCTTTTCAGTTAACTTTGAAATTTTTATACATATTTAAAGAATTTGACTGAATTTCTAGAGAAATATTAAATGGAGTGGAAAGGACCTTTAAGCTACTGTAAGTTGGAACGAGAAACACTATAAGGTAATTTGCAGTAAATTTTTAATAAAAAATTTATATTTCCATCATCAAATTTCATTATCGATAAATCTAAATAACATATTGGGGATGCAATGACCATAAATTTCAATTAAACTAGTGTAAACGTGCCGTAAAAGATGATGGCCATTTTAATATATAAATTTCGGTTACCGGTTAATCAACTCAAACAATTTGGTTCTCTGTTTATTGATTACCGTACCAACGGATTCCCGTATATTTGATCCCCGTAACATTTGATCCCCGTACCATTTGATCCCCGTACCATTTGATCCCCGTACCATTTGATCCCCGTACCATTTGATCCCCGTACCATTTAATCCCCGTACCATTTGATCCCCGTACCATTTGATCCCCGTAACATTTGATTCCTGGCGGTTTGATTCTCTGTCATTTTTTTTTTGTCGATACACCTAGCATGCATTATTTGTTACGATCTATATCTATGAAACCAATTGACAGTTACTATCTAAATAATGAATTAATCCATTTGAATAGCAAAAAATATTGAACAAAAAATCAAATTTAACAGAACTCAAACATCTAGAACTGATTAACGAAACAGACAAACTATTTACGAAATTCAAATGATTTATATCTACAATAGTCAGAAAAGAGCTTATACTACAATATACAGTGTGGGCCACAAAAATGTTTCCGCTTTTTCAAATACTTGTAAATTGTTAACCAATAGACTAAAAACTGTATTCTAGTCTCTTTTTCTCCGCCTCTTATTGTACTATTAACTGGTAAAAACTATTTTTAACTGATGGACATAGTTTAAGAACAGGTAGGCAAAGAGTGAGGGTGACTATTTTTGTCATTGCGCGAAGGTCATTCTTAGAGCTAACTCTGTGATTTTACTTACTAAAAGGCAGTGAAAAAAGGGAAAAAATTATAATGGTAGACATTTTAACGCAGGGAGCTTAAACTTCTTCCTTGGAAACTATTTTGAAATAGAACAACTTCAGTGACATTTTGATCTCAGTGAAGGTTTCAGTCCAAATATTCGTTCTTCGCTTGTTCATTGCATGGTTAAGACCCGCTTCACATTTGCATTTTTAACACTGCGGAAAAAAGCTTCGGTTAAACTGTGTTTACACTTGCGTTTTTTTATCGACGATTGAAAAATCACATTAAATTTTTACTTCAACGATAAAAAAACGCATGTGTAAACACATTTTAGGAAGAGCTTTTTTCTGCGCTGTTAAAAATGCAAGTGTAAAGCGAGCCTTAACAATGCAATGAACAAGCGAAGAACGAATAGTCATAGTGAAAACTTCGATGAGATCAAAATGTAACTGAAGTTGTTCTACTTCCAAATAGTTTCTAGGGAAGAAGTGTAAACACTTTGTATTAAAATGTCTACCATTATATTTTTTTTTCTTTTTATTCACTGCCTTTTAGTAAGTAAAATCACAGAGTTAACTCTAAGAATAACCATCGCGCAATGACAAAAATAATCACCCTCACTCTTTGCTTGCCTGTTCTTAAACTATGTCCATCAGTTAAAAAAAGTTCGTACCTGTTAATAGTACAATGAGAAGCGGTGAAAAAGAGACCAAGAAACAATTTTTTAATCCATTGGTTGACGATTTACAAGTATTTGAAAAAGAGGAAACATTATAAGGTAGGTTATAATTGGAAAATAAGTCGGCACTTGATTGGTTCATTTAAATTGCCGCCAACAGAAAAAAACTACCAATAACTGACAGATGATTAAACTAAATGTTAGTTCAATTTATAGACTTCATTGGATTTTGCCATTGATTTTTTTTCTTCTAAACGTAAATTTAAAAATATTTTCAAAATTAATTATCTGAATACATGAAATTTAAATTTTTTGTTACCTAGCTCTTTTTACCCTAATAATGCTTTGTTTTTTAAAGAGCATAACCAACTGTAACGTGCTTATTTCTAGCACATCTTATGTAACTAATATTTACACCAATAATCAATAGATGGGGATCAAATGACCTAGACCCATTAAAATCATGGAAATTTATGTATAAGTTATTACATAATAATTATCCATGGCACCACTTTTGGCTCAAATTAATTCAACTCAATAAAATAAAACTTAATTTAGTTATTCAAACCATTAATAATATTTCATAACCATATCATTAGATCTTATTAAAGATACCAGCTGCAATTTTATATACGTATTAAATTTTAAAGAGTATTAATTGTGACGGACAGACAGAAACCTTTCTTATAGTATTGATTATCTTTCTTTTTCTAACCTTTTTAATGATCGTGTCTGATGGTATTAAACTGCAATTACTAATTTCATATTTAATATATGCATACTTTTCACAATGAAAATTTAAATGTCTCACTTCTACCTAACTATTTAAATTTAACAAACATTATAGCTCTCTTCTCATCTGATTATGATTCGCCACCGGAAGCTTCACTATTTTCTATATTGACATCACAGGGCAAACTAGAATAAACTGAAAGGACTGAATGGGTTGTAACACCTCCAATGAATACCGGTCAAAATTATATTCAAGGTACATCAACGGTGAAGGGAATTTATATTATATATTAAGAAAAAAGTCTCTAGTTTTTGTGTAGATTGATATCATCAATTAAGTTCAAATGAATATAGCCTGTATAGTTCTTATCTAACATTTTTTAAAGCATTGTTGAATATATTATAGAGGTTTGCATGTAAGCATGTTGAGGTTGATTCTTTTACACATTTAAGTGGTTTAAGACCTCAGGCGATAGTAATACTTCGTACACATTGAACCTATGTTAAAATATGTGATAGGTTCTCATTTCAAAATTGGCTCAATTCAAAATAACGTTTTCACCAATGATGTGAAATAAGATCTATTTGAATTCTTAATGAAATTCCATTACAAGTTATTTCTTTTTTATTCCTTTATTACTTTGACAGGTGTATCATTATGACGAATTGAGGCAAGGTGGGCTAAAGTGAAGCAATTTAGTTATGCAATTCGTTCATAGCAACACGACTTACATAAAATAATATGCTTTGCACGTGTGAGAACATTATTATAGGCAATATATTTATATTTACATTATTTTGACTTTTACTCTATTTATTACTAAATTTTCATTATATAATTATTATTTTATTTTTGTTTTTTGAGGGGGAACTTTCTCAATCCTTTTCATGATATTTTTTTTTGGTTCAATTTGTAGTTTTAAATTAACCTTTCATTTTAATAATTAAATAAGAATAACTACTTTAATGTGACGCTGCTTTCAATTTTGTTTTCTTTTTATTACTAAGAAATTTAAAGAGTTATAATTTTATAAGATAACTACATAAAATAGTTGCTAAATATAAATTCGAAAAAATGCCATATTATAAATTGGTCATAAATATTATAGTATATTCATTTACGACATTCACGCACAGATAAACCATTCAATTAAGTGAAAGGATATTTTATTTGTTTATTCAAAAACATCTTTACTATTAATTAAATGACACCAATGAAGATAATACAAGTTAAAGAGCATCCGTCTTTAATATCGACTGATTGAAACTTCCAACTTTACCGGACGTGCGTTACTATATTTAGATCTCATCTGACAAGTGGTGAATTACCAGGAAAACACTAGTGTGCAACTGAACAAAGAAAACAACTGTGTCCTGCTCTAGTAAAGTTGATTATCCTCCATATTTTAACACTACGATGTTTCTATTAATTGAAAAATGAAAAATAAGAGAAATAGTTGATTTTTACAGAATGCTGTAATAAATTAAAATGTTAGTAAATTAAAACAACCCTATTATATTATTTTGTATGGAAAAGGTTCTATAGTAATTGAATATGAGTCAATAAACTACCTTTTCAAATAAAAGACATGAATATTCTTTATATTCTTACTAATTAGCACTAGTTAATAATAAATGCAGTGATTGCAAACTACAGGCAATGAAACGCAGCCTTGGTAGAGCGTTTCTATAAACGCTACTTACGCACGCTATAATCATGTCACTGAGTTATCTCTTTAAATTATAATGCTAATCACTGAGTACATCTCAGCTTTTGACGCCTAATTAAATGCAGGTAAATTACATTGAAAAATAGTCAGCATTATTCACCTGACAATCAAAGAAATGAAGATTTAGATTAAAGTCAAGTTAATGATGAAATAATGGTTTAGTTAATAGGGAGAGATATCGGTAACAATTGGTATGAACTAATTAATGGTGTATATATATTACTGTTGAAAATACATGAGGTATTCATCCAATGCTAAAATTAAATGTTAATGCTATTAGTTTGCATTGTTATTGTGAAGAATATATAAATTGATACAAAATACAAAACAATATTACATAAGCAAAATAATATTCTTTTTGTACAATTAAAAAATAATTTTGATTAATTTTATTCATTTTGTACTTTAATAAACTAGATAAAAAATTATCTTAAATTATGACTTTAACTGCAAATAAATATTGTCAATGCATATATATATACTCGATATATAACATTTATGATAGAAAGTTAATTCCAAACGTCACAAACAACGAAGATATCAATACCTCCCCTCAAACACACCAAAGATTCACAAATAACTGTTACTATATGTATAGTTTGTATAACTATCAGTACAGTCTGTGTGTTACTATATGTATAGTGTGTATAACTATCAGTACAGTCTGTGTGTTACTATATGTGCATTGTATAACTATATATGTATATTGCATAGTGTGTGTGACGTCATATACACATAATATTTTGCAAGCATTTCCCAACCATTCAGGATACACTTTGTGTGTACGTTCTTAAGTACATTGGTAATAAAGATACAAGAATATGCCTATATAAGAATATGCCTTTATATGGAACGGTAAGAACAGTCAAAGATAACACAAATCTTCGTAGAGCTTATCAATTAATATGAATTCATTAATACATATTAATGTATATTCATTTATTTTAGCTTATTATTATATCTAGTTCATAATTAGTTTATAATGAAGTTATTTTGATAAATATATAGTAAATGAGTACATAACATGTTGCTCATATAATGTTTGCAGTGTGAAATTTTAAAATAGACGCTCTGCGCATGCGTATCACACTATTAGTGCTATCTTTAATGACGTCATAAAAACGTCATAGATACGTCATAGACACGTCATTAATACGTCATGAAAACGTCATCGTTAAGCCTCTTTTAAAGACAGATGTACTGTTAAGGAGCTGTACAGGTAAATGGAGATAAGACTTTAAAGATAGAGTTGTCGATATCTTCCCTTTAACGAGTACATAGTAGGTACTTAGATCTAATGCACGGATGAACTGATAAGGTATGATAATAGATATACTAGATAATAGATATGCTGATTAGATTAATGAATAGTGATACAAGGTAACTCTGTGGTATTCAGACTACTTAATAACACGCACAGTACCCGGAAAGTTACTATTAGATAACATATATCATACCTCATCAATCTGATTTTTTTTAAATGACCAAGTAATGCCACGTTACCGGTTTTAATATTCATTTTTTTGTTCATCGTTGTTATTAATTTTTACACAAAAATAATAGAAATAGATATTGGCAAAAGTGAAATGCAGAAAATGTTATATAACTCTATTCTCCATTAATTTAGCCAAAGAAATAAACCATAATAAAGCTTTAAGTAAAAGTTAAATATTATGTAGGCATTGTTTTTTCTATTGAAAGGCGAAATCTTAATACTCCAGGTTGTAGCCGAGTCCGTTGTTATCAGTCTATACTCTATAGTATCAAATTAATTAGAGACCATTGCTACGGTAATAATAAAGTAACACTTCTTTATTGTGTCTGCTATCACAATTTTTTATGGGCTTTATTGTCTCGGAGCCTGATTTTCCTGGGCCCAATTGCCTTGAGCTTAATAGTCGGTTGGCCCAATTGTCATGTCCAAATTGTCTTAGGTTCAACTGTCGGCGGGCCCAATTGTCTGTTCACAATCTGGCCTGAAATTTGAGCACATAGTTCAACTTTATTTGGCCTGACATCTAGCTACAATAGTAATATTAATGTTTAATTTACTAGTTACTTGTTATCTTGGCCTCCATAGACTGTTCTGTCGTTGTACTCACTAAAATATATGAATTGTAAACTAATGTAATCTCTATAAAATCTTGATTTATCATCTTGTGAATATATTAATTAATTGGTACCGATAGTAAACTCCTGAGTTTAGAACTACTATACAGTTTATATTTATTAAGTATAATGTTATTGTAAAATGTATTTAGAGATAAAGGATATAATTCTATATCTTTATGATTAATTGATTATATCTCTGTTAGATAGGTAAATTATTCATAATATGAGAAATAAAATGAACATATAAGCGAATGGAGTTATTTGAGTAAAAAAAGTGTAAAAATTATATAAATGATAATAAATATTAAAATGGTAATAAATATTAACAATAACAATGACCTCTAACTGATATTATCATTATTGTTATTATTGATTTGGAAATTAGTAGGAACTAACGTTTCATGAAATATAAATACATATAATTAAAAAACATATTATGAGATAAAGAATGGAAAGAATAATTACATTTTAATGCACATTATAAATGATAATTAGAAATGAATTTAATCTAAGTATGTATATCTATCTAAATTAGCCTACTAGATATAGTATGTACAAGCATAAGAGAAGTATATGCATACATAAAATAAATATATGGATATTTTATTCATGTAATAATATGAATTGGTTTTACATATATTTCAATTCAGCAGTTGACAAAAATCTAATTTAAAATAAACTTTAATTCCATATTTACAATAAACTTCTTAATATATACTAGTTACATAAATCAAATTATTTCCCTGTGAATCAACTATGATGTTAACGTTAAAAAAATTAATGGTTATGGGTAAGAATGGCAGCTGGAAATGTGTCTCTGTATGCTCCATATTCTTTGCATCTTATAAGTAAATTATATAGCTTTCAACAATAAGATTGTAGTATTTATTTCCATAACAATTCAATTGACCTCCTTTAAGCCAGTAGCCAGAATATAGCGCCCAGGAGTGAACTCCACCCTAAAAACTGGTTTGTACGACCATCTAAAACAGACTCAGCCCAACACCTGATTCTAAATCTGCTAATTTGTTATGACATGTTTTTTACCTGTCCAATCATACACTTACATACAAATTGTGGTTTGTAAACAAGTTTCAGAAAAATGGGTAAATTATGATATTTCGATATATGTATGTTGTTTAAAATATAGCTATACCATATAATAATGGTAAAATATATATTTTTTCAAATATCTGTTTTTTATATAAAATAATTCAGCACTCATCATTTATTTTATCAACACGAAATTAGAATCTTTTGATTCTCTTTTTCTTGAATAACATTGGATAATTCCTTCGATATCATCCCACGCACTTCCATAAACATCACCTTTAAGGTGGTTCTGAATAACTAGAATAACCTTAGGTACCTTTAAGGTGGTTCTGAATAACTAGAATAACCTTAGGTACCTTTAAGGTGGTTCTGAATAACTAGAATAACCTTAGGTACCTTTAAGGTGGTTCTGAATAACTAGAGTAACTTTAGGTACCTTTAAGGTGGTTCCTAAGGTAGTTCTAAATAACTAGAATAACCTTAGGTACCAAACTAACGGTATTAATTCCATTATTTTTGCAATTCACTGACTACCAAAAATTAGGAAAAACTTTCAAAAAAATGTATAGAAAATGAATTTCAATTATTTTTGGAGAATATTAAAGAAAATTATTACATTTTGGAACATTTTTCGTAGAACAGGAATAAATAATAGATTTATTAATTGATTATTTCTACCAAATAGAAATATCATTATTTTTTCTTTTTAATTATCTGTAACGGTTTCATCATTAATTTTGATATATTAAATCATGAGCATGAAAATCATTAATATCATTTTATATATATAAAATAAAAATATATTTAAATCTTGTACAATGATGCATGACGAAACTCAAACTATATAAATTTATTGGTATCTTTTAAATTCTGTAAATCAATAATCTTGAGATATGTAGTGACTAATTATTAACAGAAGACTACGTATTAGTCAGACAAATAAAACCGGTAAAGGATCCAATCGAACAAAAACAAACAGCCAATAATAGTAACCCTGACCTTTGAGAGAAATCCAGACCACTTCCCGCTTGTTCTCCTGAGACAATCCGGTACAGTCTTCTTTTCGAACTCTTTTTGTCTGTTCTAACGCAACTCACTGTAATTAGTTAACATTTCGACACTTCCATTACTAGCCTAGCAGCAAAAGGGAAATGCCTTCCTAGTGAGTAATTCAAACTATGGTAAGTAGCCCTAGGTTTAACCCACTGGCTCTCAACCGGTAGTTCCCGCGAGTTTTCCATCGCACCTACGGTATATCCGTTTGAGAGTGCCATACCGTATGTGTTATTCTATCATCTAATGTTGTTTTTGTTTATTTACTTCTTTTTAATGAGCTTTTGATTTCCTGATAAAATTCTACAGGAATTTGTGCAATGCTTCTTATAAGTAAAAATAATATCCGGGTTTTGATGCATGCAAGAACGACTTGGACGTCAATAAAAATAGATAATTAGATTCTATTGAATTTTGTTGATAGTTATGTCAATAATAAACTATTAGGTGTTAATGTTCTCTAATATTTTAATTAATATAACAGTTTATATACAAATGTAGAGCTTCCGTAAAAGTAACATGCATTGTAATTTTAATATGAGCAAATAAATAGGAATCAAGGCACTTATGGGAATTTGAAATTTTCCCAAAATATTTTCCATTCATTCAGATTTTTATCCCGGATTACTTCCGTAAGTAGTACCAGTGCCCCGTAAATACCCGGGTAAAGCAGGGGCCGCGCCCAACACACCCATCGGTGTTTCTAGGGACTAAAGTGTTGCAGAAAGTATCGCTCACCCGACACCTGGTCTCACAAAGCATCGCTCACTCATTCTTCTGACCGCCAAAATTACCTACACTGCTCATAAGTATTTTATCATAGGTTATACACATGCATATCATAATGAGATAATTCAAAATGAAGGATATGATAGTAATATGTTCTGTTAATGTACATTAAGCCACTGTCACTGCATAAATATTGATAAGGATGCATAATAGTTTGATTTTTTTTTATTTCTAAGAGAAATCTTCTATGGTACCGGAAGCCATTCATGAATGAGTTTCTATGTATAATTTATAGAGGGAAAACCAAAGAAACAGAGTAAACCCAAGCACATTATTCCTCCATTAGACTAAAAGATGCTATTAATTAATACAGGTAAGGGGTCTGATAAGAATGTCAAAAAAGAGACAGCGCCTGCGTACCCACCCTCGCACTGTGACGTCACATATCTAATCAATAGTGACGATTCTGTGACGCTCTTGATTCGTCACTATTCTTATCCGCCAATGAGCTAGCAGCAGCTAATGCCTCGAGCTGCGCCATTGGCCAGACAAAGTAGTGACGTCTCGGTTTTTCTGACGTTATGAAAGGTGTGACGTCACGGACTAGGGTGCATAATAGCTTTGTAGCAGCTGTTCACAGGGCAGTGATCTTGATGGGCACTGAGGGACAACACTTGAGAGGGGAGTGCTCTGGTTCTAACACAGTGATGAGAGTATAGTTAGTGCCTACTGATGTCAGGTAGCAAAGTAAAGTGCCAAAGTGTGGATAAGAACTCATGGTTCTTAAAGTTATATAGATCTACCGAAAAAGTTGTCGAAGATTAGTTGTGAGATAGAGTGCGATAGTTTGAGAGTGCCAAGTGATTTCGGCATAATAGATTGATTGAAACTGTCACTATAGAGTAGTTCCCTCTGTCATTGTTCCACCTCTAAGATTGCAGCTAGAGGCAGGCGGTGGAGTGACCACCCTAAGAATATTCCACGCGCGGTGGATGCAATGAAGGACCTCTGGTACGAGTCCTACCTCTCTATAGACGACCTGGTGAACACAGGACTTGACACCAGTCTAGCCGAGCTGTCCCTTCCTGAAGACCAGTCCCCTTCCTCTTCTTCCCCTCCCTCCCCTTCCTCAATCCTCTCTGATGTCCCCTTCAACAATCCCTCCCAAACCCTGTCCCCTTTCGTCACCACAACGGACTTCCTGGACCAGACCATTTCCCCGGGTCTGGATTTGGGCCCAGAGTCGCCGATGCTCGAATTGCAAGAGTCATGCATGTCCACTTCTCTCGGTAAGTACTCGTCAAAAAAAAAAAGATATTGTCAACTAAAGATAGAAAGTAAAAACTTTCCTAAATGTAAAAATGCAGTATGTACTCAATTAGTTGAAAAGAGTGAAAATAGGCCCAAGCAACGTAAAAAGTAAAAACCTTGTCCAATTCTATTAAAAAGGGAGAAAATATCTAATGTACAAAGTCTAATGTACTAAACAAGCCTATTGGTACATTACCTCTGAATTGAATTCCGAATATTTTCAATAATAGACATTATATTCGTAGAAAAAATATGTCATACCAATGTAAAATAACCTGTACTAGGATGAACCGTGCCTAAAATGTGTACTAAAATATATCAGCACTAAATTACATCACGTTAGCAGCTGTACTCAGTGTCGTGTAATATCCTAGGTTCAACACTTTCAGCACCTAGTTAGTGCGAAGATTATCACACATCACCTAGTTGGTACAGAGATTACCACACATTACCTAGTTAGTAGAAGAGAGTACTAAATGAGTACACGCGGTGGTAGCACATGCTTTACCAAGCATGCTTCAGGTCTTCAGGTGTTCCCCTTTATTTGGTAGACGCGACCGTGACATCCCCGTGACGTCACAGTACGTCGATATTGGTGTCTTAACAAACGGACGAACCGTGACGCAGTGTTTCAGGTTTACCAACCGGTCTCTATTTCAATCTTTATTTGATTCTTTGCATTGTTGCTGATTCAGATTTTTCAACTAAAATGTTAACATCAATTGCATTAACCCATCCAAACATATCGAGACTACTTTTTTACCATATTGGCAAGAGGTATTATTACTCTCTATATATTTATTGACAGCGAATTGATCCCTCAGAAGAATAGTGGTGTATTAGGTACGATAGCAAATAGGCAAGATAATGCAAAGTAGGTAGTGGGTATAGACATAATTATGGAGAGCAGGAAAAGTGTATGGGCAGTGGCCCTATAAAAACAAGTATCCAGAAGCTGTTGGGTGTGACTAGGTAATATTTGCAGGAGAATAGGGATGAACCTGTACTTTATTCATAGGTATTAAAGTCTCATTATCATTGAAGAGAACTGTCTCAGCATGTGCAAATGTATAAGGAATTTTATACTAAATTTGACCTCATATTAACTAGTTCTTATCTTGGAAGAAATTGAGGAGAAATTGCTGTAATCAATAATTACGTCAATAAAGATAAGATAAATGTTATCAGTGACGTGATGGAACCTTTAGGTTCCAACATCCTATACAATGTATTAATCCTTTATTCAAAATATACATGCATACTGTGATTTATCAGACATTGCATTTCTTCTATATTTCAAGGCCATGTTCGGTTGGCAACACTGTGTCTTCATCGACCTCTGACGTCATTACTTCTTATCGAATATTCATGACGTCACTCTTATCTACGCACAAACTTGTATACCATTTAACTGTACATACGCACGTACTTTGTTGAATGTTATGAAATAAGTTAAAGCTTATAGGAAGATATGAAGCTGAACTATTTCATTTAACGGTACATGCTTCATTCTTAACAACACGATTATCAATGATGAAACTGATAGGGCAATTAGATTAAAGTCTTTTATTGAACTTTATTATCTGACTGTAAATAGTATGTATTTAATATGTTATGGTAACAGAATTTCAGTATGAGAAACTTTTTCCCAGCTATTTCAGACGAAGTGACTTTGATTGCTATGAAAGAAAAAGAAACAAAAATGATAAATAATAGGTTCCCAGCAGCATGTAGCAGATGATGTCTGTAATTCTTAGGTAGTGTGAGGTGTACGGGCCCTCAGGCTAGAGACAGAAGTGTTTGTTTTTTGGTGTAAATAAGTCTAGTGTACTCCCATAGATGGCAGCACTCTCACTTTCCTAGCAAAGATAGTGCCTAGTAGCTCCTTCTCCCCGATTGTATCTTAACTAGGCAAAAGTGGCTATGAAATCTAAGGCGGTGGTCTGAAATTGGCTACATAAAACATCATACCAAATTTAGTAAATACAGTTCGTGTCAATTTTTTTATTACAATAAATGTTAAGTTAAAGTAAGTGTTGATTTGGAACGTGTATTAAACCTTGATGTGAAACTTTGCGAGTGAATCCATTTTAATTCTAAAAAAATATAGCTTTTCAATTAATTTTGTTCAGTTTGATTGCTGCAAGATAGGTGATTTTAAAACATACATTTATATTTATAACTTGAAGAATGATAAAATTTCTTTGCAATTTAGATGTTGTACATATTGCCTCATCGGTAGATGGCTCTTTAAAACCAATATGACTGTGTATGAAACTATAAATGGTATCAACACGAAGAAACAGTTTTTTTTATATCCTTTTAAATTACAATAGCTATAATGGTTAATCTGAATTATATATAAATATATCAAATAGATGTGTTGATGATTTTTGTAGAGAGTGAATAATATTTTATGCTGGTTCGATATTTAGAAACTTACTATAGTATATGTTTTACGTACATAAGATTTTAGAGGAAAATTCTTTACCGCGTTAGGTACCTACTTCATAGTGCTATGCAGCTGATAAATAAATATTTGAAGGATCAGTGAAGAAGTTGACTCGATATGTCTTGATAAATTAATGCAATTGATGTTAATAAATAATTCATTGAGATTAATAATAATCAATCGATTCTATTCGAAATTATTTTTCAAAAATATAAATTATTTTTCAAATTCATATTTGTAAACCATTTATTGGAAAAATACTTATTTGTAAAATACTTATTTGTAAAATACTTATTTGTAAAATACTTATTTGTAAAATACTTATTTGTAAAATACTTATTTGTAAAATACTTATTTGTAAAATACTTATTTGTAAAATACTTATTTGTAAAATACTTATTTGTAAAATACTTATTTGTAAAATACTTATTTGTAAAATACTTATTTGTAAAATACTTATTTGTAAAATACTTATTTGTAAAATACTTATTTGTAAAATACTTATTCGTAAAATACTTATTTGTAAAATACTTATTTGTAAAATACTTATTTGTAAAATACTTATTTGTAAAATACTTATTTGTAAAATACTTATTTGTAAAATACTTATTTGTAAAATACTTATTCGTAAAATACTTATTTGTAAAATACTTATTTGTAAAATACTTATTTGTAAAATACTTATTTGTAAAATACTTATTTGTAAAATACTTATTTGTAAAATACTTATTTGTAAAATACTTATTTGTAAAATACTTATTTGTAAAATACTTATTTGTAAAATACTTATTTTTTAAAATACTTTTTTGTAAAATACTTATTTGTAAAATACTTATTTGTAAAATACTTATTTGTAAAATACTTATTTGTAAAATACTTATTTGTAAAATACTTATTTGTAAAATACTTATTTTTTAAAATACTTTTTTGTAAAATACTTATTTGTAAAATACTTATTTGTAAAACACTTATTTGTAAAATACTTATTTGTAAAATACTTATTTGTAAAATACTTATTTTTTAAAATACTTTTTTGTAAAATACTTATTTGTAAAATTCTTATTTGTAAAATACTTATTTGTAAAATACTTATTCGTAAAATACTTATTTGTAAAATACTTATTTGTAAAATACTTATTTGTAAAATACTTATTTGTAAAATACTTATTTTTTAAAATACTTTTTTGTAAAATACTTATTTGTAAAATACTTATTTGTAAAATACTTATTTGTAAAATACTTATTTGTAAAATATTTTCAAATATTTTATTTTCAATACTTTTTCAAATACTTTTTCGAAATATACTTGTTTGCAAATTAATTTTTTTTTAATATTTGTAAAATTTAATTGTAATTCCCACATTGCTTATCATAACCAAATCTTCCTCTGATAAGCGTACCGAATTCACACCTACCCAACCTCTAAATCCAACCACCCATCAATGACAATTTAACGTTTGAATGGCTATAAATTGCATTGAAGCCACTTCAAATTATAATAATAGGTCTAATTGTGAAAGTAATTGCATTGTGTCGACCTTGTGTGGAGCCCCGGGCCATTTATCTATCTTTTTACTTACGTAATGTGAGAACATTGCCTGTACCTTGGAGGTAATAGTCTAAGACTGCCTGTACCTTGGAGGTAATAGTCTAAGACTGCCTGTACCTTGGAGGTAATAGTCTAAGACTGCCTATACCTTGGAGGTAATAGTCTAAGACTGCCTGTACCTTGGAGGTAATAGTCTAAGACTGCCTGTACCTTGGAGGTAATAGTCTAAGACTGCCTGTACCTTGGAGGTAATAGTCTAAGACTGCCTGTACCTTGGAGGTAATAGTCTAAGACTGCCTATACCTTGGAGGTAATAGTCTAAGACTGCCTGTACCTTGGAGGTAATAGTCTAAGACTGCCTGTACCTTGGAGGTAATAGTCTAAGACTGCCTGTACCTTGGAGGTAATAGTCTAAGACTGCCTGTACCTTGGAGGTAATAGTCTAAGACTGCCTATACCTTGGAGGTAATAGTCTAAGACTGCCTGTACCTTGGAGGTAATAGTCTAAGACTGCCTGTACCTTGGAGGTAATAGTCTAAGACTGCCTGTACCTTGGAGGTAATAGACTAAGACTGCCTAAACCTTGGAGGTAATAGTCTAAGACTGCCTATACCTTGGAGGTAATAGTCTAAGACTGCCTGTACCTTGGAGGTAATAGACTAAGACTGCCTATACCTTGGAGGTAATAGTCTAAGACTGCCTATACCTTGGAGGTAATAGTCTAAGACTGCCTGTACCTTGGAGGTAATAGTCTAAGACTACCTATACCTTGGAGGTAATAGTCTAAGACTGCCTGTACCTTGGAGGTAATAGTCTAAGACTGCCTATACCTTGGAGGTAATAGTCTAAGACTGCCTGTACCTTGGAGGTAATAGTCTAAGACTGCCTGTACCTTGGAGGTAATAGTCTAAGACTGCCTGTACCTTGGAGGTAATAGACTAAGACTGCCTAAACCTTGGAGGTAATAGTCTAAGACTGCCTATACCTTGGAGGTAATAGTCTAAGACTGCCTGTACCTTGGAGGTAATAGACTAAGACTGCCTATACCTTGGAGGTAATAGTCTAAGACTGCCTATACCTTGGAGGTAATAGTCTAAGACTGCCTGTACCTTGGAGGTAATAGTCTAAGACTACCTATACCTTGGAGGTAATAGTCTAAGACTACCTATACCTTGGAGGTAATAGTCTAAGACTGCCTATATCTTGGAGGTAATAGTCTAAGACTACCTATATCTTGGAGGTAGTAGTTCAAAGAAAGAATAGTCTCCAGGCACTATAAATAGTCTGTTGCCTGATCTGTTCATTTGTTTACTTGTTCGATTAAGTGACATTTCTCTGAACTTTTGGGATTATTCCTCATATTTCAGACATCATCTCAGAGATCTGAGAGGTTATCAATATTCTTCAAAATTAATATATGTGTAATTTTGTATGCTGCAGGCTCATTGCATAACATGGAAATTAAATGTTAAAATTGGTGATTTATGTTATGCACTTTGAACCTTCAACATTCTTATTTCAATATACTTCAATCCATTGATTGCATTATTGATGTCTATAATAAATAATCATGCCCACAATTTGTGTCACTTTAACTCTATAAAAAGAACAGGTAATTCTATATGGGAAACAAGAAAGTGGGGAAACATGGCTGCCGGGGCAATCCAATCGCTCACCTTCTAACTTCACTTCTTTCAAATTGTCTGCATAGGGCTGCCGCTACGTGATTCAATCAACGTGAGAACACACATAGGGGTGTCGTAACGCAAAAACGCAATCATAGAATAAACCTATCCACACTCACTCGATATTACTAGTCAATTACCCAATCAAAAAAGAAATGGAGACTATAATTAGTTTCTTGTTAGACTATAAAGTGAGCAAATTCTGCAGAATAATTTTAAAAAGTTCTAATTTAGTTAATGTGTAATAATATAATTAAAATAAAAGAATTTGTTTTTATAGATGTGTAAATAATTGCGCCTTATTATCTTGAATTAATTGTTATGGGATTTTTAATGTTTAGTTTCGGAGCTTTAAAAGGCCTACAACTTTTATTATCTGTGCAAAATATAATAAAACACAAATATAATAGGAAGTAAAATTCCTCAATTCTTATTTAATATAAAACTATAATGCTTTACTAAATTAATTGATATTATTTAAATGATATTCAGAGGTGAACTAGGGTAAGTTACGAATTATCGGCCAGTACTACATTTTCGGTCATATATGAAAAAACAATATAAAGAATATTATTACTACACAGTGCTATCTAATAATAATTTTTATTTTGGTTTTTTCTTATATAACCGAAGATGTAGTACTGACTAATAATTCGTAACTTACCCTAAAGGGATAATTTATAAACACCACGTTTTATTTAGTGATGGTAATTGTTTCCAGGCAATTGAAAGAAAGCCACCAAAGAAAAGAAAATTTTTATAGCAATTCTATTAATTTCTATTCACAGGAAATGAATTCACTGGTAGTAAATTTCTTCAAAGTACAATAATTTAAATCCTTGCAGAGATATAAAGCACAAGGACACTGCACGGCAAGGCCTTTTCATCGCAAATTGTTCTGAGTGTTCCTGGTGGATTGTCATTCAGATGCAGTCTTTTGAATGTGATTCTTGGTCATTAGATTGAATTGTTAGCTTGGAAAGAGAATTCACAAAGAATGCTCTACTTGTTGTTCTCTCCTTTGACTAAACGGTCTTGAAGAATATAATGACTAGTCACCTTCAAAATACGAAAAATTGAAAGGAAAACCTAAGAGTTCATTTTAAATTGGACAAACTCTTACTCTCCTGTAAACTCTTACTTTGCTCTCTTGTAAACTCTTACTCTGCTCTCTTGTAAACTCTTACTTTGCTCTCTTGTAAACTCTTACTTTGCTCTCTTGCAAACTCTTACTCTGCTCTCTTGTAAACTCTTACTTTGCTCTCTTGTAAACTCTTACTCTGCTCTCTTGTAAACTCTTACTCTGCTCTCTTGTAAACTCTTACTCTGCTCTCTTGTAAACTCTTACTCTGCTCTCTTGTAAACTCTTACTTTGCTCTCTTGTAAACTCTTACTTTGCTCTCTTGCAAACTCTTACTCTGCTCTCTTGTAAACTCTTACTCTGCTCTCTTGTAAACTCTTACTCTGCTCTCTTGTAAACTCTTACTTTGCTCTCTTGCAAACTCTTACTCTGCTCTCTTGCAAACTCTTACTCTGCTCTCTTGTAAACTCTTACTTTACTCTCTTGCAAAGCATTTTAGAAATTCGTTTCTTAGGTTCTTCATCTCTTGAAATATTTAAGTTCATAAAGGCACCTGTTAATTTCTCCTCAATTATTCATTTTTTACTTATTTTCGTACCTCCCAAAATAACAACCAGGTAAAAAAATGCACAGGGTATTTAAATTGTGTTATATTGTTTTATTGTGCAGGCAAGGTACTGATAATAATATAGTTACTATACATTACACTTTAATCGTGTTAGCCCTTCAAAAGAAGGCTACACAATAAAAGTACTCAGTTCTTATCAGTGATAAAGTCCATACTTTGATATATTGATTGATATTCAATGAATTATATTATCATATATTGCTTCTCTATTGGGATTCAACTATCAATAAATACTGAATATATAAATATTTACTTTTTAATTTAAATATGTCTTTAGATATTATATATAGTTACAATAATCTTTATAATTATTTATCAGGCCAAAAAATTAGTAAATTACTAGATGTGTATTATGTACAGGATGAAAATTATTATTAGTTATCTTTATTAGTTACTAAAAAACACATCAAAGTATGAGCGCTAAAATACATTAATTTTGGAGAGAAAACTTAATTATCATATAGGAAAAAATACGATGTAATTATATTATTGATTCTTTTTTCTAATAAAAACATGTTCTCTCCACATGAATATTATTGTACATTCTGATACTTTTATTCACATGAGAAATTGACTATTTACCCTATGAAAATTGGTTAATATTAGTGTACATATTTATCCAGTTTATTAATATTTATTTTGTTGGTTAATATTGATTTAATTGGTTAATATTGATTTGATTGGTTAATATTGATTTAATTGGTTAATATTGATTTAATTGGTAATATTGATTTAATTGGTAATATTGATTTAATTGGTTAATATTGATTTAATTGGTTAATATTGATTTAATTGGTTAATATTGATTTAATTGGTAATATTGATTTAATTGGTTAATATTGATTTAATTGGTTAATATTGATTTAATTGGTTAATATTGATTTAATTGGTTAATATTGATTTAATTGGTTAATATTGATTTAATTGGTTAATATTGATTTGATTGGTTAATATTGATTTAATTGGTTAATATTGATTTAATTGGTTAATATTGATTTAATTGGTTAATATTGATTTAATTGGTTAATATTGATTTAATTTGTTAATATTTATTCAGTTTGTTATTCAATCATCAATCATTGTTGACTGCAATTTATTGTTAATTAATGTTAGTTGATTAATAGACAGATATATTTTTCCTTAAATTTGCATACCATATATTCAATCTCCAAAAATGGTCACATTTCAGCTCACTTCAAGTACTGTAATCACATTCGACAATGCTATAGCATTCTTAGCATCAGTAATTACCTACAATTTATCCACTGTAGTTTAATATTATTTGAATATTGTAGCCGTTAATCAAGATAATTTAATGTATTTACAGTCGATATATGTCCCGTAGAATTATATCAGTTTTACAATCTTCACTTCAGCATATAACGCAAACAATGTTATCCCGCACCTAATGTTTCGGGCCCAATTTCATTTGCATATTTTTTAACAGGTAAGTAACATGATATGCGCTCACTATTTTACAAACAGGTACAATTTATTGTATCTTGTGCTTTGGGTTATTTACTAGAGATTAATTATATTTAAAGTGGAGAATTAGGGTAAGTTCCGAATTATCGGTCAGTTCCACATCCTCGGTCATATAAGAAAAATGATATAATAATAATTATTTCACTTGAACCAACCCGGGTTGGTTGTTTTTACTCAACCAATCCTAGTGTGAAATAATTATCATTAATAGTTTTTTCTTATATGTCCGAAGATGTGGAACTGACCGATAATTTGGAACTTACACATATATAATTAATTTTTTCATTAGAAAAAAATTTATTGGTTTAACTGTTGAATTGGTTTCTTTGACTGTGTCGATGAAATAAGAAAAGTGAGGCCAAGGTTCTTAATATACCTTATAATGAGAAATACTACTTAACTGCTATAATTTGCCGTACGTGCTTAGGTTACCTAGCGCGTAGACTCCACTCTTGTATATAATTATTATGTTGTCTATATGCAGAATGCGCTAAATAACGATAGAGTACAAACTATATAAACGCATAACACATTATAATTCCTTCTTGAATATTAAACAAGAATATTATGATTTGCTTTCAAAAGTATAGTTAAATTTATTGCCATCTAGATATTCAATCCTGATATAATTTTCTTCAGGTTAAAAGATTCTATTAATATATAATGCATAATTTGAAAATAGAGCAATTTTTTCCTGCTGTAATAATTATACGTTATATCCTTATTAACAATTAAAATAATTGTTAGAAGCGTATAGTTAAGAGTGTTAAAATTATATGTCGTGGTAACAATTTCACTTAGATTTCTTGGTGAATATAGCCTGAGAAAAATTTATAGTGGGGCCATAGAAGATTAAGAGAGAACCTCACTTAATCTTCTATGGCCCCATAATACGATTCTCTTTGAACTATTCTCATCTGATAGAATTAAATGAGTATGAAATAACAGATGTTTTATAATCGATATTAACTAATATCTTATAGATATAAGATATAGAATTATTATAATGTATATATATTGAAGAATTTGCAACGAATACACTAACGAATTATTAGTGTATTCTTTAATAATTCTTCATAAAAAGTCAACAATTTACAAAGTCTGACTTAAAAATAAAGATATTCCCTATCAGAAAAATGTACAAATTGATCTCCAAAATTAGTCTATAGCTTTAAATTAATTTCATAAGATTCTATAATGCAGTTTCTGAGTGTTTTGTTGTCAAATATGATTTGGAAAAAATGTTTTTAGCACTTCAAACTATTTTTATTGCTCCTCATCAAGATTGGATATTTGTTCTACTGCATTCCGTGTAAAGAATTTTAGCCACTTTTTAACTTCCACAGATGATATAAACAGGAATTTATATATGGAGGTATCCGTAAAGAATTATGTATTAACTATAACTTATCTTTAATTGTTAGATAATTGCTATAACGACGCAATTAAATCTCATTATGACGCGATTCTTCAATGTGGATTTAATTCAAAAGAATTTGACTGGAAGTTTGAGTTCTATCATGTGGACAGAGTTTTTGTTGTAGTTTTTGAGCCATCACTTCCGCATCCTGATAATCGGCCAGAACTAAATTATCTAAATGGTTATTTGTTTTGGACTTCAAAAACCCTTTGAATTTGTATGATTTAAACTTGAAACTCATTGTATAATCATTATTCGCTAAAGTTTAGTTGAATTTGGCTGCGGATTGATATATTACAATATATTGCTGTAACAAATTTTAAGCTACCGAAATATATTTAGATTGTAAAATAAAAATCACAATATTTTCATAGTAATTATAATGTTTATTAAGTTTATATGAACCTGAATGTATAAATCCGTCATTTTTAAAGAATATATTATTTCTCCACTGAGAATATAGAAAATAATTCATTTCTCCATTATAGCGCAATACAATGGAATAGACAACTACTTGCAGATCATCTGCAAAGGTCGCCAAATCTTTTTCGGATTACCGGTAGTTTGAATGGTTCTCTATAAGTGTTTGATAGAAATGAAGAGCTGCATTAGGGGTTTTGGACCATGTGTGATACCAATCGCTCTACATCATATGTGAGGATCACTGCCAGAAAGTTCTTACGGTCCTGTGTCACTCTTCAGGAGATAATGGGTTCATGGACCTGCTGATTGAAGGCCCTAGTTCCAAGAATTGCTCATAGAGGAATCTTTTATCTACTCAGAAATGAATTGCTAATTTACCTCCCTTATGATGTACAGACAGAGAGACAGAGGAGGAGAAAATGAAAGAACCACAACTTGACTATATATTTTTGGTATACTTTTTAGTGGTACATTCTGCTTGCCTGTCTAACCTCTAAGAGGTGATAAGTTTCTCCTACATCTTGATCAGCTTTTCGACTCCATCTCTTTTTGCGGTAGCTCTTTTGTTGCATCGTACCTAGCGTTATTAAATAGACTAACAGTTCGGGAAGATTTATTGGCTGGCAGATGCATATTACAGCAAATAAATTATAGCTTGGGAAGTGCAGGTGAAAAATAGGTCTCCCTCCCTAATAACAGATCTTAATGTTGGTGTTCCAGAGTATCAGTGCCACTGCCTAGTCTGGTGCACTGAAGCGTTATGGAGGTCTGCTGAAATGCTACACAATTTGCACATCCCTGAAACATCAATCTAGGAAAAATCTTGTAAATTATTGGAATATTGACAACTAGCCTCTCTTAATTCTCCATCTGTATCTTCTTTTAATCAAGCAAATCTTGAAAAGTTTTGATATTTTATATTGAGTTGGAAGATTTTTGATTTGAGAAATTTATATCATAAAATAATTGTCTTACTAGATTTCAATCAGTGGACATTGTTTGCACTCATTACTGCATAGAAATTCCACGTGTGAAGTCGCACAAATGGTCAATGATTCTACATTTCAGAACATAAATCAGTTTTGAACGTCCCAAAGGGATGATAAATCAGGCCTAAGAATTTGCTGTAAAAATATCATATAAATCAAATTTGAGTTGGAAA
Organism: Caprella mutica; assembly: GCA_947561585.1. NCBI lineage: Eukaryota > Metazoa > Arthropoda > Malacostraca > Amphipoda > Caprellidae > Caprella > Caprella mutica. The sequence continues at coordinate 243,611 of CANNZV010000275.1, read as the reverse complement.
TAATGTCACCTGGCCCATATCATTATAGGTAGCAATTAAATGTACGTTTTCTAAATATCCACTTTACCTTTCTTACCTAATTTCTGTACATAGAATGAATGAACTGCACTGTCAAACAGGCAAACAACATTTAACCACATTAGAGCGCCAAAAAGCTACCGACTTTTGTTAATTAATTGCATCTAAGCCAGTGATATCAAGAAAAAATAGTGTCTGTATTCAGTCAAAGTGCACAGTCATGCTACTACCCGCCATTGTCATCTACTTGTCTCTCCGGGCCTCGTTATCTAGTAAATACAGGTGAATATAAACAGGTCAAACTTAATTTTACCTTCTTCCTCAAATTCATAAATGGAGATTTCCCTAAAATTATCAAAACTTCAAAATACCCGAAAAACAATACACTAAACTTTATTTTTAGATACCTATTTAGATACCAGCGCCTATTCAATGGAAAAGATTTCAAATATCCAAACTAGCAGTACTGTCTTATGGTCTCCGATCTCAGCTTCAATTGGCCCAGAAAGTCAAATTTCACGGCTAAATGTAACAAATCTATTCTCGATTTCGTTTCTACGTCTAATATTTTGTTTTTAGTTTGCTATGATAATTGTTTTGTTTAGAAATTTCCGTTTGTTCCACAAGAAACAAAGGTAAATAAAAGATTTACGTGACTGCGCTCAACCTCAGGAACAAATTAACTAAAATTAAACTTACACCTCGGCAACATGCTGTGCCAATCTGGACTCTCTATTAAAATGATTGAACAAAATATTTGTAAAAATGTAATATACATATTTTGCACAACATCGAATACCTTTTCAATTTTAGGGGGTATAATATTCCTTCACCATACTGGCCACCATGGAATTGAATCAGATCTAGATTGCTATTATCATTTAAATACCTAATCAAATATATTTTCTCTTATCCAGAAATTCATTTGGAATTCATATCGCAAGATTTTCTTTTGTTACGACGAAGATATTCATCACTTATTGGACGTATCGATTTAATTTTCGGAGCATTCACACATGAGATGCGGACAGCACAATAGCCGATACATTATAGTCGATGTTGGGATATCCTCGCTAGTAATTACCTAACAATGTATCATGTTGTTAAATCACAGGCAATGATGTTATTTATTTGTCTATTCTTCAAACCGATTAGGGCATATCACACAATATTACTTCATGAAATGTGACCTCATTATGCTTTATGAAGAATTTTTATTTTTTAATAATTGAAACTGTGAAAAAAGTAACAGAGATTTTCCATATACATTAATAATTAAATTTATACTCCTTTATCTATATAAAGATAATTACCATTTTCTATAATTTCAGAAAAGAGAACTTTCGATTTCTATTGAAAAAATTATTCATTGACACAGTGACCTAATTATTCTAAAAGATAATAAATTAAAGAGTTTGTACCTAATCCCTATTTATGAATAATTAACTATATGAATTTATTTCTGGGATTACTGTTCACTTCGATTGATTAGTTCTGCAGTAAATATATTTTAAAGTGGACATGCAAATGTAGCATCGACAGCTCCAAGATATGTTAGGTTATACCTACCTAGCACAGTAAAAAGTGGTGTGGCAAGATATATACGACCACAGCCCACGGACAGATAGCTCTCCAGCACATTGCAAGGGTACTACAACGCTCTAAAAAGCTTCCCATGCTGCTATCTTTGTTCTTCTTGCCCTTCGTAGAAGCCCATCATTTTACAGAAGATCTAGCGAGGGAGCAGCTCGAGCCACGCCCCCTGCGATACGCGAGGGAAGCTGACCCTCCCTCTTGGCGGAGCCCCTCCTAGCGGCTCCCCTCTTACTCCGACAGACCCGCCCAATCACCTTGGATGAGCTGCCCCAACGATAGCAAAAGTTGTGGTCAGGGGTGGGTCTCGCTGGCGCTTTTCATCCACATTACGCCTTCAATGTTCCGTTAGTCGTGCGATAGCTTGCGCTGAGAGCAGTTACCACACCCTGCCGCTGCCGTGTGTGCTCCCTGGCTGCCATTAGGCGCTCCATTGGAAATCAAGTGATATTGTGAATGTAAAGTGACTTCGATTTGAAGAGGAGTGATCACTAGTTGCAATTTCTGGAAAATATCAATTAGGTTTTTTTCGAAGGAATTTGACTATTATCCCAAAAGTGCATTGGAAATAAAATGAAATGAAATAATAACTTTTACCCCATAGAAACTATTATTACATTGATAGAATTATCGAAAGTGTATATGGAATTTTCCGGAATGTGATAGTTGATAGGTGTTTTCCCTTTCAATGATTCACACTTTCCCTTTCATTAACATTATGTATGTACAACTTTTTATACCCATCATCTACAATGCCCTCTGAATAAATCTCCATGTTGTAATAATCTATCAGTATACAACAAAACCACAAAACTAATTAAATAAACTAATTTAAAGAATCAATTTTCAAAATTCCAAAAAATATTTTAACGATATAATTTTTACAATAGTGATATCATTTATTTCCTTCAATACAAATAGATATATATTAATAACAACCAAAAACATATCTACGGAACACAAAGCCAAACTTCCGTCAATTACAAATAATACACCTGTCCTATTTGATGTAATAAATACTTTAAAATAATGACTTTTTCCCCAGATATTGAAGCTAGAGTTTCATAATAAAATAGTCCTAATATGAATGGAATAAACTCTTGATAATAATTGTGAATTAAACTTTCTTTGCACCACTTTGGAGTGATAATTTTACCCTGAGGTAAGTAGTATAAAAATACATTATCATTAATATAGGCACTATGAATAATATTCTAATAAATAGTCAAATAAAATGATGCTACAAAAAATATATCTATGATAAATTTAATGCATTTAAAGAACTAGAAACTCGTTAATAGCAACTTTCAATTTTTATGCAATATATAATTGTGTAATTATCACATTTAGTACAAATTACAGTAACAAACTAAATGACGTACAATTTACCTAAACTGTAATTTTTGAAGTACGTGATAATTGTAGTCTTTTATTTCACACTGGCCAAACATTTCGATCTAAAGACTTTTCGCTAATGAACATTTAATTGTTAGGGTTTAGAAGTGAGCTTTTATTTGTGATGTTTTCCCATACTTTCCAAAGTGCTATGCAAAACAATAGCATCAGTGCTCCTGTAGACACGTACTTACATTGCGATTACTGTCATTGCATACTAGGGTGATAACTTTAAAGAGTGTCGGATACGCTATTTAGGCAATAGTGTGAAGAATTTATCTAGCTGATAATTATACCGTGCGTGGCTGACTTTTTTTCTTTTTATGTTGACCGCTGGTTATCAGATAAATTTTTGCTATGTTTCTATTAGAAATTAAGACTAATAATATTTTAGAAATTTCTTATATCACAAAATTTCCCATGTTGATAGTTTGCAAAAATAGAGAGAACGGGTTTTATTCAAATATTTCTCGATGATTTTTAATTAATTATAAACCATTTTCACATTTGATTATCATTTTATAATTACTACCATTACCTAATGACTATTTAATATACTTACCTACTAAATTTAAAAAAAAATCCTTTAATTTCAATTTAAGATTGTTATAAAATTTGAGTGATATGAATTAGTGGATCATTCCTTCATCGCTGGTTATCATTTTTTTATTTGCAATGTGCGCTGTGCCTAATAATTTCTCCATTACTGTTGATAAGACATTCTGGAGAAGGTAGGCAGGTTTCACATCAGTGTTCCTCCTACCGGAAGGCACGTGCGCCCACAAGGGTCGCCCCTTCCTGCTTCTGAACCATCAAACCCTGATGAGATTAGCAACCCGTAGCTATAAAAAGCCGCAAGGTTTTAAGCAGTTCTTGTTAAATTCTCCAACTGAGATACTTAGCAAATTACGGGCTGATTTTCGAAATGGTTTAATGACGTCATAATTGCCTATGCTGTAACTTCACTTTTGCTTTTCATTTAATTGCACTTGATGGAGTTCAGAATTAGGAAATGTACCTTCTCATCAGTTTGGTAATTGCTAAGACTGGGAACGTAAGACTTAACGTCAAAACTATTGGCATGATAAATGCTCAAAAGGAATTAGCAATGAGAAATAAAACCTAGAGAACTTAACCACAAATTGCCTCTACCTCAAAGTGACATGAATTGAAACAATGTGACAAATTAGTAGCACTAAAGAGCATTAAACAGGTAAATGAAAATGGGTTTGAGATATAATGTGAAATAGTTTTTTATATTATGATAAAATATTTAAAATTTAATTCCCAGAAAATTGTAAACTCTCAAAATATTATATTGGAATTTAATAGATAAATATTATAAAATAATTGTACAGTCGAAGAAAAGTGTACCCGATTATGTTTTTCTGAGTTTACTAATTTAACATTTCAAAAAAGAAACTTTATTAATTCTAATGATTGTAGATATCAAACAATTGGTCTGGGTACACGATGACAAATATTTCAAATATGAAAATAGTAGAAAATTCGAAAATTGTGATTAGAAAAATTAGCATCATACGGAGACTCTTTTCTCTGACAGTACCTATAGCGAGGCAATAAAAAACTAAAAAACTCTGCGGAAATTCACCGCGCTAGTTCACGTGACCCCTGCAATAAATAATAATGTTAATTCTATTAACAAACTGTTCTGAAATTTAATCAATAATTTTAACTGAATAGAAGTGTTTCATTAGATATATTCTTGTCTTCACAATTCAACCTCATAATAATTTAATAAATCTAAGATTGAATTATACAATATTTTTTCTATGAAAACAATGAAAAAATTTTTTAATGTCATTAATTTCAATACCGTAAATAATTACCAAAAATCAAATATATTGTTACTTACATACCCAAAATGTTTGATATTTTGTGGTATATATAATTAAGTATGCGTGTATGTGTATAAATAAATATATAGTTAATATTTTAAGGAATAATATTTGTGTAAATTTATACGTATACTGTCTGTAGAAATACATCCTATAAATTAGTCATTAAAATTCTTCCTTGATTCCTTAGTTAGGTTCGTTTCATGTTCTGATTAGTCACAATTTCATTGATGTATCAAATTTTGACCATTACGTGATGTAGAACTATAGATGAATACTATACTGAATAATAATGTATAGCCGATACATGCTAGATACTATACTATAGTGCATAATAGTGTATAACCGATACATGCTATATAGATACTATACTATACTATACTGTATATCTCACTACCTGTATATTGCTAGTGCTACTAGTCTCACTACCTGTATATTGCTAGTGCTACTAGTCTCACTACCTGTATATTGCTAGTGCTACTAGTCTCACTACCTGTATATTGCTAGTGCTACTAGTCTCACTACCTGTCTATTGCTAGTGCTACTAGTCTCACTACCTGTATATTGCTAGTGCTACTAGTCTCACTACCTGTATATTGCTATGTGCTACTAGTCTCACTACCTGTATATTGCTAGTGCTACTAGTCTCACTACCTGTATATTGCTAAGTGCTACTAGTCTCACTACCTGTATATTGCTAAGTGCTACTAGTCTCACTACCTGTATATTGCTAAGTGCTACTAGTCTCACTACCTGTATATTGCTAGTGCTACTAGTCTCACTACCTGTATATTGCTAAGTGCTACTAGTCTCACTACCTGTATATTGCTAAGTGCTACTAGTCTCACTACCTGTATATTGCTAAGTGCTACTAGACTCACTACCTGTATATTGCTAGTGCTACTAGTCTCACTACCTGTATATTGCTAAGTGCTACTAGTCTCACTACCTGTATATTGCTAAGTGCTACTAGACTCACTACCTGTATATTGCTAAGTGCTACTAGTCTCACTACCTGTATATTGCTAAGTGCTACTAGTCTCACTACCTGTATATTGCTAAGTGCTACTAGTCTCACTACCTGTATATTGCTAGTGCTACTAGTCTCACTACCTGTATATTGCTAAGTGCTACTAGTCTCACTACCTGTATATTGCTAAGTGCTACTAGTCTCACTACCTGTATATTGCTAAGTGCTACTAGTCTCACTACCTGTATATTGCTAGTGCTACTAGTCTCACTACCTGTATATTGCTAAGTGCTACTAGTCTCACTACCTGTATATTGCTAAGTGCTACTAGTCTCACTACCTGTATATTGCTAAGTGCTACTAGACTCACTACCTGTATATTGCTAGTGCTACTAGTCTCACTACCTGTATATTGCTAAGTGCTACTAGACTCACTACCTGTATATTGCTAAGTGCTACTAGACTCACTACCTGTATATTGCTAAGTGCTACTAGTCTCACTACCTGTATATTGCTAGTGCTACTAGTCTCACTACCTGTATATTGCTAGTGCTACTAGTCTCACTACCTGTATATTGCTATGTGCTACTAGTCTCACTACCTGTATATTGCTAGTGCTACTAGTCTCACTACCTGTATATTGCTAAGTGCTACTAGTCTCACTACCTGTATATTGCTAAGTGCTACTAGTCTCACTACCTGTATATTGCTAAGTGCTACTAGTCTCACTACCTGTATATTGCTAGTGCTACTAGTCTCACTACCTGTATATTGCTAAGTGCTACTAGTCTCACTACCTGTATATTGCTAAGTGCTACTAGTCTCACTACCTGTATATTGCTAAGTGCTACTAGACTCACTACCTGTATATTGCTAGTGCTACTAGTCTCACTACCTGTATATTGCTAAGTGCTACTAGACTCACTACCTGTATATTGCTAAGTGCTACTAGACTCACTACCTGTATATTGCTAAGTGCTACTAGTCTCACTACCTGTATATTGCTAAGTGCTACTAGTCTCACTACCTGTATATTGCTAAGTGCTACTAGTCTCACTACCTGTATATTGCTAGTGCTACTAGTCTCACTACCTGTATATTGCTAAGTGCTACTAGTCTCACTACCTGTATATTGCTAAGTGCTACTAGTCTCACTTACCTGTATATTGCTAGTTGGTTAACAATTCTCCGTTAAATTTGAAAATGAATTCATTTTTTCTGCCCACAAAAAGATCGATTGTTAAAGTTTTATATTCTGATACGATGTTCTTTTCGCTGAAGTTTCTTACATTTATAATTGAAATACACAATATACAATGCAATAGTAGATAGTTATTCAAATTTACTGAATTATCATTGTAATAAAATTATATTGCAGAGCCTAAATCCTCTTCACAAAATCTATAGCAGTTTAATCATAAATTAAAATTCACGACTCAAAAATCCATTTCAAAATTTTACCAATTTTTTCTCCCTCACCAGTTATATGCTTTTACTTCTAATTTAATAATTAATATTCTAATTTTTTGTAATTGTTTATCTTCTTCACATAATAATCTTCTTTAACCCAAACAATGCATTTAATTATTAGAGTTGTAAATTAGAAAATGGCTGCCTTGGTATCACCACCTCCCTCCCCACCCCGCCCTTACTCTATTTCTTTGTGGTCCTTTATATTACACCCTATGCTCTATCTATGTACAGTCACTTCAATCCCCACCTTTGCAGGTAGAGCGTACAGGTGAGCTGTGCAAGCGACTGTACACACAGTAATCGGTCAAGGCTGGATGTGACTGCCTATGTACTATCAGTTGCTTTAATCAACTGTACTATCTATCACATTAACCATAGATGCAGAAAATAATGTCACCTGGAGAGTTTATTTAAAATTTTCAATTTCTGTAAAGTTTCTTTAATTTTCCCTTTGGGATAAATTCTTAGAAGTTACCCTCGTTAGCGGGACAATGAGGGAAAGATAAGGATATAACCATCCCTTCAGTTTATTCTTTGCAAACAATTTCCTTAACAGATGGCGTAAATTGTAAATAAATTGGCTAACAAATCTAAAATGAATTTGAATTACAATAAAACTCCTTCTGTAGATTTGAATGGTGTCAAAGATCAAATGTTCAGTCGTTTATTCAGATTCAAGTTTAGTTTGTCAACGAAAAATGGCAACATTCTCTGGTCACATTTTCATCCAGTTTATTGGTACCGTTTGAATGCCCACTGATTATCACAATACAAATTAAATAAATACAGGAACTTCAAATGTACTTTGACATGCATGACGAATGGCGGTGATTCAAATAGGGTTCACCTTCCTATTTTTCTAATCTATTTATGCTCATAAATATTAGTGTGGCGATAGCTAAATTCGAAATTGTATGGATTATCTTATATGGCAACATGGCTTGTTAATTAATGTGGTAATCGATTAAACTCTAATAGCAATAATCATCGTCAAAATGTTCTTAACATTGAAATATTCTTCAAAGAGATTTGATAAAAATTGAAGGTTGGAATTAAAATCGTTGTAACTGATATGCTTACGACTCATTAAAGATGCGAATTCTTCAGCTTGAGTGCTTGGCGAGATCTAGCGATAGCTTCGAACGATGTTCATGAGATCAAATTGCATTACGACATGATTCTGCTGATCTCGGAACTCTAGATCTTGGGTACAAGTTACCAAGATAAAAAGTGTCCCGAAGCTACCTTCAAGATCAAAAGAAAGTTTCAAATGCTAATATAAACTTCAAAAGTATTTAAAATAAATATTAACTTTGTTCATCTGAAAACATTTAGAAACTAACAAACTTGTATAATGAAAACTAGCCTTTCCAATTCAATTAATCATTAGATTGAATTCAATGATCACTGTATTGTAATACACAGCATTTCACGCATAGTCTAACCGTAATACAAAAACAAATCAGCACTAACTTCAGCTGCCGCTCACTTCATTAACTTCATTCAATTTAGCATTAAGCTTCACAATATCTTTCACTCCTTCCAATCCTGAGGGTGTTATCCACTTCAGAAAAGCCATTCTTATCCATTGTCTTGCGACGCTCATCCGATCAGTTAGGTATCGTCAATTTATCAAGCGCATACTTATCCATGAAGACTTTTGTTTGTTTAAACAGGTTAAGTAATGGTGGAAGATGGCTATCGAGATTGCTTTGCCATGGCCAAATGAAAAGGCTTTGCCGAAACTAATGCCATATCATTGGCGTATTAATGGATATGCATTTTTTTGTAGCTCTCGATTTGGCTTGAACGATGATCTGACTTGCCTTCTGAAAGGATGTTCATTATATGAGGTGCTAGCCTAATGGAATTGGAACATTCATTGAGCTTCTTAAGGGGCCGTACACACGTAGGGTTTTTTTATAATAAATAATAATTATATCGTTTTTTCTTATATTCTCGTGGAAAGAGTAGGAGGAGCTTAGCAAAAAGTCTGGTGGAAAGACTTTAAAAAACCCTACGTGTGTACGGCCCTTAAGGGGAAAAATATTATCTGGAGCTATTGAAATCGTTTCTTTATTTAAGAATTCATTATCATATTCGATAACATCACTTCATTCATATTATTTCTTGATTTAATCATTGATCTTTGGTTAATTATTCAAGGGCTCACGATCTTCAAACTTTTTTTGGAAGATAATCAGCGTGCAAGTGGATATTAGGTCTCAGTGGTCAAATTATCAGCAGGGTGTCTGGAGTGTAGTTGATATTCCAGGGTCTGTTCCATCACTCTGACAGACAAAACAGTAGATTATAGCCATGCATCACTTATGTATTCATTGAGAATCATTCCATTCAATGAATTATGATTAAAAAATGACTAGATGTTAATATCTGAATATTGAAGTAAGTAAATTATATCTAGACAAAAAGTAAATTACCTTACATTCGAATTAGGTTTTTTTGTAGGTCAGCCCTAAAGTGAATTTAAAAACACGATGTGTTAATATACATCATAAGTTGACATATGGAGATATCTCTACAATCAAACAATTACTGGTAGATAGAGCGAAGTGTTTATAGTGTTTTTTTATGACTACCAAATGAAAATTTAGTTGAAGAACATGTCTATTATAGTCTTCTCCTTGTTCTAAGCAGCCAAAATCTATGTTTTCTGTTGCTACCGATCCAGGGGGTTCTACAAAGAAATTCCTGATGATTATGTATATTCATGATTATGTCTCGTTATCTTGTTCAGTGCTAATTGTCTAATCCAATCCTAACAGGATTAAAGAACCACAGCACTCCGCTAACAGTTTTTATCTGGTGAAAAGTTCCTTTTTTGGAAGTGTTCAAATATATGATTGCGTTTTCACCAACTGACAATTGAGCATAATTGGGCTTTATATATACGAAGCTGTCTTTAATCATCTTCTCAAACTATGAGAAGTGATGCCCCTAACCATTGTATTAACTTCAGCTACGCACCTCTCATCTCTTCCTATATTAAGGCATTCTACTTTTTGCAGGTGATTGTAGATCTCTACCTACTGGTTGACGAGCCACTTTTTGTACGTTTTACAGGGTCAAGGGTTGATCTAGAGGGATATCAATTTTACATACATTGTTGCATATTATATTAAACTTGAATATTCAAAAAGTATATTGCGAAATAAGTTATCTATCTACAAGCTTCATCCATTGTTCCTAAATTAGTTTATATTCTTTTTAAAATTGGAGATAGGACATTCTATTTAGTAATTTATTTTCCTTTTTCCTTATAGTTTCATCCATTTTCCTAAACTTTTATGTTTTATGAAGTTTGCATTGTTTGTTCACACAAGATGAATCTTTAGAATAGTTATATAAATATAATTTGATACTGGTAATGCCAACTGGTACAGATCATTGCTCCGTCTGTTTAATCTATTTTGTGGTTTGCAATCGCACGGAATATCATTATTCATAATCATTATTTGAATACGCCCTATATTTTAACATTAAATTATTCTGGCCAACACGTTTTAAAATGACCGATATTCAAATTTGTGTCCTTTGGCCTCAATGTAATATCTTGACAATATAACTTACATGCCAACTGTTGCAGTTCTTACTTCACATCTATCTCCATTCAGTAGGAGCCAATTATTTCTTTTTTTCTTTGGAGTAGATAAGTTGACGTAGTCTGTTTACGTAAGTAGTATAATGGGCACTGTATTAAGTTTATTGTAGCTGTGATATCATCATTGCTGCAAAAGATATGTGACTTTGAACTGACAATTTTTTTGTTGTTGTGACTGGGTGTTCATGCAGTAGATTCAATGTAACACTTTATATTACATTGTTAAACAATTTACGTAGTTTACCTGTGAATAAATTAACAGTAATACCTGTTCTTAAATTGTTGTAGATCAGGAAATATTTATGTGTTTATATGAAAAGGAAAAAATACATCATGTCAATTTAGTTATGCGTTTGGTACAGCAAAAAGTGAAAGACAATTAGGTGTGGTTAATTGTAACCTATTCAGTTAGAGCTCTAGAGAAGTTACTAGCAATAACTACTTCGTTCAGAAACTAATGAGCTGGGCACGCATACCTCTCAAACTAAAGAATATGTATCAATCTTTCCATCTTGCTCTGGTGCATATTTATGCTAATTAGGTTTTTTGTTGGGCCGTGCCATCCTTCCACTATAGCTTGATTGACTGGTTTCTTTCTGTCCAGTACTAGGTAGGGCAAAGCTACGCATATCAACACACGGAATGAATTATTACGAGGAATACGAGTCCTAGACTTACAAGACATTTCTCATTCTTGATTAGTCTACAACTCCTATTATTGTTTTGGAATCATTTATTTCCATTTCCTGAACAATCGTCACAAAATAAACTAATTGTTTATTCCTCACAACAATCTGTTTTTCCCAAGAATAATATCTCTTGTGCAGGAGAAAGTTTTCAGTACAATAAACAAAAGATTTTTTTCACAAATAAGCTGTCACAGTCACCTGACAATGCCAATATGTTAAAAAGAATCTCATGGGAAATTCGGCTTTTTATTCATGTCACAATAACACATATATGTTAATGCACATATTATTGCAATCAGAAATTATCATAAACATACTTTACAGACACTGGTCTGCCAATCACCTTTTAGTACGATATTCAGTTTATTTAGTGTGATGTGGGTCTTAAATCGGCAGAATTAATGTAGTGTATGTAATAGAAACCTTAAAAAGATTTTGTATTGTATACTCTATAGAGGTCCATTTAAATTTAACTAGTGTATTTGCATTTTGCGCCCTACTTTGAATAAGCTTCCCTACCGGTTATTTAGTTTTCAACACTTGAGTCGACTGAACCCACTTAGCTACTGTGTGCTACTGCGTATTCTAAGTGTGTCTGTCTAGTCTGTACTAAACATCTAAATGGTCAATTACCTTTTCATTTAAATCCTGCAAATATATTTCATTATTTTTTCTGAAGAGACACGTGTTCAAAATGTAAAATATCATGTGGAGAATTAATGACTCCCTCAAAGGTGGTTGCTAGGTAATCCATCTCACGATTCATATCTTTATATGTATAACAACGCTAAATTATTTTACTATTCTTCATCGACTTCTGTGTAGTTCTATGTAATTGAACAGAATTTTGCTGTGGTAACATGTTCAATTAATATAAATCCATTGTCAGTTTACTTTGCTCACCTATTCTGTGCATATTTACGGTAAATTTTGAAATTACATATTCTATATTTTTACACAGAGTTGAATACTAAGGCAGATTAACTGTCATCTTTTTTTTTACGTCCTCACTATCTCTTTGACGGACGAGGTCCACTCTGTTTTACGTCAAAGTTTTCCAGACTGGTTTACTCTCGTGTTTTCTTGCAAGATAATTTATGATTAAGTTTCAGCTAAAGTGAACCCGTGCAGTGAAATTATGCTCTGCCCAGAGAATAGATTGAGAGATTCTCCTCGGCATAGTCTGTCATTTTCATTTCACAATTTCGCTTCATGGTTGCCTTTAGATTTGAGATAAGTTCTACAAAAACTGTCCATTAACTTTCTATAATTGAATTATTATATAGAAAATGATAGAATGGTTTTCATTTTTTTTGTTATCTCTCATTTTTTTATATCATCTGGTACGAATTCATTTGAAGAACGGAATATTATTCCAAATTGTCAAGAATTTCGAATTTACTTTCTTGTCTTGGAGAAATCTAAACATACGAGTTAAAGAATGCAAACGAGATTAACTTGAATTTTTATCTTTAGGAGCATGAGAGCTAAAAGATTCCTTGCATTCACCTTATGTACGATCTGGAGTTAGGAAATAACAATTTGGAGTACTTAAAGTGTTCATATTGGCCCACTGATTGCTTCTTCCATGTTTTTTCGTGCAGTTATTCAATCCACACCAAGATAATACTTACTAATGAGCCTTAGGTTCGTCGTAAGAATTTTATTGCCAGTAACCATGCAATCCGAGAAATTCTTCTCAGTTTCATGCTTTGAATTACCCGCACTCTTCTAAAGGCAATCATCAATTAAAGCCTTTAATGGCTCTGCTACCTAATCATCATCATCATTCAAAGATACATCCACTACAACATGAATTAAGATAGGTACAATTATTGCCGTTGGACTAGTCCTTGGGTCATCTGTATCATCTATGCAGTCTATAGTGAAAGGTATTCCCTTGCTTATAAAAACTAAACCTCATCCTTAAGCCCACTATAAGCCTCGATCATATAATCAGCAATTTATTATCAAGTGCATTGTTCAAAAAATAAGGCTGAATTGAGTTATTACGTACATGCCTGAAGAAAAGACTCGTTAATTATGAGCATCCTTTGTTTAGTTACCCACGCCTCATATACTAATTGTCAATTTATTATCTCTTCACCATTGACCTGATGACTCTACAATAATTACATACAGACTATCACTCCTCCTAGCTCAGAGATTCCATCTGGTCACGCATATTCAATATATAAACTTACTTTGTTATTACTCTCACCAGGTAGATAACACTGAGAATTGATGATTTGAAATCTTCTGAAGATATCAAATTAATCTTTTGCTGATTGACGGTAATTGACGAGACAACTGGTCTCTGTGCATAGACATGTGCATGCAGTGTTCTGAGCAGCGAGCCCTTCATTCATGAGCTTTAAATTTAAACGCACAATATATAATGGTTCTAGATAAACAGTCAGAAACTGAAACCACATTCTATAAAGTATCAACATTTACTTATGGCATTAATCTTAATAAAATACTCGTTATTCTTCTCTCTGAAGCTGTAGCGTACCCTAAGTACCTGATTAATCAAATCGTTATCAATTATGGTTCTTTCTGAAACTCTTCTGATGGAGCGCCTAAGTGCACCAAAGCCAGACAAGCAGCTGGAGTTCTCGCCAAATTTGGTCTCTACAATATATTTAATCAACATCTTTCAGTTGGTATTAAAGGCGATTTTATCAGACGATGCATCAAAATCTATCAAACATAAAATTTAACATCTGCCTTCGAAGACATGCATCCAATGATCTCCTGTAATGATTTTCATTCTTTAAGAGTGATCTGCTAGATGTAGGCTAGGGTCATCCATTTCAGTATTTACGCTCCAATTAATGAGTTAATTAATAATGATTGATTACTCACTCAATTAACTCTTAAAATGGTGAACGTGATGTCATTATTCTCGAATTTAATTACAACGCGCACCCGTGTTGGCCACTGATTAATCAAAACATGTACATTAACTATTTAATTAAACTTCTTTTGTTAGACCACAATGTTTAAAATTCCTTGAATAGTTCAGTTACGCGAACAGCATTTCCAACGCATTTCAATAAATATTGATTAAATTTGATCATGAGATAACACAATATTTTTTTACCAGGTCATTATTTTGTTTCGTTTAAATATATTTATACACAGAATATATTTTTTTAATACTGTACCCATAATCTTTTTCCCTGTCATCATCGGCGTTGATTAAGTGACCTGAAATCAATTAAATCGTCACCATATCTGATCAAGCCATCTCTGATGACTATCCGGCGAATGACCACCATCTAAAGATTCTTGTCTTCATCTGCCGAACTAAATCTAATTATTTTTTATTACTCACCGCCTTTTCATTATTTTAACGAGATCACTTTATTGAGTTCTTTAATCAATAATTGGAATCTGTCTCTTTGTTTTCATTTCTCTCTATTCTGTCTATATGGTCTTAGCTAGGATTTCAGCGAGTAATTATTGTGGTTTCTGTACGAATGAATTCGATTTTGTTCGTTGATCAATTCGTTTGCCTAGCTGGCTGGTACATTTATTACGGCCATCTTTGTTTCTTATACCAGATTGATGATCCCATTTGTTATTGAAAGAATGTTGAAATTGTTCTTTTTGAACAACTTCAAGATAAAATAATGAACATATAGCCACTCTAACATCCATATTTAATCCTTGAAAGGAACAACTCGCTGTCTGACATCTAATTTAAACCATTCCGTATATCTAATACATAACTTGACGTGTAAAAATTATTTACAATATAAGCTCACTGGAGTATTTTCTTAATAATTTCCATCGAAAGTCTCGTAAAGAATGGTAACTGCCAGCACTATCGTGATAAAGAACAAGAAGCAATTTAAGGAGACCTCGATGCAGCTTAACTAGCTATCCATGTGAAAAGTTATGATAATCTAATTTATTTTAAATTCCTTAGTATCACAAACAGCTATCGATTCCATTGCTGACGAAAATGGTGAATGTAATTTTAAAGTCTCTACGTGAGACATAATGGTATTTCGATACCTTCTACTAAAGAACTACATTACAATGAATAAAGCCTTAAGTGCCAGCGACTAATATGGGTAAAGGTATTCCTTTTTTTAGCTCATAGACTTTATTTCTTATAGCTTATTTGAAATGAATCAAAGGATGACTTTTTATTATCGACGTACAAAACGCTACTTTATTTCTCAATCGTTATTGGTATTCAGATGAATCTCTTTGAGAAACAGTCATCACTTTAGTAAGCATTAATCTTATCGTCTGTCAGGCCATTCAAAGGACGACAATCAATAGATAACTGACTTTATTAACTTCCAAATCTGGCCTTTCAAGAGGTTCGATATGAAAATGGAGTTTTCGATTACGACTCTTAGAAGCGTTTAGGAATACTGAAGGACATCAGATACTATATAGATCGTAAATAAAACTAATTTATCATTTATAAATTCAAAAAAGCTTTAACGTTACGAATGAATTATTCTTTAGTGCATTTTTAATCGCATTTCACCGTCAATATTGATCAGAAATAGTGATTAATTTTAAATAACAGTGCCAGATTATATATATATACTACATATATGTATATACTAATATCCTATCTAATTCGTACATGACAAAGAAAACTTACTATTTCTTTTATTAATTCTTTTAAAGAATTGTTATCATTTATTTACCGTACCCCACGATGTCATTCTATAAATGTAGGTGTTATTGATAGATTTTATCACTTGAATTCAATGACAAATACGAGATATCATTCTATTCTATTTTACAGTTCTGTAATAATCGTGGTGCATATCCATGGCAGTGATTTAGTCATATCCATGGCAATGATTTAGTCATATCCGTGGCAGTGATTTAGTCATATCCATGGCAGTGATTTAGTCATATCCATGGCAGTGATTTAGTCATATCCGTGGCAGTGATTTAGTCATATCCATGGCAGTGATTTAGTCATATCCATGGCAGTGATTTAGTCATATCCATGGCAGTGATTTAGTCATATCCATGGCAGTGATTTAGTCATATCCGTGGCAGTGATTTAGTCATATCCATGGCAGTGATTTTAGTCATATCCATGGCAGTGATTTAGTCATATCAACGGCAGTGATTTAGTCATATCCATGGCAGTGATTTAGTCATATCCATGGCAGTGATTTAGTCATATCAACGGCAGTGATTTAGTCATATCCATGGCTGTGATTTAGTCATATCCATGGCATTGATTTAGTCATATCCATGGCAGTGATTTAGTCATATTCTATCATTTATTTGGGCCAAGCCTCACTTCCTCCTACAAAATAAAAACGAAAGTGTCTACACATGTATAGAGGTGTGTGGCTTTAAATGAACCTATTGTTTCAAAAATCGATGGTCAAATAGAAGTTATGCAAGTTTCCATTCAGTTTGACTTTGATGTTTGAATGCATACCACATTTTATAATTATTCTCCGCTATCTAACGTGGATAAGGGGTAGAACCTAAGACTGCCAAGTGTGCCATATATTGCCTGTGCTCGACTCATAGCAATAACAGACAGGTATGGTTTGGACATCTTTCTCATGAGGTGGAGTTGTCACCCCAATTATCTTGGAGTGACCTTGCCCAGGGCTAAATAAACAATGGAATATTCGTTAAACATCGTTGAATAATCTTGTATATAAAAATATGTTCGGAAAAACAAAACAAGGGTATAATGAAAAAATATTAATTATTTTATTTCGTGCATGAATTTATGTTCTCCAATTTTAAAAGGAACAATAATATATTAATATCGTAAGTCCAGTAAAAATGATTTTATAAATAGTATTGGTTACGTTCAGAGATGGGGTTTAGATGATGCATATAATTTAAATATTTTTATATCTTTCTAGCATATCTGCTGAGCAATCTGCTATATAAATCTAACACCTTTGAACCTCATCAATTTTGAAGACAGCTCCTGAATAGTAAAAGCCCATCTAACCTCTTAGAATTGGAGACTGGACTCAGTAAAACTGATTTAAAATGCTTAATAATTTAATAAATCATAGCTTTAGGTGGGTTAGTCAGAACAGAAGTCAGGTACAGTAAGTGGACGGGGTTAGGCAGGTCAGAGGAGGTACATTATAGCTGTAGAAATTGTTTTAATTTTCTATATACAATAAAATATTAGTTTAAAATAGCAGAAAACTTCACTTTGAATTTATTCAATGTTAACATTTGAATATTATATTTAATCAACCTGGGTCATGACCTGTACCTAATTATTCAATGAGATAAAGTTAACGAAGGGGTAAAATATTTTAGATATATTTTACTAGTTTTTTGCCCCCTCCAACTCCCAATTCAAAATACAACGCCTTTTTAGATGTCCTTTAACCTATTCAATGACAAAAATACTTAAATCAGGTTTGGAATTTATCAATTTCTAATAATAATAGTTTGCATGAATATAATTGCAAAAATTATTCAAATTGATTAACAAATATAATGCTTTTTAGCTTCATGTACCTAAGTATTATTTTATTTGAGAATTAAATACATGAAGTATTTTGAGATAAATAATTTGACTTTTGATCCTGAAGAAGCCTAAATAGTTAACATTGAATATATGATTATTCATTTACTTCAACTATAGAAGGTAATAGCATCAAATATACAATATTACAAAAATAACATTAATGTTAAACTAATTTAAAAAATTATTCTTGATTTATACTTTTTGAAGAATTTATAGTTACATTCATGTATTTTAGATTTATTGTCTCGTTTCATGACAATAAATGTCCGCATGTGATGTAGGACAAAAATAATTTAAATGTTACACCCTATGGCAGAAATGGTAAATTGATGACTTATTAAACCTATAAATGATATTGAAAATCTTAAATTTATAATATATTCTAAATGTCCTTGGACAGTTCGAGTTTGAAATATCTTAACCTCAGATAAAATGTACCTTAATATTAAATAAGGCGATGCAGTTATATACATAGACTATATATAATAATACTTTTAAGTACCAATTTACTACATAGGTGAGATGGATGAACTAATTTGTCTCACTTATTCTTTATCTATGACCACTGCTAGCATGCAATGATTCTATGCCTTCTTTATTTTCACGTGCATGCACAGGTAGCAAGCTGAGAAAATCTAAGCCGTACCTTCTTGGAGTGATTGTAGTGATCTGTCTTTCTTTAAAGTCCAATGCCGATAGGTGTATTGGCAATATAGATCTTCAGACTGGACACACTTAAGCTAGACACTGATCTATTGGTCTAAGAGGTGTTTTCTTTTCACTAAGTACGCTATATGAACACATTTTGATAAACCGAGTCTCAATTGTGGTCTGTACAAGAATTGGCCTCTGAAAGTATTGGCTCACTAAATCAATCATAAAAGCTAACTACATGAAGTCAGTGAATGTTCTGAGAGCTCTGTGTTAAAAAAGACTAGAAAAAGTAGTGAAAAGTCTATTCATTAGATCGTGCAGAGCGGGGCTTATCAACTAGATAAAGACTTCTCTTCGTCAGTTATTAGAGTGCAAGCATTGAGATGTTGAGAGAAGGAAGCTTGGCAGCTTAGATGGCTGGATTTGGCACGATCTGTAACAATTATCTGCTCTCTTGTAACGCAAATACCTCCAATTTATCTCAGGCACATCACCATAAAAAATCCCTCGTGAAGATATCGTCTGCATCGTGCCAGAAAAGAACCACTTTCGATTATCGATTCGAGTTTCAATTTTGCTGCAGTAAATTGAAATTGTAAGTTATTACATTTTTCGAAATGATTTTATAATGTTCATAGGCAGGAACAAACTGGCTTGTGTGAGAGACGAGCTGAATATAATGATTAAATATGTGTATATAGAATATTTTCATCCATATTGATCATAATTCCATCACATCAATTCTAATTATAACTCAATTTTATTGTAAGGTACAGAAATGAAATACTATTTTAATTACTTCTTGAATTCAACGTAAGTAAAATAAACTCAAAAAAACATTGTTCCTCCTAATAAACATGATAAGATGAGATGCCTAGAAGATATTCTTTCCAGACTTTGAAATTGCAGAGGGGTAATTAAAATCCCAGTCCATTCTGTTTTTACACACTATCGCAGGTACAACTTTGTAGCATCTCCTTAAAAGCATATGCGAAAAGAGATAATGAGGAAACTAGATAATTTGCAGGGTAGGGAGGGGGAGGTAATTAAAATTACTGTTAAAACATGTCTTCTGTTCCTAATTCACAGTGGACATTGAGTAACTATGTGCTAGGAATGGGGAGACTGAATCACCACCTGGAGGGGCAAGGCCTCACCATCTGTCACTGCATTTCAGACACACTTCAAAAGAAATCTGTGACGGACAGAAAAACAGTGAAATTGTTTTCTGATTAGTGTGAACTAATTAGAATAGCAAAGATAACTGAAACTTGTAGACGAATTTTGATTTTGTTCTATTCATATATTCACCATGAAATTTTATTTAATATTTCATTCATAACTATTTTATTGTACACCTCTTCCAAATCTAATTCCAATAAACAAAAATGCCGTTACCATTTATTCCTCTTCAATATCTCTCAATTTTTTGTTATTCATATTCAATATCATTTTGCTATTCATATACAATATCATTTTGTTATTCATATTCAATATCATTTTGTTATTCATATTTAATATCATTTTGTTATTCATATTTAATATCATTTTGTTATTCATATTCAATATCATTTTGTTATTCATATTCAATATCATTTTGTTGATATTTTCAAAGTGTTATCAATTTCTTTAGTGTTCATGAATATACAAAAAAGTACTTAATTACGTACGATTAACCAATCTTCCTTATTAGGTTAATTAATTCTAAACGATAACAAATTACTGATAAAATCAGAAAATATAAGTTACTATTTTCAATAAATAGTTTAACCAATTCATAACTGCTCCTGTCAACCAATCAGAAAATTTCTTACCGGTGTTCCGAATTAACTGATTCGATCCGCTACCCAAAATCTCTTAAAAATGGTTCCACATTTTCAAGTAAATTGGTACCACTACCTTCCTAACCCTAAACTAACGATGCAAAATGTACTCCTACATTTTGTAGGCATTTGAGACTTTAATATGCATGTCTCCTTTATTGTAGCCTTCACTTCTCTAATTGATACTCTATATTTATATTAAAGTTATACTAGCTATTAATTAGATATCTCGTTCAGAGTTACATGTTAACTATATGTATTTAAATACCTTTAGTTTACCTTCTCTACGACTACATTTTTGTCCTCTATAATATTTATCACTGCTACAAAATCCAGTTTATAAAATAGATTGCCCATCACAGTCATATAGGGAGCGGCAGTATTTAGATAGTAAATTATTACTCATATAGGTAGGCAGTTTAACTTGGTTTTATAAACAAAACTAGTAAGAATAGTAGAAAGAATAACGGTAAAATTGTCAACGGTTTTTAAATAATTATTGGTGGATCGTGTTGAAGATCTTTCTTACTAAAAGAATTTTATTTTTAATCACTATAACTTAAGCTAGGTACCTTCCCTCGATATGTTAAACCTTAGACATGTCATTCAGGGTATCTACACCATCTGAGAGGCTTTAGCACTCTGTAAGCATCTAGTTAGATGTTGAATACATTAGTGGAAGGTAGCTTATTATATTGGCAATTAGCATTTCAAAAGAACAGCATGTTTATTCACATGAAACACATTGTAGAGCTGCTACCTTAAACCGCATCTACTTAGCATAAGTGTTCATATTGGCATGTAAGTAGCAGGACTCTCTGTGTGAGGTCTACACACAAGAAGAAAAAGAAATAAATAGAATGGGACTAATTTACCGTGAAAAGAGACTTTTGTCTTGTCGGAATGGAGTGATAATTTGGTTTGCTGCTTTGTTTCATAGTTTGGTATATTTATTTTCATGAATAAGATAAATATGAATAATATTTAATGCAGTTAGTAGAAATGAGACTGGTAGTAATACTTATATTAACTCATATTTAACTCATTTTAATTGATTATAATTTAAGTTGATAAATTAAAAATATAGGTACTAATGAAATATAAATTTTAGGCTATTTTATGTTACGGAACCTATAATTCAATTATTGGTATGCACCTAATCCGAACAAAATGATTCTTAATTTCCGTATTTGTTTTTAATAGAATCTGAAATCAATTTAGACATTACTCCATGGGGCAAAAAATGACAATAAAATTGGCAATTGCAAGGTTGCAAATAAAAGTCCGTCACAGTCCAATGTTGGCACCTAAATTCAAATCAAATATTCTCGTTAAATAATTTATGTAGTCTAATTTTGATTCTCATTAAAAGGTATTCATTCATACAACAAATTTATCAAAGTTCTGATTAAGATGAACTGCATTCATATGGATTAATTATTGATACTCAATATTCTGATAGCTTTATGGTCGCCAATACGAAGGCTATTTGTTACCATTCAAAACTAAATATGGGAATTAATAGTTGGCGCCCAATGGATGGAGATAAACTGTCTTTCCATCGGCTTAGAAAAAAATCATTTAACCTTTTTGTTCTATGCTTCAGTTGCCAGAGTTTATAAGCGATTTCATTTTTTCAAAATATATGCTACCACTATATCACATTTAACTTTGTAAGATATAGAGCAGGCAACTTCTTCCGTGATAGTATGGTCAATATTGCCCATTCTCTTATTCAACTTTTTACAGTTGATGTAGAGAAAACTCAACTCTGTACCTAGATGTAACTTCTTGACAAACCCGTTCCTTACGTGTTACCTCCATTAATTTCATTAATTACGATATAAAATGATCATCATGTCACTTTTGAACTTATCAATAATTTGATGAGTTACGTAATAAAGTTATATTCCAATTTGAAAATTTGATTATCGATGAGTTAGAATATAATGGTATTCGATATATAGCTAGAATATAATGCTGTTCGATATAAGCATACTTGACATATTCTTTTCTACTATCATGTCGGAATTATTTACAATGTCGTGATAGTAAAAATGAAATAACTCGTTATTCTTCATGTGAAACCATGATTTAAATATTCCAAATTGTCTTTTTGCGAGAAAGAATCTCCTTGATTACATGCCTCAACTCCACATTATGATAGGCACATGTAACTCTTTCTATAAACATTATCTACTCACATTCAGTGTTTTGCTGTCATGGCTTGTAATAGTCAACAATCGACAGGCTTTGTTGTAGAGACTACGATTCCCTACAATAAAACTTACTCCAGTCCTACATCAATATAATGATGCTGATTAGAAAACAACTGATGTATCACTTGCTCTAGGTAAGGTATAAAAAATATATTAAACAAGGTATCGCTTGTATTACTCAGAGTGAAAAACGTGTCGAGCAGCCCTTGCAACTTTTTGCACCTTCTATTCCTGATTTTTTCCAGTGAAACGCAATTATTGTAGCTTTGCTGGGCATAAAAGTAGACACTGACTGGATATTTATGTAGGCATACATAGTCATAGATGTATTCTCAATAATATTTACCTACGATAAATAGTATGTGTTAGTTACTGGACATCTGCTGGTCACAGAGTCTGAAAACAAATTATATTCAACTATATTTTGCATATAGCAATTTATTTCTTATAATATGCAATTACCTTATGCATCTACAATATGAATTGTAGTTTATTGATAACACGGATATGCTGCATATTGATATATATTCATGTATATTGTTTTACTGTCTAGTTCTTATTGATTAAATGTTTTTTCTTTAGGTCGAATATCAATGCCAACAGCCGCCATCTGCTAAATTTCAAACCAAATTAGTTTCCACTGAAACCTGATTTAGTATCTTGACTTGCATACTCCTCTAGCAAATTAATTCCTCTTCTTCAATCAGTTAGATAGAGGGTGAGTACAATAGCAAGGTGGGGTTCCGTACAATAAGAACCTAGCGTTACAATATGCTCATCCCTATCATAAAGACTGTGCGGGCCATTGTACTTCTGGTTTCGCTCTGTGGGCACACACAAAGAAACCCTCCAAACACGACAAATAAAAGCACCCGGCCTAAATGTCAACAAATTAAACACTAATTCCCCTGTGTTCATATTATTAAATTCATCCAGCCTGATAGACGCAAACTATTATTACTCTGCTAAGTACTGGCGGCACTTGTGCTCAATTGAGTCTTGGCTTTCGGACGGTTAAGAGGTGTTCGAATTCGACTAGTTAGAATAACCCATTAAATCTGACACATTTTTGCTGTAACTGAGAATACATCAGATTCATTTCAAATGAATCACCAAAGTGCTAATTTTAGGTTTCGATTTAGTATGAATTTCGAAGGTGGGCATCAAATAATTTGAATTATATGCAAGTGAAGTGATATGATCATTGGAAATGTTTCTGCATTCATACCTTTTATCTGATATTAGTACTAGTATCTATAATTAGATCTTAATGAAGACTCTTCCTACTCTAAATGTAGCAGACGAAATATTTGAAGATTTGTATTAATCTTTCATAAATATATATACCTTATAATGTATTCTACAAAAAGTTTAGAAACTTGTTAAGAAACTTTAAAAGTGTTATTTCTCTTTTATATTTATATGTTATTTTGATGTTAACTTCATGTCATCAAGAAATTGCAATCTTGTATTTCTAGTATCGTTAACAGAATTAGGAGATGTAAGATAGGACTACTGTTGTCGAAAACCTTATATCTCACCGCTCCACAAAATATCGTTCCAATACGACAAAATTTTGAACAATTAGTTTTATACAAATTAATGATATATTTCCTATAAAGTACACCAAGAATAGAAATCTATTTTTAAATAAATAGAAAGAAAGAAAAAAATTCGAAATTGGTCGATAATCGAAGTTAGACACATACTCAAAATTCAATGCGGATTTTTAAATATTCTAAAATGAATTTCAGTAGCGCCTTCCTTTGGAGGAATAGTAGTACTACATTGTCAGTAATTCTCTCTCACTATTCAACTTCAGTCTTTAGTTTTTAATTAGTGTAACTTGTCACAACAGATCATAACTAACCGAAGGAAGCAGTGGTGTTCCTACACCTCTAGTCGAAGTGCTACACCTCTAGTGCCATCATTACCAATTACATGCTCCTCATTCATTCACACATGCAAGGTATTAGAGGTTATACCTCCCTCTATCAAGTATTAGAGGTATTAGAGGTTATACCTTCTATCAGAAATTAAAGGTTATACCTCCCTCTATCAGGTATTAGAAGTTATACCTCCCTCTATCAGGTATTAGAGGTTATACCTCTAATACCAGGTCAACCATTCAAGACATTAGCTTCATCAGAAGATTGTCTAGAGTCTAGACTCTAGAACAATTAATATTTATCTAGATCTTATCGATAGCAAAGTTCGTTAAAGTTTTTCTCATAATAAGTAATAAGATATACTTTTTTTGACTATCTTGAACAAGTAATAAATTCTAGTGTGAACTGTCTACAAGTGTAAGATATTAAGTATGATCTTTTATTTTAAATTAAGTGGGTTAGTAAAACGTATATTGTCATGATTAATCGCCAATATATCCTTCGCACCATTTAAATACCGATACTCATTACGATTTGTTTAATTAGAGTCACCCTTAGGGGCTATACCTTCACTAATTACAATGACCATTCTGTCCGTGTAATTACACTCAAGAGATACATAATACATTGATTTATTGGTTCATTCGCAGAAGATCAATGATAGGAAATTACTTCCCTGGTCACATCTCAAATGTCCACACGTTAAGTCATCGCTCTACCAATTCGTCAATATGAAATGAAGATTGTTCATTACTTGTTCGATAAATTGGAACTTTATTGAGGATTTGATTAGCAAAGTCCTTATCAACTGTTGATTAAATGGGATATTTTTTAATTATACTCTTTGAGTAAATAATAAAAAAGAATGATGGATGTATTGTTAACCTGATGTTGGTCAAGATTTTTATATTACAGATGATACAAAAAATATTATTTAAGATAATTTGATCTAACATTGGTCAAACTATGAATCTCATTTGTTATTTTTAATTCATCACTACATATTGTTTTGATCAGCTTATATCTTTTCTAGCTTCCAAAATCAGTTGGATACTGAACTTTACATGAGGCAATTATTTAGCTTACATATACAAATTTACTGCATTATTATCAGTCGGATACATTGTTATTTTAATAATTTTACGATTCTATACTCTGTACATAAATAATTTATATTTTTTTCATCTTTTCAAAATGTGATTTAAATTTTTACCCGTCGCTTCAAAAATCTAAACTGACCTCATTCTCCCCCATCAGGTCTGGACATTTCTCAGAGCAGTCCCATCGTTCTGGAAGACATCAGAGGTAGTAGCACTTCTCAACCTGCGGCCCAGTCGCCCAGTATGCTGTTACTGCAGACACCGGTGAGACACAACTAACACTTTATTATTTAGCAAAGAAGGAGAGAATTCAGTTAAAGTTATTACGAGAAATATCTTTAAAGTTTAGGATATATGCCACCTATATATCATACTATTAGCTGTATATTCCTCAAATATATATAAGTTTGATACCTAATTTCGAATATTATGAAAAAAATTATTTATTCAGTTATATGCTTCAAACTTAATCATCAGGAGATTAATTCATAAATCAAAGTCAATTAGAAAAGTTCATTCGCAAACCTGATACAAATGTACTCGATTTGTGATTTATATCCCTGAGTGTAAATATTGTTGGGGAAGATAGTGGAAATACCAGTTTGTTATCGTGGCTTCTAATTTAGTGTCCTCACCACGAGCATTACTCAGCAAGCCAGCATCCTCCAGTTTGTTTGATGGATGATAGCATGCAATGATCTTAAGTAGCTCCCACTCTGACTCTGCAAAAAGAGCAGGTGACTCGTTACCGCATCATTGTAAGCTGCAGTAGGGTGGAGTGAGCCAAACTCTTACGTTGAAAGTGATTCTAATCAATTCTGCTCATGTCAAATTGAAGCCTAGCTCAATAAATGCAAAAAGAAAAATTGTTGGGTAACAGATTAAATTATTTCAATAATTATTAATAGCAATGGATGAATGGTTGTAAATATTTTGAAAGATATTAATATGATGCTATAGATTCTTATGCAAATTATATATTCCATCAATAAAGGAGAATTGAAGAGAAGTTCTGCAATCATTTTCGATGTTGCGAGTGTATTACCATTGCCCCATGGATGAGGAATGCAGTCAGGCTCCTAGCCAGTCGTCCCCATCTCCCCCACCGACATTCGCTCCTCTGTTACCTGTGAACCTCAGCCTATCCAGTGACCTCACCGCCCCACTAACTCCAGTCCAGATTCTTGTCAACGCAGAGGGTTCTTTCATTCACTCCGTGACTCCGCATGAATCACCATGTGGAAGCAGTCCACCGCAATCGCCCTCCACGGTATGATCCACGTAAACAACTATGACAAGTCACCAAGTATCAGTCTGATTTGTCTCCACAGCTTCCTCACCTTCCCCTCGTAATGTTGAACTGCACCGTAATTGAAGATGTCGGCGCACTTCCACCGTAGTAAAAATAACCATATATTATTTTGTAACCTTAAATTTTTTTAAATTACACCTTTATTTACTCGAATCTTTTTTCAGACAATGCTGCAATCCAGCGTGGCTGAGGTACTTTCCGCGTCCTATGGACTCTCTTCATTTGGAGAAGACTCTCTGGGAACTTCAGTAGGTGAAGATTTCAAATTAGGAACTGCATTTACAACTCCTGCACCTTCTACTTCTTATGGAGATCCAAACCACGAGCCGACTTTTAGTGATGTATTCCAACCTGATTTTATACTTGGAGGATCCACACTTGAAGATTTGAAACCTGTCATTATACATTCTCCTAGCCATACAAACCATCAAGCCCACCATCCTCAAAATGTCCAACAGCACCAAGCTCAACATCATCAGCAGCAACAGCAACAACAGCATCCTCAACATAATCATCCTCAGCAACAGCAGCAGCACCCTACTCAACAACAGCAAATAACTAGGCCATCACCGCCAGTATCACCAAGTTTACTTCTGCCTAGTTTTCAAGAAACATACTCTCCAAGATATCGGCCAACATTGGCTGAGGATGTGTTCACGTTTAAGACTGATGAACAAGGAGAATGCTATCCAAACACTTCAGGTCCACCACCAGCCCATCAAGGCTACCCTAGTCACTCTCAACATCCTCCTCCCCCCACATCTCAACAACACAATCAGCCGCATCATTCTCTTCCACAACAACAGCAGCATAGTCAACCTCCACAACCTCCTACGTCGCAAGCACAACCGCAGCAACAAGTACATCACCATCACCACCCGCCTGCTGCTGCTTCTCAACATCAACAACATCCTCCGCAACAACAACAGCAGCAGCAGCAGCAGCAACAAGCTTCTCCTCATCCACAACAATTATCCCCTCACCCTTCACAATCATCACCCCATCAACATGCCCAATCACATCATCATCACCATCCTCATCAACAACTATCATTTGAACATTATCCTCCAGGTCCCTCACAGATGTTTAGAGTTGCGTCATATCCTACTGCAACTACATCTCCTCACTCTTTCACACCTCCAGCAGCAAAAAATTACCCTGGTGAATTTTACCCGCCTCCTCCTCCACCCTCTTATGAATCATTACAACCGTTATCTGCAAATGCAACTGAACAGTACATGAGAGCTTCTACATCCCATCATTATCCGGAACTGACAGTGTCCACACCAATGCCATTCATTACAAGGAAAACTGAAGTTGAATCTCCTTCCAGTATCAACAGATTACATGGGCCGCAAAGTAGACTCCAAGAGCATAAACCTCAATCTCCTTCTCAATTGTGTGCTGTTTGTGGTGACATAGCAGCTTGCCAGCATTACGGTGTAAGGACCTGTGAAGGATGCAAAGGCTTCTTTAAGCGTACTGTTCAAAAGAACGCCAAATATGTATGTTTAGCAGACAAAAACTGTCCTGTCGATAAACGACGGAGAAACAGATGTCAATTCTGCCGATTTCAAAAATGTTTAACTGTAGGAATGGTAAAAGAAGTAGTTAGAACTGATAATTTAAAAGGGCGTCGTGGCAGACTTCCTTCAAAACCAAAAAGTCCTCAAGAATCTCCACCATCCCCGCCGGTTTCTCTAATAACAGCGCTTGTCCGTGCACATGCTGATACTACTCCGGACACAAATAACTTAGATTATTCTTTATATCAAGAACCATCCGCAGTAAGACAAGATGTTCCAACATCAGAAGCTGAAAATATTCAGCAATTTTATAGTTTATTAACTGCAAGTATTGAGGTTATACGTCACTTTGCAATCAAAATACCAGGATACCATGAATTGACTAAAGAAGATCAGGAACTTCTCTTCCAATCAGCTTCTTTGGAACTATTCGTATTGAGACTGGCTCATAGATTGATGTAAGTCTTCCAAAACATTCCAGTGATGATGATATAAATCAAATATAAATGGACCTATATATAGCAAAATATATCTTGACGATAATTCATTTAAATTTCAGGAACCACATGGATGGAAATAAGTTCATTTTCGACAATGCGAAAGTGCTCCATAGAAGTCAATGTGAGAGATCTTTTGGAGAATGGCTACAGTGCATTCTTGACTTTGCAGCATCACTCAAAGCCATGGATGTTGATCTTTATGCCTTTGCATGTCTTTCTGCTTTAACTATCATCACTGGTTAGTATTGTATACCTTGGAAGAATTAATCAAACCCATTATCATATTGATCCAAATTGCTCGTATCGTTCAGAATGATAATATTCTACTAGGTTATTCAGAGAAGAATTTATTCATTGCTCTTAATTGTACTACTCGTTACTAAATAGTCTGAATTTTTGTATTTTTCAGAGCGTCATGGATTGAAAGATGCCAAGAAAGTAGAGCAACTACAAATGAAGATCATCAGCTCTCTGCGCGACCATGTTACCTACAATGCTGACGCACAGAAGAAGTCACACTACTTTTCCAGAATACTGGGCAAGCTGCCCGAGCTCAGGTCTTTAAGTGTGCAAGGGCTTCAGCGGATATTCTATTTGAAACTGGAAGACTTGGTTCCTGCTCCTCAACTTATCGAAAATATGTTCGTCTCAAGCTTGCCGTTTTGAGTTTTAAATAATTAGGCCACCTAATTTCATCAATATTTGTTATACAAATAATGTGAATAAACTCTCAGCCAAATACATAACCGTCGACATGTACTTGATTCCTTCCTATATACATTAAGATCTATAAATTGGCCGCTATTTTCAGACTAAATAGCCCAATGTTTTAGCAATATTTACTTACTTAGAGAAGAATACATTACTTCCATTGTTCAAAATTCGTATTCTTTACTCATTCTATTTTTATATGCTATTTTCTTCTATGAAAAATTTATGAGATCTAATTTTACATAGCCTTCAACGTGTACTGTTTGGGTACATTAGTGCTGTAAACTCAAAATACCTTATATACGTAGGTAATGGGTCAATAATACAAATATGAAGCGTTTACATAAACCTAATTTTAAGAAATTTTATTATTTTAAGTATAAGTATAGTGCTCAAATGGGCAAATATCGTGACATTTCTATAGAATATAATTTTATAGTTCCTGTAGTGAGTAATACGTTATCGTTTGACTTTAGTAATTTAGGTACTTACAACTATTAACCATACCCTATTTTATGAAATAACTTGACAAAATTAGACTCTTTAAAAAGACAATTTGAATTTGCAATAAATCGTAGGATCTGATGTAATATTGCTTGAAAGTAGGAAGTTTCTTTTGTTCCTTTATATTTTGTGATGTTTTCTTTCATTCAGAGGTGCTATCTAGATTGTCAATGAAGTGAATATTAATTATTGTGCTCTTAGATAATATACAAATAATTGCTATGTCAACGTAGAAGCATTAGGTATATTTTCAGAATTTTTATTAAAACTAACATTAAAATCTTTTAATTCCATGTAATTTTCATCTCTTTCCCTCTACTGTTACAAATAATATATGAAGAAATAACAAGTGTACAACTATTAAATTAAATTTGTTTTAAGATGTAACATCCATAAGCATATACATATATTAAAATTTAATTTAATCAACATAGAGTTGTTCTACTTAGGATATCAAAATTAATCAATTATTTTTAAGCTTATCCTGAGTTGTACAACAGTGCATATTTATCAACTTACTCCGAATTTGGTGACTAAAGTCAAGTCCAGAAATCATGTATCTTATAGTTCGATTCAATTAGATGTTATTATATTGGTCAGTATTGGATCTTCATTGAGTTAAATTACAATCTACCTAACTACTTCACTTAAATACCTGAAAGTGGCGACGTGTCTGCCCAACTACTTACCTAAGATTCCTAAAAATGGCAATGTAGCTACCTACCCACTTACTAAGATGCCTGAAAGTGGCGATATATCTATCTACCTACTTACTGGGATACCTGAAATGGGCAATGTAGCTACCTACCTACTTACTGGGATACCTGAAAGTGGCAATGTAGCTACCTACCTACTTACTTGGATGCCTGAAGGTGGCAATAATGATACCTACCTACTTACTGGGATACCTGAAAGTGGCGATGTAGCTACTTACCTACTTACTGGGTTGCCTAAAAGTGGCGATATACCTACTTACTGGGATGCCTGAAAGTGGCAATGTAGCTACCTATCTACTTACTGGGAGGCCTAAAAGTGGCGATGTAGTTACCTAATTACTTAACCCTCAGGAAAGAAAGTGGTAATGTGGTTGCATATCAAAATCTAACTACTTACTAAAAAATTCCTGATGTAACCAATTCGTTACCGTTTTTTGCATCCTGGTCTTGAAACATTCCGCGCAACTAGTCAGTTTTGTGATTGAAAGAGAGAGCAGAAATTATTTTAATTATATTTTGAGCAGAGTTTATTTAAAAAATATATGTTTTTGTATAAATAGCTTTCTGTGTATTTTGTACCTCTGTATTTGTGAAAATGTGTATATATATATTAATTCAATTTCGGACTTACTGGAATCAATTGGTGGGAAAATATTCTAAATTCTATTTGTTTGGATCTTAAATTAAGATAATTGAATTGGTCAAATCTAATTGATATAAAATTAGGATTGTTTTTATTGGCTGTAGTGAAAATTTGCCTTGCTAGGCTAGCAGAATACTAATGAATTAAACCTCATATGGCTGTAATTTGAATAAAATCTAAGCATTAATATATTTTAAAAAGGAAATGAAGAATCAAATCATTTGCTTGTAAATTGGCTGATAAAATTTGATCTATATTTGCTACACGTTGAAGTATTTTTGTAATAAATTTAAAATGATGTGCTTTAACTATACTTAGGTTAAAATATAGAATTAGACCTACAATAAATTTAGAACCACCTTGCACCTGATATATGATAGCTTAAACTATGAATGATCTATATTAGATTCAAAGATAATCTAACCTATTCCAATTTCAGTTCATTTGCATTTAGACCGCTACAAATTTTAATCTTCAAAATTAAATTGGATCCAATAGAATATGGTTTAAATCGGAGCATATTCTATTGAAAGACAAATATATACAAACCGAATGGTGGTATTTTGTTTCATGTAAAAATATAATATAAGCTATGTTCCAAATGTTTTCAAATGTAAATAGTGTAATATAAGAAATAGACTACAGTGATACTGGCAATAGACTCGTTGAGATAGGTACTCTTTTTAAAAAAAGTACGTGTTTTTTTTTCTTTTGAAGCTGTATCGGATCAAAGTTAATTGATTTATTTTTGACAAATTAACAGTTTATGTTGTAATATTTTATCATCGATGAAACAGAATTCCACTCAAGTGATAATTTATGTCAAAAAATGAGTTTTTTGCGCCAATCTGACAAACTCAATTTGTATGTAGAATTCGATACTGCTTCAATATTTCTAACTATGATAGATGTATAAAATATATCAAAATGGAGATCTCATATCAAAATTTATTATCTAATTAAATTCTTATTATATATATATGTTTATAAAACCTGTAATTTAAAATTGGTTTCAACTTTGGCGGAAAAATATTTTTAATGTATTCCTGTGAAATTGATAATTTATTGATGTTCTTAAGATTTGAATGTTTACTCAGATTTACCTTAGTGATCTGCAGGTCAGATGTTATTACCTTTACCTTCTCTTACCTTTTACTCAATATATTTACATCGAAATAAAGTCTCAAAAATAGTTCTTTAACAAAATGATTTTCAAACCTACTATTTTTAAGCTATACCAATTTTTGGATGGAATTTTTGTGCGAAAAAGCTTTCTTGGAACAGAGTTTTCTTTCTTATTTGTAGAATATAGATTCTCTATTATTTCTAACAACCATGCATTCGTTTCTGCCTTATTCTAAATAAGTGACTGCCAACTATTCTGTTAGATACTTAACTTTATCTATTATGTATATCTCTGTATATTCCCTCGATGTGATTTACGTGTTCATTAACCCTATCTACGTAGCTCTTAATTCACGGTAAAAAAATCTAACGATGAGACAGTACTTCGATGATATATCGTCAGTATAGTTAGTAGTACGTAGGTATATAAATTTAGTCTATAATATGTATATGTAGCTCTCTAAACTATATAGTTTATCATACCGTACCATTCTACCGTTAACTGTATAGTATATCCTGTATAATATTAGACCTAAGTTTACCTTCTTTAATATATAGTTATATATATGTGAATTTACCCCCTCGTCCCTATTTTGATGTGTCTATAAGTTAGATTCATCAGTCACTGATATCCTAAATAAATATATGAGCAGACTTCTTTTGTTTTAGTCACATAGAAACTGAATTGAAGTTATGAAGTTCAGCAGTATGAAGTATTTTCTGTGTTTAAATTAAAGAAAACTATATACTTCGAGAATTTCGTGCTAGTTATCCCTCAATGACCATAGTTTTCTAAGATTTTAATCACAGAAAAGTACCTAGTGCACTGGATATATGAGGAGTTTCACAGTGAAGTTAATTGTGTGTGTAAACACTTATAGCAAATATACATGTGTGTGAAATAACATATTCTTTGAAAATATTTATTGAGACTATTTTCATTGGTAAAAAGAATAATTTTTGATGCATTCATTTTCTCTGTGCGAATATGAGTAAAATACTCTACTGAAATTACTCCACAGTAAAGGTACGACTCTGGTAACACTTGATGTAAAAAATGGAAAACGAAATAAATGTAAAGATAATTGTCAATCGACCGAACTTTATCAAAATAATTCCTAATGGTGATATTATTTAGGAAATTTAGCTAAAATTTACACCAGTATTATCTAGGAATGAGGAGATTACCTGAGTAACAATGCAGAGACAGGAGTACTATACATGGTAAGACTGCAGTGAGATATTCTCATTTTGTGGGCAGACTGTCGAAGAGTTTTCTATGTCCAAATCTTGCCTTCATAGACGGGAAACTAAAGCTATTCCTTGATTATTTCAATCATCAGTAAGTTGCAGCACATTCCAGTAGCTATAATTATTATTTAAATTAAGAAAAAAACAAAATGACTCGCTAGCTAGATATTCATTTTATGAAAGATTTCTCCTAATTATATGTTCACGTTGTATATTTTTATCAGTTTTTATCGTTAGGTTATATTCATGTTTTATTTATTTTCAGTTTCATAAAATTCCACAAAACTGTTGATTTTTATATAGAAATGATTACTCATTTAGTATTGCTTGTATATATACATGAGTTAGTCCTGTGCTAAGTTGTATTTTCTATTCTTACTAATTAATTAGTTTTAGTCGTAGTGATAGTTTTGGAGCAGTTAAGGTAGAAGTACAGTGTGTTTTTTTCTTTTGCAAGACTTTGATCCCCAACTAGGAATATTTGAAATGAGAATTTAGAGGAAAAAATATATTTTCATGAAGAAAAAGCTTGGTATTTACATTTTATGTAATACAAACTTATTTGAAACTCATTCAAAATACTTCTAAAGGCTATCTACAGAAGGTGTTGGAAATGGCCTCCGGAATCCTGTAGTCAAAATCTTGTGCGCTTCAAGACGCTCTTCGAGTCTTCGTCACCTTCTCAATTGTTACTGCGTCATAATTTGCACCAAACAGCTTCAAACACTAAATTCTATTATATCATGAATGGATTGAGGTTTTTCCCAATAAAAAATATTTTGTGTTGTAGCCCAGAAATGGAAATCAAGAGGATTGAGTTCTTTCAGCTGAGTGCTGGCCAGAAGATCTCAGTGTCTCTTCTGGTAACTCGTCTTTGAAATTTTTCTTCAAGAACTGCTTAACCACTCTTATACAATGAGATTGAGCACCATCTTGCATCCACCAGAGTCTGCGTCATGTTGCAGTGGCTCAAAAAAATTTGCCACACTTTGTCTTTCAGCAAAGCCATGTTATGGGAACCATTAACAGAGTCACAAGGAGCTTGGACAATAGAATTTTCCGTCCACAATCGCAACAAATATCATTACTTTTTTGTCATTTTTATAGTTTCATTCACCAATATCATGTATATTCAACTCTGCAAATTATGACGCAGCAATAAATGAGAGAGTTACGAAGAGCGTCTTCAAGCGCGCAAAACTTAAGAAGTTTTTTCAATGAATTTCAAATAAGTTTGTATTACATGAAATGTAAGTACCAAGCCTTATCTTCAAGAAAATAAATTTGTTTCTTCTAAATTCTTATTCCAAATATTCCTATTTGGGGATCAAAGTCTTCCAAAAAGAAAAAAACACACTGTAAGAGTATTTTATCCATTCCGTGAGTAAGTCTGTAACAGGGCAATTCTAACTCAATTTGCTTGAATAGAACTGAATAGTAAAGTATAATTTAAAAAATAACTCATTTTTTTAATTCCAGTCCCTATTGGTTTATTATCTACTATTGTATTTGCCCGTTAAAAAAATGGGTCTTCAATAGTAATATATTACCCGGTGCTAGGTTATTTTTAGTGAATTCAAATAAAATTCATTCTCTGTATTAACTGATACTTTATTTTATAGATAAAATACATAAAAAAATTTAATAAAAACATATGAATTTAAATATCATATCAATATATTCTCGTGCGTAGGTATCATCTTACATTCTACATGTTTAATACCCGATGAGCTGAAGTGGACACCAAATAAATAAATATACATACCAGGGAAATTATTAGTATAAATAATGTTAAATTAATTGCGAGCAATGATGGGCCGACACCAAAAGCGTAATGGTGTCCATTGGTTGGAATCATAGAGTTATGATAAACTACTCTAGAGAGAGGAAGTAGTGCAGCGATTGCAGGACGCTAAAGAAGACGGTGTAAAACCTTATTTTGTTTCAGTTATATCATTTCTCCATTAAATTTTGCTTAAGTTGTATTATTTCTCCATTAAACTGACGCTAGATTGCCCGTCACGTGACCCAAAAATAAGAATTTTAGCGTCCCGCAAGATGCGATATTATTTTGGCCACTGACTCACCACTTGGTTGGAATAAATGAACCAAATACAGGGATTGCAATTGGAAATTTTGTTGTAGAATTTTAAATATATGATTCACTCAAAAAAATACCTGTTATTCATCTTCATGCCAAATAACTAATTCTAATTGAGACCGGAATTGAATTTTTTTTTTTTTTTTTTCTCCTTCTTGAAATACCTGTTCTATATTTATTTTGTTTGATCTATATTTATATTCAGTTCCATTAAAGCATATAAAGTTACCGATTGCATTTATAAAGACTCGTTTGCGAATGAACGAAATATCACTTGTACATTTATTGTACAAGTGATATTTCCAAAACAATTTCAACTAGGTTCAACAATTTAAATACGAAATAGTAAGAATATACAATACAAACTTTATCATGAGTCATGAGACTCAATTAGTATGAGTAATAGTTATTTGAAAATATGAAAAGTTTTTTGTGAAGCACCATGTATACTGAAAATTATAGCCTTAGTATATTTATTTGATTTTTCTTTTTCTAAAAAGAGAAATGCAAGAGTCCCGTTCGCCGTGTGAGTTTATAGCAGTTAGGGCTATAAACATTATGGTTTTCTATGAATGCAAAGTTTTCTTTTCTTTTTTTGCAACGGAGACTATTTTATTAATGAACACCTTCATTAATATAAATTTCTATTTTAGAGCAATAGAGTCTAACTCTCATTAAATTCATACATTAAACTACAGACTGACAGTTGCATCTGTTGGTAAATAAATAATAAATTATAAGTTACGAATTATCGGTCGGTACTACATCTTCAGACATATAAAAAAAAACAATATAAAAATTATTATTATTAGATAGCACTGTGTAATAATAATAATTTTTATATTGTTTTTTCTTATATGTCCGAAGATGTAGTACTGACCGATAATTCGTAACTTACCCTACGTCGTTTATTTTGAAAATCTAGTAACAAGTAGACAAAAATTTCGCGATTGAATTTCTGATGAAAGCTTTTTTTAAATGATTTAAAATAAAAAAATTATTACAGTGATTTGAAGCAAACTATTCTACATGTAGTCATAAAAATTATTAACTATCGATTAAAGATATAATAATCAGATGGACTGGACCTATAAATTTGTTAAATAATATTAAATATAAACTACAGGGTGATTCAGAAATTAAAGCAACCAGCATTACATATCATACAAAATCGATGTTTGCTTCTTCAAATCGTGTATTATCTTGAAGCTAGTGTCATATTCTTCCTATTTCAGGCATTTAGATTTAAATTTCATACTTTGTATTATGTCTGTAGATCAAAATATAGTGATAAAGCCCCAAAAAGAAAGTAAGACTAATTCATCAATTTGCAAAGAAAATGATAATGGGCCGAATTCATAAAGAAAAGCTTATGCTTATACTTGCATAATATGAAGGAAGTGATTCTACTTGTATTCATAAAAATGTCAATCAAAACCTTTTACTTTTAGAGCGGAAGCATATCCTTATGCTCACATAAAAGTAATTGGTAATCATAAAGAAGACACTTTACTTCAAATAAAGAGCATATGCTTCAAAAAAGCCGAGTCTGGTCAGTAGCAGACTTCTGTTGGAAGTGAAAGATTGGCTTCTGTCCGATTATCAGCATTATGGCCCACTTTGTTGATTTGAGGCATGTCAAACAATACGAGCCCAGTTTACCCACCCGTGGATGGGATTTTAAGATTTTATTTCGTTTTGAAGAAGAAAATGAACAGTAGCTTGCGGACCTATTTTTATGCATCAACGAAGAAACACGAGGAAATGCAATGTCATTTTTCCATAGAATGAAAATTCGTTTTCGTTACCTTAGTGATCCTGGCTACCAAAGAAACATTGGTCAATAACTAGGTGTTAGCCAAGCAACGGCCTTATTACTCATTTGAATGAATGGATTATGTTTCCAACCACTAACAGAAAAATAGTAGAAGCAAACCAATAATAGCAAAAAAAAGTATACGTTTCCGACAGCCATTGGAGTTATCGATTGTACTCATATCACTCAACCTATGCTGCGGTAAAATACAGCCTGCTGTTATAAAAAAAATAGTAGTAATTAAACGATGCTTTGGACAACTGAAAAGTCGATTTCCTATCTTTGAATACGATTGTCACATGAAGTTGGAAAATGTTCCAAAAATAATCGTTATACCTGTTTTATACCACATAATATT
The DNA here is from genome assembly GCA_947561585.1 of Caprella mutica. Taxonomy (NCBI): domain Eukaryota; kingdom Metazoa; phylum Arthropoda; class Malacostraca; order Amphipoda; family Caprellidae; genus Caprella; species Caprella mutica. Next base: position 205,236 of record CANNZV010000275.1, on the reverse strand, counting down.
GCAAAAGAATTAGGTGATCCTGACTTCAAGCCAGCTGAAGAGATAGCAGAGATCTATGCAGAAAATGGAGCAACATTCATGAACAAATAACTCTTCCAATAATTGTAATCACAATTATTAAAAATAAAACAAATTTATCTGGTTGCAATAAAGAATTTAATAAAAAAAACAGCTTTTCGGTGAATTATTACAGCAAGTAGAAGGAGGATATCCTCGCAAGTACAAGATAATCATAAAGCCTGGTTTACACGATCAGATTTATCTTAAGATCAATCGTAAGACCTCAGGTCTAATGAAAACTCCGTCACATTTAGACACATCCAATTATCTCGAGATCTATCCAGTTCTTGGTATAATAACAAGGTATGCTAGCGCGCAAGTGCCCCCCAACCCTATCATCCGTGAGGGAGTATTTTGTGACGTCATAGAAGTAAGAAAATGAGTTTTTACCATGCTATTGCGAGGAAATGGACCTATAAAGTTATACTTTTGTGATCTATAGAAATATATGATCTGTAAAATATTTTGATCCATAGTGTTGTTAATTTCCTGAGACTATTTATTACAGAGAACAATAATATTAAACCAAAGGAAAATAATTCAATAATTTGACGTTTATTAATTAATAATCAAATCTTATTTACCATTTTTCCGATTGCTTCATATTACCTAAAACAATGAGAATAAACTATGGTAAGATATTTTCAACATGAATTTGCATTACGAGTGACAACAATACAAAATACCAACGTCTATGACACACGCAGGAAAAAGAACTAAATTTTGTCTCTTTTGCGGTCATACCTTATAGAGTTATTATACCTTGGTCCAGTTCATAGTGATATCCGTGAGCTGTCAAAACGCCTACAGACAAAAAGCCTAAGGCAAAATGCCTTCGGACAAAGCACCTAACGCATAAAATGCCTAAAATGCATTGTAACTTATTTCCAGTATTGGAATATGGAAAAATATTTCTAATTTTTAATAAGAGAGATCAAGTGGAGAAACAAAGACTTTTGTCTCTGTGAGAGATTATTAAATCATTACCAAATTTAACTTGAATATTTGAACTTGTTTAAACACTGTCTTGTTTCGCTGTTATGTGATTTATCACCAAAGTGTTCGTTCTATTCAACAAATCTATTCTGTCTTTATTATTAGATCTCCATAACCATCTTATTCTATTTTTATTTTGAAATAGTGATAGTGTCTATTTTATTAGATAACTATAATCATTTTCAATCTATAGTGATGTTTATAAATGTTTTTGAAATTCAAAAAGCAAGTAAGGTAATTTCAATGTTTATATACGTTAGTACTGACACGCAATTAACGGTTCTAGGACATTTCTGTCTAGTTTTATAATGATTTTTAAAGAAAAATAATAAAAAAAATTGGAATTATGAGTACTAAAATGTGTATTTATAAAATTTATATTTATAAAAAGCTGATAACATCATTAACTGTTGTAAAATGATACGTAACATTAGTAATTTTGACATTTATTTTACATAAGGTTTGAGCGGAAAGTTCGCTCTTGGAACTTTCGGTCGGAGATAAAAAATAACTGTTAGATGTATCGAAGGGCGTGCCGCCCCCTACCAGGTTATCAAAAATAGCGGATACAACAAACAACATAACGTCCATTTATGTTGAGAGGCCACTTATAATTCCGAGACCGAAATTTTCGAGATCAAATTTTTCTGACCGAAATTTCCGGCCACCGCAATTAATTACCCATAGTTATAAGAAATATCGTCGATATTTGTATTATTTATATTAACTAAAGCAACGTTGGAAAAAATACTATCCTAGTATCCTTTATAAATTGTAACTGGGACGGAGTATTGTTTATTTACATAAGGTTTACATAAATGTTATAAAATATTATTTGGTGTCAAATGAGAAGGTTTAAAAAAATATAGTGTTTACCGGTCTATATTTACCAATAATTATTTCATTACAGACATCACTTCAACTTTTCTGGTCGGCCCATTTATATAAAAATGGAGTTTATTCTTTTATTTATTTTACTATTTTATTTTCTTTATTCATATATTTTGTCCATTAGGCATTTTGTCCGTTAGGCATTTCGTCTGTTAGGCATTTTGTCCGTTAGGCATTTCGTCTGTTAGGCATTTCGTCTGTTAGGCATTTTGTCCGATAGGCGTTTTGTCCATAAGCATTTTGCCCGTAGGCGTTTTGTCCTAGTACCGTTAATATCATGGGCACAACTGCCAAGATATCGTCAGATCACTGTTTAGACCAGGGATTAGATCGGAATCGAACGAGTGAGAGGAGCCAAATATCAAGACCATGACGAAAACACCCATTTAGACTTGAGATCTTAAGTTAAATCTGATCGTGTAAACCAGACTTTATGAATATGGAAAGAAGGATTTGCTTATACTTCCATCTTTTGCTTAAGAGCATTACCTTATACTTCTACCTTATGCTTGCAAGGATATCCTTTTTTTTATGACAACGGCCCAAGTTCAACTTTTTGGAAAACTGTTAAAAAGTTTGCGAACCAAAAAACAGATCAAAATTACGCGGAAGAAGTTGCGCCTTATAACTGGCGGGAGAGGCTGGTGTTAAAAAGAATTGACAATGCGTGTGTCGAGTGCTGAAAGAAGATATGAGAATTAAATAGCCATTTAAAATGCTGAAACGACATGAGTTTAATGACCATCATGAAGAAAATCATCACATCCTGAATGAGATTTAACTGAAGACACGCTCCCTAACTTGGTGTTCACAGATGAGAAGAAATTTGTCACTCAGCAAGTTATCAAACAATTAGAATGATCAAGTTTGGAGTTCTTCAAGTTCATCAGAGGGTGGGATTGTGACGAGATTACTCAGTCTGCGGTTTTTGGACTCCTGTGACAGCCACGGGAAAATTTCTTCTAATATTTATGCTTTGTGGGGTAAAATTGAATTCAGAACGGTAAATCTCTATCATTCTGAAAACTAAAAGCTACCATGGGCTGAAAAACTCTTTCAGGGTTCACCAATCAGTCTCCAACCGAATTCAGCATCGCATGGCTCCAAAATGACCAAAACCTAGATTCAAAGAAACATTCCAACATTTAAATATAGGCAAAGATTTCTGGCCTGTAATGAGTCCAGAACTTAATACGTTGAATTTTTTATTTGATTAATTTTGAAGACTAGGGTCTAAGCGGCTCCTCACACTTCTCTAGTCTCTGAAAGTAAAATTTAAAGCTGAATGAGAAGCAATTCCACAAAAGCAGATATGTGCCGCTTGTGGTGCATTAGTTTCTAGACAGAAAACTTTAGTTCTTATTAACTGTGATTATATCGCACACTGCATCGTTTGCTTATTATTCACCTTCGCAATAAAAAAATAAAACTGACCTTTTGATTATTAATCTATATTAAAAAAGTCCTAATTCTGAAACGCCCTGTATATCGTGTTTTCTACTTTACCTTTTTGAATAACTTGCAGCTAAGTACTAAAGAATCCAATTAAAGTTATTTGATTTTTGCTTTTCTCGGATTTAGATTTTTAAAGTTTATATAATGTACATACATCTAAGTGCTCATTTATTTACTAATTTGTTAATTGAAATACGTATTGCCGAAACTTTTTAAACATTCATTGAATAAATCAAAATATACTAATCATACCGAAATAAATTAGTTTAACATTTTGTTTTTGATGTTCAATGTTTATACATCCATAAACTGCTTAGATGAATAAAGCAAGAGGTTAATTTTGTGATATTAAGTGGGCAGAAACCTCATAATCTCTTGTTTTTATTCAAACACTGTACAGTAATTTTATAGATACATTTAAATCAAATAATAACCCTGGCAATGTTTAAAGAATGTGATGAAATAACTATATTTTCAGAGATAATTATTGGGATTTTATTATAGATTACTTAAGATGGGAGTTGTTTACATTATTTCCCGTTACAGGGCGTATATTTTAATAAACATTACATTTAAATGATTTCTAGAATTGTGATTAAAATATCACATGCAAATATATGTATTCGTTTATCTTTGAGCAACGTTAAATACAACAAAATAGGGACAAATATCCTGATTACTATTCATTATTTAAATGAGCAAACTATATCAGATTTAAAATTTAACTCCATTAAAATATATAATATTACAAACTTGACTGTAATTAATGATTTTATTAATAATAGTAGTTTCATCTCAGGTCAATTTCAAAGTTCATTGATTTAATAATTATTTTATAACATTGAGACATTTTACTATTTAGTCAACTCTCAATCTGACTAAATTATCTAATTTAAATAACCCAAACCACAATTGTGTGAGGTTTTTCTAGTGTCAATACATTCACTAGTAAGTTATTACTCCATTATTTTCTCCAGACTAGTCGTTGCCTTAATTCTATCACTAATATATTTGATTAACAGCTAGAGTTACTGGCCTAGACTTTTAAAGAATTAAAGATAACATTATATATTGAAAGTCAAACCTCCTTTTATAGCTTTGATAATTAATAGAGATAAATTTTACCAGTTTTTTATATAAGGAAATGTTCCTAATATCAAGCAATTTGCATGATTTAGAGAGCATAATATGCTTTAAGAATAGGGATATAATTGTATGTAAGTTACAGTTTCATTTTAGAATTAATTTAATTGAACCTTTTATATTGCTTCATTTTAATGTTACAATAATAGCGGCTCAAAAAAAATATTTTTACTGCAATAAATTTCTATTTAAACTTTTCCTTTTAAATGCATTTTTTCATTTCAAATAAATATATAAAACTATAGAAAAATCATTAGAAATAATAACACACAAATAAAAGGATTCCTGTGATATATGATACACTCTCTATTTGTACAGTAAATCATGGTAAATAAACAATATGTTATAAAGGGAGAGTATACTTTACAATAATTACGATCTTTAATATTAGTTTACCAAAGATTGAGATATAATTATCTAATTTACTAGAGTTTAAAAAGTAGTTAATTTAATCAGCAAACATGACAGTAATGTTCACTCAAAATGTGAGAGATCAAAATTTTCCTACACTATAAACAGTACCTCAGAGAAAATGAAGCTAATACATTAACTGCAAAAAGTTGAGCAACAGCAAAGTTCAGCACTCAACTTTTGTAACTAGTATAGGTACTTACCAAGCAATCTGGGGTGAAGTTTTTACACGCAGAATATTAAAGATAAGGATATTCAGTATCTATTAAAAGCAAGTGATAGGTTACTTATGTGTTTTCAAAAATTGTGAAGAAGAAGATCGTACATTTTTACAGATTTGATGAGTCTTTCATTGAATTTTCATTTCTAAAACCATGAAAATAATTAAATTTGAATAATATATTATTTTATAACTCCCAATTGGAGTGTTTTTTTTCCATCTTTTTACTGAGAATCAAAATAGTTCAATTTTGGAAATGTCAGATATTATTTTTTACTCGACATACACCTAAAGGAGGCTAATATCTCTAAATCCTTTTTATTTTCAACTGCAGTCTCACATACAAAGTAATTTATATTTCGAAGATTAGAAAATATGACCTACTTTCCAAAATGGTGAAGTTTATCGATAAAAATATCGATAAAAAGACACAAATGAATAAGTTTCTTCCATTTTCTAAGCTTAATTATTATTTGTGTCCTCACTTGTCGTATGACATTTAATAAAAAATAATATATTATGAATTGGAAGTATGTTAATCTATTATCATCTATTTGTATGTCCATTCATAGGTATGTCCACAGTTCCATTACTTTGTAGGTGTTGGTTAGGAATAGCCGTTAATGCTTTTCTAATTTCTTCCACTTCGCTTTTTCAGGATATCACTGCCACTATTTTTAATTCTGCTCCAATTTATGTCTCTTTGACATGAAACATTCCAATTTTCTTCTTGACTGGTTGAAACATTCCTTAGCTAGGTACTACTTCGTGATAATTCACTGCGAATCAAGTGCCACCACAATTGGTAGAAAGAAAATAGAAGCCAAGGAGTACCTAACCTGTTTTTGACATCATCATTCACTCATTTTCATGTTCATCTATTCTATCTAGCACAATCACACTCTGGTTAAACTCTGCCAAAGTCGTATCCACAACTATTAGCCTCTGTGTGGATCATCAAATATCCCTTTTATTTTTACTAATTCTTTTTTCCCCTTATATTTGTATTTTTATTTTCCTATTCTGGTGTAATTTTCCGAGAGAATCGCAGGTTCTGACAGAGGCTACCCAATAACAGCACCTGCATAATGACGAGAAGTTTTTTATACCCGCTACGTCTGATGGTTCTGCTCGAACGTTAATAAGGATGGGTTTGTTGAGCACCAATATTTATTAGGTAATCGTAACATATTTAGATTTAAATAACCACTTTGGCATTGGTCAATCATTTAAAGAATCATTTGGATTAAATTATTGGGATGTTATCGACAGTATTTCCAAAACTTATCAATGTTTTAAACTTCTTTAACATTGTTCAATTTATGAATAAGATATGGAATATTAAATATTCAATAGACCACCAAAATGAAGTGAGTTGGGTTCCTTTTTAGATTATCGGCGAAATATTCCTATGTTATTCGTACGGGAGAAAAATTAGGTGGTAGGACATTCTTACAGCTGACTATTTACTTACTCTTGGGGAATTATAAGTCATTATTTCGATACCTAATAATTAAACGCATTCATTGCTACAAAGTTCATTGAAATGTGTATTTCAATAAAAAAGTTATGAGCAATATTAAAAATAACGTCAATTAAGAGAGAAACCGTAAATTATTTAATCGGCATAACATCTTTTTACGCGAGAAATTTGAAAGATTGGTTACCAAATAACATCAAATTCTCTCAGTTTTGGGAGTATAACTTATTATTGAAGTAATTTTATTTATTTTATACCCTTCCTATCTTAGGAATATAAGATCTAACTTGTTAATTATTATGTATTATTATAACTTATATTCATTTAAATGAATATAAGTTATTCATTCATTTAAATAAATATAAGTTATTCATTTAAACATAATAACTAGTTAGTTTCAGAATATGTTATCATCACTATAAGAATTTTAAATACCTAAATCCTAACTAGGTATATTTTATGAAAATTACAAAGGTAGTTCACCGTAACTTGTTCTCATCTCAAGAAACTATTGGTAAGTTCCCCGTACCTAGTTAGGTATTTAAAATTCTGATACTGATATTATCATATTAAGAAACTAACTAGTTATTATACATTTAAATGAATATGAATATAAGATAGGTTCACCGTACGGTTGTACCTAGTTCTCATATCAAGAAACTATTGGTAGGTTCCCCATAACTAGTTATAGGTTTCAGAATCATATTCTAAGATAGAAAGGGTATAAAATAAATAAAATTACTTCAATAATAAGTTGTACTCCCAAAACTGAGAGAATTTGATGCTATTTGGTAACCAATCTTTCAAATATATCGCGTAAAAAGATGTTGTGCCGATTACCTAATTTACAGATTTGTCTCTTAATTGACGTTATTTCTATTCAAATTGCTCATAACTTTTTTTATTGAAATGCACATTTCACTTAACTTTGTAGCAATGAATGCGTTTTCATATTAGGTATCGAAATAATGACTTAAAATTTTCTAATAGTAAGTAAGTAGTCAGCAGTAATAGATGTCCTACCGCCTATTTTTCTCCCCGTACGAATAACATAGGAATATTTCTCCGATATTCTAAAAAGGAACCCAACCCACTTCACTTTGGTGGCCAATTTTATGAAAGACAGAATTCTTCCGTTGGTTAGCATAACCTCGTTACTTCAGTTCCTAAACTCTTTTAGAATTATTGAAATGTTAATTTGATACAAATTCTTAGAGGTGCAGGCTTTGTATAATTCATTTGATTATAGTTTTGTTCTTAAAATTAGTTTCCAAACGTTCTATTATGACAGCTACCGGTGACAATTCTTCTGAATCAAATCATCCTATAATGTTAGGGGTTAATGAAAGTACCAGGTACTTATTAACTTGTTATGAGGGTTTTCTGTTCCCAAATCTAATCCCTTCCTTCACTTTCACATTCTCCAGTTGAGTACCAATTTTCTCTTCAAAATTTTCTCTATTTGTTTAGTTTCAGAGTAAACCTGTTTGTCAGATCAAAAGTTACTATTTAGTAACATGTACCTTTAGTAGACCATTTTATTTTGGTGACATATCTAAACAATTTGGTCTGACGAAACTGTAACAAAAGCAGCACAAATGAAGCTTTAAATCTAGTCACGGTCTACAAAGTGTCTGTTTTGTCACTGACTGTACACACAGAGTAGCTCTTCTGCATTCATGAGCACTTTTATCCAATGAAATTTCTTTCTTCCCGATATGAGACATACTTTTAAACATATACACTATTTTTATGTTTTGAACTACTTATCATATTTCACCATAAAATAAATAAATAAAATTAGCATTATAGCATTACTTTATCAGATTTTGTTCATAACTTTTCTTGTTACATCATGAGCTTCCCATTATATAATAACTCCTCATATCGATTGAAGCCATAACTTTACATCACTCTTTGTTTCCACCCAAACAACCATCTGATATGGTCACCAAGCAGTGCGTAACCATAAGATTATATGGTTGTGTCGTGAGCTCTCTTTATCAGTACCTGATCTTAGCATTTCGCAACAAAATGTCACCATCATTCTGTCTCTAATTTACACAAAATATGTCCTGCAAATCCACACAATTATTCTCTTCATTGACCTAATTTAACCTGATTTTGAGTATTCAAATACACAGCTGCTAATGTACATGTTACCCTCAATCATGTTTTTGACCCAGATACTTTGCTGCAGTCGTGCATAATTATTCGATTTCTTTGTTCGGAGGTAATAGGAATTTTCTTGGGTATTACTAATATTTGCAGATCATTTTGTTGGGAAATAATTATCCACTTGGTCAGAATATACTATAACTATTTATTATAATGATACAAATTAAAATGATACATCAAAAATACTGTATATGCATATACAAAGAATGAATATTTTCTCCTTTAAAAAGATCATCAATAAATGATAAAAAAATACGCCATATCTAATCTAGTTTATTTATGCATTTAACCTCATTCGAAAATCCTCGCTATTTAATTGTTCAATTTATTAGAAAGTAGTAACTAAAAAATCTAGATCAAATTGAGGGACCAAACCACCTTCAACTTCAAATTTTCAATGTCCTTCTCGAAGTTGTCTTCATGGACAGAGGTCAATGATGTGTAATATCTTAACTATATCATCTTAAATATGCTTCAGAAAGCAGTTGGTCACTCCCTAGTGAACATTGTAGTCTTGTGTATGAGACATTTTAGCAGTTGAAACTGAGAGTTCTGGGCGGCATGATGCAAGGTCATTTTCTGTTTACGAAGGTGTGGTTATTCACATTCCCTCAGTAAGACTTTGCATCGTGAATCATTCACAACTCTGTTATTTTCCTGCATTTTCTTGATCAGTAGGACGAAGAAACAGTTTGACAGTGTTGATAGTGACCTGAAATGCCTATGCCAAAACCATGTTGCTGTGTTTCTTTTTGCGCAACGTGTTTGTGGTGTAAACGACGTAAACATTTTGAGGATAACATTTTACTTGTTGATAAAGATAAGAACTTAAAGAAAACCAATTCTGCAGAAAATAATCAAAAAGAAGGTTCAGTGAAATCTAACAGCAGTGATACCGAATGTTCATCTGACACATCGTCACAAACTAGCATTCTTGAGAAAACTGAAGTCAAGAAAACTAATCTGACCCATTCTACCACCGAGGCTGTCGTAGAACCCGAAAAAATGAGAAACAAATTCCACAACCACAGTATGGGGGAAGGTTTGGCTCTCAAATCTTCTTCACCTAGGATCAACTTCAAATGTAAACCTGAATATTTCGGAGGTAGCACATCTAACAGCACTGCTAGTACCAGCACAAGCAGTGCAAGCAGTAGTATCAGCAGCAGTGAGAATGAGGACTTTTTTCTGAACAAGTTCAGAGCGACTCTTCCAAAAGAAGACTACAAGAAACTGGTTGTTAAACACAAGGAAGCTAAGAAAGTTCACAAAAAAGTTCTTGAGAAGGTGACAAGTCATCATCCTAAGCCACTAGATGCACAGACGTGAGTATACTACATAAGTTGTCAAATCTTAGAAATGTACTTCATAATTAACTCGTATGCAAATATCTGCTTTGTTATGCATGAAAAACCAAGCAATACTTTTTAACCCAGAATATAATTTTATTTATTTGAATGTTTTTTTTATGTAATGCAGAGTAAAAGAAGCGTGAAAATGTCACTTGCACTTAGGTAGGTATTAAAAATAACTCCAGTGTAAATGCCAAGTTTTTGCCTAGCGTTATATCCTGAAAATGTACTATCGCATAAAAAAATCCCATCAAAATGCTTCTGACAAAAAAGCATAGAGTGTATACTGTATAATCGTATGTAATTGATTATGACATGGTGTGAATTACTACAGTTACCATTTAAAATTACAATTAGGAACAGATACGGATACTCCCTTTCTTGGGTGATTTAGTTAAAAGATTGAAGGACAGTTTCTTTATAATTTACATTATGAAATTACGGAAGACATAATGTTCAACAATTTATACACTACTTCACAACAATATATTCTATATTTATAATGAGCAACACTCGAAATGTTATCTTAAATTAATGAATAGATTAACTGAGAGAAAAAAACTTCTATTTTTTATTTAATTATTGCAATACTTCGTATCATTTATTTATGAATAGTAAGTAATATTTCATCCATTCTCAACCTAGAAATAAAATGATGAATTAAAGAAAAAACACATTAATTGCAACTAGTTCTACCTATTTGTGTTACGCAAACAGGTAATTATCTCAGAAAAGTTCAATTACTCTAGGCTGAGTTTTTCTCCAAGAAGGTTAAGCTAACTGCCTTTTCATCTCCGCTACTTTGTAAAGTCTTAAACTTTGAGGTGTGATGATAGGTTTGGACTTTTAATGATACGCTTTTGATGGAATGAATTATTATCTAAAAAAGAGGGGGGTGGAAAGGAGTGGGGGTGGAAAGGAGTGGGGGTGGAAAGGAGTGGGGTGGAAAAGAGTGGGGTGGAAAGGAGTGGAGTGGAAAGGAGTGGGGTGGAAAGGAGTGGGGTGGAAAGGAGTGGGGGGGGGTGTTTTAAGAGTGGGTGGTTGATTTAATTCATCAGTATATGACTCGATACAACTGTTTTGCTGTATTTATTGTTAAAATGGTGAAAAACCTTGAGATTATTACTGCATATCTTCTGCTCAACCAAAAGAGTAAAAACGTTCCAAACAAATTTGAACTTGCAATTTAAAAGATTTTTTCTATTTTGTCATCCTTTTTTTCCATTTCTATTTCCTATTTTTGAATAGTGATGCAAAAAATAGCTTTGCCATTACCACAATATTATCAGAGGCGGGTAAATTTACCAAGAAATGCTGGCTGAACAGTTTTCACCTTACAAGTCACACTTTTTGTAACGACACAGTCTAAGACACAGACATAAACGTCAACAAACATTCAGTTTATTGTGTAAACTGAAAAAAAAATGAATGTATATCTGAAAATGAAAATCATAATTGAATAACTGATATAAAATTTTATTTTTCAGCTCTAGTTCAGAGGAGAAAATAAGATATTTTTTCTTTAATCTCTTAACAATAACTTGATAATAAAATATCCGTTATTCAATTAGCATTTGCTCTTATATATTTATTCCTATTAAATTTCCATTTAAGTCGTATTCTTGTTTTTAACATAGGAAGCAGTTTTCATTACGGGGTATATTATAGTATATTCCTTTTTCCAGATTCTCGTAAAATATTAGATCATATCTGGTGCGTTATCAGGAAGCTTTAAAAATTATGAAATTGTAGGTTAGTCGCTACACATTTTAATGCTTATTTATCTACAAAAAATTACCCACTGTAGGTGCCGTATGAATTTATATGTTGATGCAAACATGAAATTGTAGACATATTTCACATATTGCAATGGAAAAAAATGGCCTAGAGTTTCATTTTGATTTCATTTTTTAGTTGACTGTGAGACGTTAACCTCTCATAGTTCTAGTGACCACATTTAGTCACATTGAAATGAAAAATTAATCCGTTTCGCTGAATTAATGAAAAGGGTTAAACATATAATTTAATGTGTGTTTCATTTATTTGTACGTTACGTGTTTCATCAGAAAATATTGACATAAATATTCAAACAGCTGGTATCATAAATCAAATCTTAAATAAGAAACTAATAAATGAATTAAAATAATTGTCAATATTCTAGAATAAAAATCTTTTTCAAAAATAAATATAACAATCAGTTACACATATAAAATTCATACGCTGTAATTAGGATTAAATCACGTCTTTGTGGTCACGTAATATCAACATACAATACTACTTTTTAATCTAAATGACATTAAAAAAACCTAATTTAAGAATTATCATAGTCTTAATTTATTATTAAATATTAGAGATAATTCCTCGCTTGATAATAATAAAAACTATCCTCAATTATAAATCCACTTTAAAAATCTCTCTAATTCTGACCTACATAGATTAGGAGGTAGGGTTTCACTTTCAATTTCTGTGGATAATTTAATAAATAGTTGGATACCGATATACAAACCACAACTCTGGATATAGTCAAAGAAAATAATATAGGCAATGATGTTTTTTCAGTCTACCAATTTCACAGTTTAGGAAAAAGTCATTACAAATACATGCAATGGTCGAAATTTTAATTTAGTCTGGGTACATGGAGAAAAAAAATTGAAAATAATTTGAAATTGGTTAAATTCACAGTTTCTCTTATCTCTGACAGTAGTGGGATGATTTAAATTATTAAATTAGTTTATTATCAAGTCATTTATACCAATTGATTTCTCTTAATTGCAAGATGAAAATGGCCACAAGGCTGTTTGCAGTGATCGCTTTAGGCAGCAAGAAGGTTAAAATCAATTCGCTTTTGATGTTAATATATTGTATGCACCAAAGAAATTTCTTCGGCCCTAAATGTCAAGTTCACAGTACGAGTTGTTTTCAAAAGATATGTGTATGTATAATCGCGTGTGTATCAACACTGTTCAGTTTCGAAAACATTCAAGAGAAACTGTATCATCGGAATAAGAATTCAACTTCTTCCGCACATTTCAAACTGATTTTAATAACAAAATAAGTTTTGTTTCGAAAACTCTTTCATGTTCATTCAAATTGAATATATGTAACGGAATTGAAATCATTTCAAGAAAATAATCAGTAGTGTAAATATAGATTATATTAAACTGGAAAATGATATATTATAGAATTGTTAAAATAAATCAAATGTTTGATTTCCCTGCTCTCAATAACCCTGTCTTCCTTGCTAACTTCATTTTATTTGTCTATTTTATCATCTATTTTACAAGGTTACTATACTTCATTTTTAATTTCGACTGATATTTGGTATTGGTGGAAACATAGAAGATCATGCATGATAACACGATGATATTAAAGGTTCAAAGATCACACTCAGCCTAAGGCACAATACGGAATGTTCATCTGACAAATATCGATACCTACTATTCAATTCTTCTATTAATATTAGTGTTTTTCAGATTCTTTAAGATAGCTGTTTTTTAAATGATTTATTGTACTGTTGTGAATTTTTTTGTATTCACTGAAATAAATAAAAGATTTGACTTGGTGCTATCAAAATTTACCATTTTCATATAGGTATAAAAAGGAGAAAGTATCTGTGGAAATTTTAAATTCGTTAAAACAGTTTTATTACCTTCCAAAAAAAAACATTGTTTTTTTTTTAATGTTTTCGTAAGATGAAAATTTTAATTAAGAAAAGAATAAATTAGCAGTGAAAAATATCCAATATAGTTTCGAAATAATACATATTGTACACAATATATCTTTACATTAATCATCCATTTGTTAATAGTGCCCATATGCTATAGGAGTCTATCCTAACGCTGTATGTGGTGAATGGCAGAGAAAAGGTTATTTGGATCCGAACTGTTGTAATTTGATTAATGAATTGTTTTAAATTCATTTTATAATATCTATATTCTTAATGATAAGTTTCATTTCCATTCATGAGTGCAGTCACCGGTGCTTGTGTCCCTTTTCTTACATTCCTTGGTAAGTGACAACACGTACTCACAGAGTAGCTTTTCTGCATTAATGAGCTTGTCATCGAATTGTGGTTGATGATTTTTCTTATAGTGCCACTTTCCTTTCTGTCTATTTCTTCAAAGTCCTTTGTATATAGTTTTCAACATATGTTGCATCATTATCTAACAAGGGTAGAGTCCTCTATATATGCATGCAAATAGAAATTGCTTCATTATTCCAATCTATAAATTCTAAAAAGGAAATTTGGAAATAAGATGAAAAATATACACTTCAAAAAAAAAGAATACATCATAATTTGTTTCTGTAAAGCATAGCGAAGTTACTGGAAATACCCTGGAGTGATAGCCGGGGGATGTATTCACAGTTAGTCCATAGGAATAACATAGTATTGTTACTCAGAGTTAGCCCATAGGAATAGCACAGCAATGTCTCCACTAGAGGTAGGTAAGAATATCATAACAATGTTACTAGTAGTACCTACACTGGTTGTGTAATGGTGTCTGGTTTACCTTGAGATAATAACAAGAAAAGTCATCCAAAAAAGGTGTCTGTTTGCAATAGTTTCCACTTGACTTCTTTTTCATATTCGTAACAATTGAGTTATTATTGTGGAGATTAGAAGGTAAAGAATAGGGCATAAAAACACTACTTTTACTATTTGATAGAAATTGAATTATTATATCGAATTAAATGCTCTCAATAGAGATAAAAGAAGCTTATAGACAGTAATATTTATATCTTTTTTACAGAGAAGGAATTTCCCTCCATTGCATATGTAGTGCATATCAAAGTATGCCATCTTTCTTTTTCGAAGATTATGACTGGCAGACCCACCTTAACACTCGTTATAGATGTAAATTCTTTCCATGCGCAATCTTACCTCTCTCACTTCCGTCATTTTCTAGCCTTTTATCCAAGGTTTGTAATTGCATCACGCTATATTGTAAGGAAACTATTATAATTCATCTATTAGCTAATTAATTGAAATGATTATTTGACCTTTAACTGCCATACGTGTACTAATAATCTGTACTGTAATTACTATTGTCTTAAACAGTGGCAATTGGAGGTTGCAAATTACTTCGAATTTTTTTTATATTTCTACGCTCTTAATAATAAGAACGTGGTTTAATGGGTATACCCCGCTCTTATTATGTTTCAGACTTATGACAATCAAATAAGTGTGGGACATGTCTCGCTTTTATTTCTTCTGGTATAGAAAATATTTTAAATATAACTTTGGTTATTTTTTGGTCGTTTTCAGTTAATCTGTTTTCGCTGTAACTTTGCAGGTAGGATAGATTAAAATAATTTTATGGTAAATAACATATATTACTTACCATCAAATTATTTTTAATCTATCCAACCTGCTTAAGTTACGGCGAAAACAGGTTAACTGAAAAAGAAATAATGAACTAAATAAAAACAAAATAACTATTCTCGATCGTTCAAAACAAATGCAGGATAATAGTCATTTCATTAGAATGTTAATAGACAGTTCTTATGTATAATTTGGATATTATTTATTATATTAAGATACTATTGTATTATTTAATATACTCTATAGCTATAGGTATTAAATATATGCAGGCTATAAAAAAGTATAGAGTATACTGTCTGTATAAATACATTAGTTTAAACAATATAAATTCTAAATTAATGTGTATTTTATTTTCTCATTACATAACCATTTTTTCATTTTATTATAATTTTTCAAATAAATAACGGTAAAGTTATTCCTTCCTTACCATAAATCTCATCATTTCTTGTCATTTTTACCCATAATATTTCCTGTTTCTTTTCACATTCTATTTCTTTTCAAATCATTTTCTCTAATCTTGTTATTAATGGCAATGTTTTCAATATGTTTTACACATAAGAAAACACCTAGCATATGCTGATCGAAAAGGCCTACCTACTTCTTGTCATTTTGTAAGATTATTTTCCATCATTTATATTATGTTAAATTAAAAAGTACATGATATATTAAATGACTAATATATTTAACATATGACTTTATAATGTAGGTTTTTAATATATTGCTATTTCATATATATACCTTTTTTAGTGCGTTACGAAATAAATTAATAAATTAATGACTGAGTTATAGCAAAGACTGTGAATAATGTTGTTATACCTTTAAAGAATATAAAATATTGTAATAGATCTAGATGGTAAATTTGCCATTTAATTGATTAATACATTAAATTTTACGCTTGATCATCAAAATGGTGACTTATTAACATAAAATAAATCAACTGTGTTCTGTAGGCTTTGATTTCTACAATTAATGTAATAAAAATGTAATAAAATACAAAACAGAAAGTGACAGTATCACTAACTGCATAAATAACAAGTTATGCATAATAACATAAATAGAGAGTCTATTTACATAGCTATGTTATAATGAACTATTTTCTTTGATGGTACATGTATAGCAGTAACTATAGGAATGTGTGTATTTGCACATATGCTATTCCTATGAGTGTAGTTACTCCTATGCTATTCGTATGGGAGCAAACATTACAAACAAAGCTTGTGAAGACAATTGCTAATGTTAGAGTATAGGTGTATGAACAGTCTTAAGGTACGTTTTGCATGCAGCGATTGTAGCTATCATCGCTCTGCAATCATTATCCATCGGTTATCGTTGATCACTAGTTCAACGTTATTCCTATGGGACTGTTTCGCAACGAGTCTTTTTCGCTGAGCACTATTTCAATGTATTCCTATTGCTGGGCGATCAACGCTGAGCGATGATCGCAACAATCGCAGCATGCAAAACGTTCCTTTAGCATTTTATGGACAGTCTAAACGCTAAAGGTATGCTTGTAGGCAGCGATTGTTGCGATTAACGCTAGGTAATATCTTCCTATGGGACTGTTTTGCAACGAGCGATTATCGCTACAGTCGCTAGCGATTATTTGTAACATTCATTGTGATATACAATATGCCATCTTAGAATTAAAGGCTTTATTCTCCTAATTTATTTGTGTTTTTTATCTATCTTAAAGTACATATATTTCTAATGAAATAATATAATATAATATAATATGTCCCAAAACTATTTAATCAATTAATTTACAATAAAATAGCAAGTTGCAGCTGATCTTGACTGTGCTGTGAGAGTTTTTTCTTAATTATTACCTTCGCAGAATGCGGGAAGGTCATATTTTCATCGGAATTTATTTATTTATTTATCATCTTGTTATTCGCTTAACTGAAAAATTGTTCAACCAAATTGCCTGAAACTTGGTGAAACGATTGGTCCGTGTCCAGTGACCTGCTGGTAGAATTTTGGGCATGAAACTTGGTGTGACGATTGGTCAATATGCATGAATCATTTTGTTTGATTTTGGGAGCGATCAGACCAAAGGTCAAAGATCAAGGTCAAGGCCATTTATATTTCAATAGCTCAAAAAGTATAATTCAACCAAATTGTCTGAAATTTTATGGGACGATGGGAAAATGTCCACGAACCGTCTGGTAAAATTTTGGGAGCGATCCGGTCAAAGGTCAAGGTCATTTATAACTCAATAACTCAAAAAGTATTGATCCATATTGCATGAAACTTGGTGGATCGATTGGTCACTATCCAGTCACCAGTTTATTAGATTTTGGTAACAAACGGATAAGCGGCGGCGAAGTTAAACGCTCTACCGAGTGCACGTGATCTAGTTCACATATAAACTTATTATGATACCGACATGAAGCGTGGGTACTCAACTGTCAATTACTACATCTATTTTCAGTTGTACCTAGTGCAGTGTGTCCATGAAATGGATTTCCAATATTGCAAAGTGATATCAAGACTGTTCACAAGATGTCTGCTATATCGGTAGAAGTTTAAATTCATATGAGACTTTTATTTTGTTTGCTAATTTTCATATGTTATCTTTTTCTGTGAATGCACGACTGGTATACTATGATTTGTTCAACAGTAATCGGTTTTGAACAATCGCACAAACACTGCTTGCAAATTGGTCTACCAGCTATCATCACGGAGCGATAATCGCAACAATCGCTGAATGCAAAACATACCTTACGCGTTATATTGCAGCTAAGTTCATATTTTAAACCACTGCTGCCTGCATGTGATCATCTGCTTACAGTTACTCTAAATTCAGGCAACAAAGAGTTAAACTGTGTATAGTGAAAGTGTCACTGTTATACAGTGTCACTGTTTTACAGTGTCACTGTTTTACAGTGTCACTGTTTTACAGTGTCACTGTTTTACAGTGTCACTGTTTTACAGTGTCACTGTTATACAGTGTCACTGTTATACAGTGTCACTGTTATACAGTGTTACTGTTTTACAGTGTCACTGTTATACAGTGTCACTGTTATACAGTGTCACTGTTATACAGTGTCACTGTTTTACAGTGTCACTGTTTTACAGTGTCACTGTTTTACAGTGTCACTGTTTTACAGTGTCACTGTTATACAGTGTCACTGTTTTACAGTGTCACTGTTTTACAGTGTCACTGTTTTACAGTGTCACTGTTTTACAGTGACACTGTTTTACAGTGTCACTGTTTTACAGTGTCACTGTTTTACAGTGTCACTGTTTTACAGTGTCACTGTTTTACAGTGTCACTGTTTTACAGTGTCACTGTTATACAGTGTCACTGTTTTACAGTGTCACTGTTTTACAGTGACACTGTTTTACAGTGTTACTGTTTTACAGTGTCACTGTTCACAGTGTCACTGTTTTACAGTGTCACTGTTTTACAGTGTCACTGTTTTACAGTGTCACTGTTTTACAGTGTCACTGTTTTACAGTGTCACTGTTTTACAGTGTCACTGTTTTACAGTGTCACTGTTTTACAGTGTCACTGTTTTACAGTGTCACTGTTTTACAGTGTCACTGTTTTACAGTGTCACTGTTTTACAGTGTCACTGTAAGGCAGTTGTTTGACAGTGATAGGCAGTTGTTTGATAGGCAGTTGTTTCACAGTGACAGACAGTTGTTACACCAGTGATAGTGACACTATTATTCAATTTAAAATAATAGTAGAAATGAAGTAATAAAAATATTAAAATACAATATAATAAAAAACCTCAAAAAGTAATATAAGTATGCAATTTACTATTCAGTGAACATATACACTACACAAGTTACTATTTCCCTTTGCAAATTTGCGGAAAGTGATAATATCGTGCAATAACATCCAGCATATATAATATACAAATGTGAATAATTTCAGCCATAATAACTTGTTAAAAAGTTTGTGATACGCTCTTCATAAGATATATTCTTGACAATTAATTCACAATTAAATTTTGTTACCTATATATTTCATAAGAACTAATAGTTATATTGTAATAATAGTGTGAACAGATCATGCGTTCAATTTTTTATATATTTAAAAAAATGGGTCAAATTTTACTACAAAGAAATAATAGCCAGATTGTATCAATTTAAATATGAGGGATTCACGCTGTTATTATAGTATATCTTATTATTATTATTATGAGAAACTTTCAAATGATTTATTTGAAGATACTGTTTTTAAAAGTCATTGATATAAATGATAGTTAAAATTTACTTTCATTTTCATCCGATACTAAGTGATAGGTGGATGTAAATGGTATACTGCAGTGATAGGCAGTTGTTACACCAGTGATAGACAGTTTTTACACCAGTATTAGGCAGTTGTCACACCAGTGATAGGCAGTTGTTACATCAGTGATAGGCAGTTGTTTCACAGTGATAGGCAGTTGTTATACCAGTGATAGGTAGTTGCTACACCAGTGATAAGCAGTTGTTTCACAGTGATAGGCAGTTGTTTCACAGTGATAGGCAGTTGTTTCAAAGTGATAGGGAGTTTTTTCACAGTGATAGGCAGTCGTTAAACCAGTGATAGGCAGTTTTTAGACCAGGGATATGCAGTTGCTACACCAGTGATAGACAGTTTTTACACCAGTATTAGGCAGTTGTCACACCAGTGATAGGCAGTTGTTACATCAGTGATAGGCAGTTGTTTCACAGTGATAGGCAGTTGTTATACCAGTGATAGGTAGTTGCTACACCAGTGATAAGCAGTTGTTTCACAGTGATAGGCAGTTGTTTCACAGTGATAGGCAGTTGTTTCAAAGTGATAGGGAGTTTTTTCACAGTGATAGGCAGTCGTTACAGCAGTGATAGGCAGTTTTTAGACCAGGGATATGCAGTTGCTACACCAGTGATAGGCAGTTGTTTCACAGTGATAGGCAGTTGTTTCACAGTGATAGGCAGTTGTCTCACCAGTGATAGGCAGTTGTTTCACAGTGATAGGCAGTTGTTTCACAGTGATAGGCAGTTGTTACACCAGTGATAGACAGTTTTTACACCAGTGATAGGCAGTTGTCACACCAGTGATAGGCAGTTGTTACACCAGTGATAGGCAGTTGTTACACCAGTGATAGACAGTTGTTACACCAGTGATAGGCAGTTGTTACACCAGTGATAGGTAGTTGCTACACCAGTGATAGGCAGTTGTTACACCAGTGATAGGCAGTTGTTACACCAGTGATAGGCAGTTGTTACACCAGTGATAGGCAGTTGTTACATCAGTGATAGGCAGTTGTTACATCAGTGATAGGCAGTTGTTACACCAGTGATAGGCAGTTGTTTCACAGTGATAGGCAGTTGTTATACCAGTGATAGGTAGTTGCTACACCAGTGATAGGCAGTTGTTTGACACCAGTGATAGGCAGTTGTTTCACAGTGACAGGCAGTTGTTATACCAGTAATAAGTAGTTGCTACACCAGTGATAAGCAGTTGTTTCACAGTGATAGGCAGTTGTTTCACAGTGATAGGCAGTTGTTTCAAAGTGATAGGGAGTTTTTTCACAGTGATAGGCAGTCGTTACACCAGTGATAGGCAGTTTTTAGACCAGGGATAGGTAGTTGCTACACCAGTGATAGGTAGTTGTTTCACAGTGATAGGTAGTTGTTTCACAGAGATGGGCAAATGTTACACCAGTGATAGGCAGTTGTTTCACAGTGATAGGCAGTTGTTTCACAGTGATGGGCAGTTGTTTCACAGTGATAGGCAGTTGTTTCACAGTGATAGGCAGTTGTTTCACACCAGTGATAGGCAGTTGTTTCACAGTGATAGGCAGTTGTTTCACACCAGTGATAGGCAGTTGTTTCACACCAGTGATAGGCAGTTGTTTCACACCAGTGATAGGCAGTTGTTTCACAATGATAGGTAGTTGTTTTACACCAGTGATAGGCAGTTGTTTCACAGTGATAGGCAGTTGTTCCACAGTGATAGGCTGTTGTTTTACACCAGTGATAGGCAGTTGTTTCACAGTGATAGGCGGTTGTTTCACACCAGTGATAGGCAGTTGTTTCACACCAGTGATAGGCAGTTGTTTCACAGTGATAGGCAGTTGTCTCACCAGTGATAAGCAGTTGTTTCACAGTGATAGGCAGTTATTTCACAGTGATGGGCAGTTGATTCACAGTGATAGGTAGTTGTTTCACAGTGATAGGCAGTTGTTTCACAGTGATAGGCAGTTGTTTCACAGTGATAGACAGTTGTTTCACACCAGTGATAGGTAGTTGTTTTACACCAGTGATAGGTAGTTGTTTTACACCAGTGATAGGCAGTTGTTTCACAGTGATAGGCTGTTGTTTTACACCAGTGATAGGCAGTTGTTTCACAGTGATAGGCGGTTGTTTCACACCAGTGATAGGCAGTTGTTTCACAGTGATAGGCAGTTGTTTCACCAGTGATAGGTAATTGTTTCACACCAGTGATAGGTAGTTGTTTTACACCAGTGATAGGTAGTTGTTTTACACCAGTGATAGGCAGTTGTTTCACAGTGATAGGCAGTTGATTCACAGTGATATGTAGTTGTTTCACAGTGATAGGCAGTTGTTTCACAGTGATAGGCAGTTGTCTCACCAGTGATAGGTAGTTGTTTCACACCAGTGATAGGTAGTTGTTTTACACCAGTGATAGGCAGTTGTTTCACAGTGATAGGCAGTTGTTCCACAGTGATAGGCAGTTGTTTCACACCAGTGATAGGCAGTTGTTTCACAGTGATAGGCGGTTGTTTCACACCAGTGATAGGCAGTTGTTTCACAGTGATAGGCAGTTGTTACACCAGTGATAGGCAGTTGTTTCACAGTGATAGGCAGTTGTTCCACAGTGATAGGCTGTTGTTTTACACCAGTGATAGGCAGTTGTTTCACAGTGATAGGCGGTTGTTTCACACCAGTGATTGGCAGTTGTTTCACAGTGATAGGCAGTTGTTTCACAGTGATAGGCAGTTGTTTCACAATGATAGGCAGTTGTTTCACAATGATAGGTAGTTGTTTTACAGTGATAGGCAGTTGTTTCACACCAGTGATAGGTAGCTGTTTCACCAGTGATAGACAGTTGTTTCACAGTGATAGGCAGTTGTTTCACACCAGTGATAGGCAGTTGTTTCACCAGTGATAGACAGTTGTTTCACAGTGATAGGCAGTTGTTTCAAAATCATAGGTAGTTGTTTTACAGTGATAGGCAGTTGTTTCACACCAGTGATAGGTAGCTGTTTCACCAGTGATAGACAGCTGTTTCACAGTGATAGGCAGTTGTTTCACAGTGATAGGCAGCTGTTTCACAGTGATAGGCAGTTGTTTCACAGTGATAGGCAGTTGTTTCACAGTGATAGGCAGTTGTTTCACAGTGATAGGCAGTTGTTCTCATCACTCACCCCCAGTGTCAGTCTGTTACCGGTGTAGGTAGGTGCTTCATACTACCGTTAGTTGTGCCGTGTTTCGCAAAAAGTAAACCTACTAGTGATCACACGCGTGAATTGTGGTAAATACTGCAAAAGTAACATTCGTAAATAGTATTACTAATAGCATTCACAATGCGGTACAAAAAAAATAATTAAAATATTATTTTGATTTTAAATGTAGGACATATATCTATAAAGAGGGACATTCTGTGTATAGTCACTATATAGTTACTATATATGTTTGGGCATAACATTTATAGCCCATATGTTGCATGTATTTTTCACCAGTCATTTTGGTAGTTATTGCTATATTTCTGGTTGAGAAATTGCATTAATACATCACACTAGAATAATACTTACCAACTATTTAAATTAGATATGTAGATAATTAATAGATCAAAATAGGTTTCATTATAGTTCACAATTTTCCGCAATCTTTTTACTATACATCATAATAAATCTTTATACATTCCGTTATATGTACTGAATGAAGTAAACTGATGTGAAAGTTGATCTTATTTAATAAACATTAAATTCATTAAACCAATCATCTGAAACAAATAAATACCGTAATTAATTTCTCTAAAATTATTAATATAACTAATAAAAACATTAAAATATCCTAGTATTACGGTTATAATAATTAATTGGTAATTGTGTAGCTTGCCTAGTCGAACGTATGACATTATTTGGGTTAGTGTATGCGACATATGTCATTAGTGTGTTAGGTAGGAATAGCATAGGCAGTGTGCGCTACATAGGAATAGCATAGGCAGTGTGTATTACATAGGAATAGCATAGGCAGTGTGTATTATATAGGAATAGCATAGGCAGTGAGTGTTACATAGGAGTTACATAGGCAGTACAGAGTTAACTTTTCACATGATGTACTATTTGTGATATAATCGAATTAGGTCTAGAAAATGTTATTGAAAACCTCACTGAATTAGGATCGAAAGAGAAAGGAGTTTCCCACACGTTCTCACCTAATTTAATTTGATGTCAAATAAACATTGAAAATTCAAAAATTATTTTAGTCGAATTACAGTTTTTATTTTTCATTTTGATGGTAACCATCACCCATCATCCTTTTCAAATAAAGTGAAGAATATTAAGCCATGATTATTTTGTAGATATTCTACCTATTCCGCACTTTAGGAGAAAGGTTTCTACCTAACTAATGTGGAGACTCTTTTGTAGCTTGACAGTCAAAGAAACAGTCTACAACTGGAACTCGTAGGTAAGTTATGTAACTTATGTTATAACTAACTACTTCGCTTACTTGCATTTATTTTAAAGAGATATATGTTAGTACTCAATTATAGTTATCTTTTTGTAATTCCCTATTAAACCATTAAATCTATACAAATATTTTAAAGGCTATAACATCGTTTGATTTACTGTCATCGTTTGCATAACATTCATATAAAATAAACTTTTGTAATTGTGTTGTGTATCAGAAAATTTGTGTAATATAGAGAATGGAAATCTGTTACCAATTAACGAATTACCAAATATATGTAAGTAAATATTTTACCATACAAATTGTAATATTTGCAAAAAGGTATACAAGTGAAAAGACTAGTTATTGGTTACGCAATAAGTTAAAGCGCAGAAATACGTATTGTTTTAAAATATTAGTTATGTGAATATCAAATAATGAGAAAAAATTCCTAAGTATGATCTTGATTACCATGCAACTGCTCTATAAGCATATTTTGTTAGTTAATAAAAAAAAGTTAATATAAGGTTGAACTGAAGAATCTGAATAGTTATTTTAATATATCAACTTATATGTCAAACTCCATTAACTAATTCAAAGTATACAATTGATGAAATATATAAATAACTGACTTACCGACATCTGTTAGTAGCAGTTGGCTGGCGTGAACACATGGTTATTTTCCTCATCTCATTGCATATTTCTTACCTGTACCTAATTAATACTTTCATGTGGACAGGTATGGATACTATAATGCAATTTGTAACTTTGAATATGTTCACCTGTATTATTTGACGAAATATTGCAGATAAAAGTGTAAAAAAAAGTATCTTTCATTACTTATTGTTGCATTCTGTGATTGGAAACAATGTTCCACTCAACAATTCTGCTTAACAATCTTTACAATTTCGTAATTCTTCATATTTTTAAATGTGCGTGTTTCCATGAATCTTTTTCCCGTATAATTTTAAATTATGAATAATTACATAGAGAGTTGCATGCCTTTTGCAATGTTTAGTCTTACTTTACGCTGAGCAAACCAACTGCTTCTGGTTGGTGTGTGTTTACGTTAAATACCTGCAAGTTAAAACCGAAGAAGAAAAATTTTCAAAGTGAAATGTTTTTTTAACTTTATTTATTGCGTGGGGTTCATTTTCTGTACAGAAATTGATTCTAATCATTGAAATATTTAATATTTCTTCATGTACAGGTTTTTTTTCCATTCTCACTTTGAGGTTTTTATATAATATATTAGTTAGTTATAATATCAGTTATAGTCAAATATCAAATTAGATAAGGTTTGATTACCATGCACTTTGTAACCATATGTTCTCTTTTAGTGATTGAATGTTATTTCTATTTAAATCAGTAAAGATAATTACTTTCAGATCCTTTCAGGTATTATTTAAATCCTACCAAACTAATTTCTAAGCCTTTCTAGGATTTTAAAAGGGATTTCCCGTCTGAAATTAACTTTCACTTTATCTATACATTTGTTTTATTTCTCTGATTTGGACAATTATAGAACTTTTTTTATATGGATTTAGAAAAAAAAATTAATGAAAGTAAAATTGAATTAACAGAAAATATATCTAATGAATAAAATTTATTTTTTTGTCATTATATTTAAATTATTGCTTTCAATTTTAAATAAAATAAAAAAAAATATTTAAATTTATTTTTCTTAGCTTCAATATAGCTTTTTTAATTATTACCTTTACATATTAGCTAGGTAAGTAAGATCACTACTCAAAGAGCATTGAACTCTGCAAAATAGCACTTAGAAAATATGGGGAAAGTTACAATTAAAAGATGTAAATTCAATACAGTGCGAATTGATTTTAATCAGTTTTAGCTTTTAGAAATTGTTATTTATTCTATTAACAATTAGCTAAAATGAGTTAGTATTAAAATAAGACTACTAAATGTTTATACTGCCAACATTTACAAAACAGGGTATTTAATTCTATTTTCATTTAATTGTCTTATTAAAAGAATCAATTGATTAGTTAATCACATAAAACCCTTACTGTATGCAGTCTTGTTTGGTGAACGATAAAGGATTCATTTTCTTTTGCCTTTCTATTTTAAAGGTCTACTAATTGTTCCGTTTCTTAATTTCAAGATCTTATAGATTTTGGCCTCTTCATTTTCATCTTTTATTCGTTGATTTTATTTTAATATTATCACTTCCTTTAAAATTATTTAGATTAACGTTTGTAGTGAAATTCGAAAGTTATATTTGAAACTAATAATCTCATTTGAATAAACAAACAGCAAAATTATTACCCACATTAACTAATCTTCAGCGTTTTAATTTTAGTACAGTTCTTTTCCCTAGTACCCTTTGACTTTTGCCCCACCCTTTACAAGCAATTAAGACTCAGAGAAGCTGTATAAATACATTGAAAGATTAATTTATACGAAAAAAAAACAATAAATCATTCATTTTTTTGATCAACTCGAGTTTCGAAAATAAAAATAAAGCAATTGTTTTCTATTTAGTCCTATGAATTGGTAATAATTGAGCTTTGTAGGTCATTGCAAACAAGGAGTAGCTTATCTGCATACATGAGCATTCTCATTAAATCGATACAATACGTTACTCAAGTCTAGATTTTGAACAGAATTCTAAATCAATAATGATAAAAATTTTACTGATAAATTCTTAATTGATTACTATCTCAAGTCCCTTGTATTCAATTTCCTCCTGGTTACAATGGCTAGTTCATAAATACTATTTACTGCTTTATTCTATAATCATATATTCTCAGGTATTAAATATTTTGAAAATATATTTCAAGTGAAGAGGGAGGAGTCATTTAGAAAAAATGTTCTTTCAAAATATATAGATAACATTAATAAGTAATAAATTAAAATCATTGCCTCGCACCTACTTAACTGGGAGACATTTCAGAATTAGGTCATACGTTAGTACTCTAATTAATTATCATTTTAACTGATATCACTCAAATGAGAACCAAAAGAAGTTGATAGTTAGTATCTTGAGTTGATTACTCCTAGAATGAAAAACTTGCAAGAATCATGGCCTTGTGCCTAGCTTGTAACTAACTAGAAGTGATTCTATGCAATAATTTAAATGGATCCATATTAAAATATGTAGCAAAATAGTCAGATATGTGTTATGTAACATAAATGCTTAGATGTGTTATTTAAATAGTCTCACATGGTCAAGGTGACTATATCAGATAGACTGTTCAGTTCAGGTGATTTATGTGTTCTATATTAGCTAGAGACATTTTAAATATTTTATCTAGAGGACTAATTTCGAAAGAATATTTTCAAATTATCGATTCTTATAAATTAAATAAATACAATTCGAGTCTTTTCTATTTCAAACTAAATTGCTATCGAATATTAATTTATCACCGACTAAATTATTCCACCTCGTATATTTAAAAATTGCACTAATATTTCAAACAGTATGATTGTATTTTCTTCGCATATATTCTTTTCACTGACCTCACTCTAATCTGAATCGTTTCTTACTCATTATTCATTTAAAACCTTTATCTGACTAATTTATTATCGGTTGCTTACTCAAATGATTTACAGTTCAAAGAACACTTTCTGAACAATAATAGTTCTGGCTATTTCACTCACAGTTGTTTCCCCTGCATCAGCATCTATGTACTCAGCTCACTTGGCTCCCGTGTTTGCCGATAGAGCTGAAAGAAGAAGTAGCAATTATCACGCAGAGAAAATCAGCAGTGCGTTCACTCTCCTCTTTGCAACGAGGTTACCGTGTCATCATCAAACCATTAGTGAAGTAACTTACATAGTACCAGAAACAGATTGCACGGAGCAATTTTAAGGGCCGTACGCACGTAGGGTTTTTTTAAGTCTTTCCACCAGACTTTTTGCTAAGCTCCTCCTACTTTTTCGTCGAGAATATAAGAAAAAACGATATAATTATTATTCATTTTAGTTGGTATCCATGATTCCTGCAGGTATCATGGATACCTACCAACTAAAATGAATAATAATTATATTGTTTTTTTCTATTTCTGTGTCTTTATCTTGTCGATTAAGTTTCTAGGTTGTAATAATTAATGTAATCATTGTAATGAATCAACAGATTGAAAAACTTTAAACTGTCATCACGAAATAACTTCACTCCAAAACGTGACAGTGATTTTGATGTAATTATGAAAGCAATTGAATATAATAGTTCTTTTTACTGCGACTCGCTTAGAGCGCTGCCTTAGGAACACTCCCTGATTGTTGTTGTTCTTTTTTTCTTAGAAATTGCAAGAAACTTTAAATGGTAACCTGGTTATACGCAACAGATGCAGAATTTCAAAAAAAATATTTTCAATTGTCTAATTTTATAAAATAGTATCTATAGACTAGTTACTGACACTAAAATTTACTTCTTCTTCAGTAATGAATCAATTTACTCGGAAAAAAACTTCTAATGGTAGCCTGGTGTATTTACTATAATTGGTAGGTAGTGATGATGATGAGATTTCATTTTTCAATTGTAAAAAGTTATAATTTTAAATTAATTGACTTGTGATATTATTTAATACTGACACTAAAATTGTTTTTCGCCTTCAATAATGAATGAATTACTTGAAAGAACCTTTAAATGGTAACCTGGTATATACACCTGATGTTTTAGGAAACAAAATAAGATAAAATAAATTTGTAACGGTCAAAAGTTGAACTATGGTGTTGACTGATTTTTTATTTCAATGAATTGAACCTACAATCGTTTTCCTGAAATTTTTTGTTTTTCCGAACTATTTTTTCCGTCTAAACTCTAAAGTATTTCCCGTATTTATATTTTATGATTTTCAGGTAGATTTCATTGTTAATACTATTCTTTAATGCTCATGATTGTATCTAATTAAGCTAGATCTTGAGGAATATGTTCACTAAAAATAAATGTGTACTTTTTATTATATATTTTTGCTGTTTTCCAAGTTATTATGAATCTCTACTTATTAAATGTTGGAATACAAATACTCAGTAATAACATGTATATTTCAACATATACTCGTGTGTTGTAAATGGTGAGCTGATACTTAAAAGGTAATGATAATTTGTATTCCATTTCTTCAGTGTAGTAATTTATACTTGAAATTTTAATTATAACTCTAGAAATCTGAAATTATAATTCGTATCTTTGAACTCAGGTCAGAAGTATTTAAAAAATGGCTACCTAATCAATTACTAACGACACGAATACGTAAACCTACCAATTGCAAAGTGATCTGAAATGCTATATGTAGCATAACAAGGAAACCGCCTGCTAAGTTTATCAGCGAGACATATACCTACCACTGTGTCAATTATAATAAATAGTATTGGTATTATTGCATATAGAAATGTTTATGCGAAAGCTTTAGCAAGTAAAAAAAACTAATTTATTTTTCTTCGAGTTCTTTCTAACGCTGTAAATCTACATTTTTTAAGATTTCCACAGGGAAAGCCGTCATTAAGTAATAATTATATTGCCATAAAACCTTTCTTAGATACACATATGTAACTGGCTATCTCCTATTTTGTTACGTAATGGTCATATACATCACTCATTACCTGTCTATCTATCATCACCATACATCACCAATTCACCATGCATCATCACACAGTCATTTGTAACTGCCTGACATACCATATCTCTTTTTTATGACCTATACCTTGTGAGTCTGTGACTGCATAGACTGCAGTATCGTATGCACGGCAATGTAGTCAGTCAATGTAACATTACATCTCATTCTATTGTCGTCATAATAAAATCTCGCAAACCTATTGGAAGAATATATTCACTTTCGTGGTAATAGTACATTTCTATTATTTCATAGTTTACCGATTAGTTAAAACTCTTTGTAAATGGAAGATATCGAGACATCAGTAAAATAATGCTCAAATACAGGAAACACAAACGTAATATTCTAACAATGAAGATACTCTCTCTGAATACTGTTAACAATAATGTACAACTCCTCTATAGTGAACTCCTCCGTAGTGAATGAGTTACGATGTAGCCTGAATAGTGACAAATTTTTTTATTATTCTTATTATTTTATGGCAGACTAAATAAAATCTGTTCACTATAGAGGAGTTCTACTGAAATATGCAAATGACTTAGTTACGGGGTTTGGACAAAAGTACGGAAAGCATATTAATTCAGCTCTCGTCAAACAGTTTTTGTGGAGACTGTGTTCTGTAGGTGTACATAGAGCTCTGCAGTTATTTTAGGAACCGCGGTCTTGTCAACAATTCGATATGAAATCCGGCGGTCTCTCTCCGACAACTTCGACTCAAGTTTATCTTGTCTATAACATGTTCAAAAATTGCGATACCAAAATGTTTGGTATTTTCATTTTCTCTCCAATTCATTAGATGTTCTGGTACAGAGAAGTGGTTAGGATTAATATTTAAGTTTTTTTTCTTATAAAATGCAAAAAGGCAAAATCTTATCCAATAGAATCTATCAAATCATTTCACATATTTTACAATATGTGACAATATTTCTTTGTCATCTTCATGATTTTACTAAATATGAAGATGATATTTAGAATTTGATCGTTAACATTC
Source organism: Caprella mutica (assembly GCA_947561585.1). Lineage (NCBI taxonomy): Eukaryota > Metazoa > Arthropoda > Malacostraca > Amphipoda > Caprellidae > Caprella > Caprella mutica. The sequence continues at coordinate 174,538 of CANNZV010000275.1, read as the reverse complement.
AAAAACATACCAATAAAATCACACAAGTCACTCGTCATAACAACTCAAAAATAACTAAAGAAAAAGTGAAATATCTAAAAACTGCCATTGTTCGTCTGTAATTGGTACAATAATTTGAGTTATTAACAGTGTCTATTTATTTGAACTGATACGAAGGCAATCTCTAAAGAGAGGATATGATTGTTGTTTTGGCGGATCATTTGACACTGTTTTTCTTATACCTTCATCAGTACTGTATCTTTTAACTCAATTAAAATGGAATAGCATTAACTAGTTATTAAAATGGAATAGCATTATATAGTTATTAAAATGGAATAGCATTAACTAGTTATTAAAATGGAATAGCATTATATAGTTATGACTTAACACTCTCTGGTTAGATTTGAAATTTATTATATTTTCATTGAATTGAATTGGAGAGTTTTTTTAGTATTATAGCTGTAGATAGCTGAAATAATAATAAAATATTTTAGTATGTTCAGTGTTTTTAGAAATAACTAAATAAATGATTATTAATATAAATACTAGATTATGTGCACTCGGTAGAGCGCATACCTTTGCCTCCGCTTTAACCTGTTCTCTTTTGAAATTTAAGAAACTGCTAGCTGGATAATAACCAATCGTCCCATCAAATTTCAGACAATTTGATTGAATACTTTTTGAGTTATTGAGTTATAAATGGCCTTGACCTTGATCTTTGACCTTTGACCCGATCGCTCCCAAAATCTAACAAAATGGTTCCTGTATATTGACCAATCATCCCACAAAGTTCCATGCAAAATGGTGCAATACTTTTTGAGTTATAAATGACCATGACCTTGACCTTTGACCAGGTCACTAACCAAAATTCTACCAGCAGGTCACTGGACATGAACCAATCGTTTCACCAAGTTTCAGGCAATTTGGTCGAACACTTTTTCAGTTAAGCGAATAACAAGATGATAAATAAATAAATAATTAAACAAATTCCGATGAAAATATGACCTTCCCGCATTCTGCGAAGGTAACAAGATGCCAGTGATTCGTCTATTATAAACGGTTTTGTAAGTTAATGCAAGTTATAAAGAAAGGTTTACAATTTTCATTGCCTTCTTTACTTTTTTCCCCTAGCTTTTTTATATTCTCAATATAAAAACCTATCTTTCTATCAAGAAAATTGAAGCAATAAAACTCAGTGAACTGTAAAATCTTTCTTATTCGCATTCCCGTCTGTGTAACTTGTTTCTGTAGACATTGGTGTTCCGGTCAGACTCCCATTACCAATATCTTTAGCTAGGCATTACAATTCTCTCTATAACTGCGTTCCAACTCACCACCTCCATAAACACACATTTAATTACCTCGGGAGAAAGTGCGCATTATCCAGTAACGCATTTCTACGCCGTAACTGCGCAATGTTCTCGCGCTGCTACTGCGAAGACTAGCGCAATGCTGTCACGATTAGCGCAACCTCGTGGTGAAGTTCGTAACTAGGGTAAGTTACAAATTATCGGTAGGTTTCCCATCTTCGGTCACATAAGAAAAAACTTTATCATTTTTATTTGATTTAAATTTTATACCAAGCAATATAAAATAAATAATAATTATGATAAAGTTTTTTCTTATATGACCGAAGATGTGGAACCGACCGATAATTCGTAACTTACCCGTACGGACTGTGTCTATAATGAATAAATAAAGTGAAGTGAATTAATTGAGCGTGAAAAAGTGATTAGTTAAATGAAACAGATCTACTTTAACTACTTTTTAAACATTCTTTGAAACTAAAGTACAAATCAGTGGCTTCTACTTTCACTATTTCAATTGGTAATCAATATAATATTATAAATAATAAGGTAGGTTTAAATAACGATCGATAATCATTAGTGCAAGAAATGCCAGTTTAGTCTCATCTATAAATTATTTAAAGGTCATTAAATCTCTAAATAATAGATACTGAGTATGTTTTTATATGTAATTAGGGGGCTAACAAATGTCTACAGCTATTCTTGATATTTGTAAAGCTTTAAAATGTGCTTTAACTTATTTATATGCCATTTAAAGATCAAATTTATCAACTGAAAATGTTTCCTATTTAAGGTTTTCGAAATGTGAAAAGTACATTTATAATATTTTCTTACTGTCATATAATGAGAGGTTATCTTATGTTATTAATAGGGTTGTGACAATATGCATTTAAAATGATAGATCTTAAGAATATCATAGAAGAAATGAAATTTAATGGTATCTAATACTATATACGGCTGGTTTAGAACGATTCAATACTCTTTAATTCAATCCGTCTATGATATTTTCAGGATCAATTATTTTAGATGCATATTGTCACAACCCTAGTTATTACAAATAAAAATTACGAATAGAAGTTTTATTTGTGCTTTGAAAATCGTTAATAAATTATTTAGCTACTTGAAATTGATTTTTTTTTGTCCACATATAGTAAATATTGTATAAACTTTAAATATAATATATTATATTATATATATCAGGCATTTCACTGTACAATATCTGGTAGGCTGCGACAATGCTTCATTCAGAGGAAGTTCTTACGTAATATCAAGGGTGACAGGACAATAACCCCCCGTGCAAAAAAAAAACCCGCGGTCAAAAACCCCCAGTGTAATCTACCCCCCGGACAAAAAAAAACCCGTACAATAAACCCCCCGGACAAATACCCCCCGGACAAGAACCCCCCAAGCAAAAAAAAAACGATGCAAAAAACCCCCGGTCAATGTAAATATCATAATTCATTTTAATTAATTTTCATTAATTTTTTATTAATAAAATTACTATATGCTATAAATATAAAGAGATATAGTGCACCTAAGGTTAGGTTAGCGGTCCAATTGGGGGGGGGGGGGCTTGTCCCCCCCCCCCACCCCCCCGGCCAGGTTTGATAGTGACAAAATGTATAATGTACTTTTTTTTACTATAAAATAGGTGATTGGGTATACCTTATTTTGCCAAAAAAAATTGTCATATTTTCGAAAAAAAATATAATAATTATTGGTTCTCATTGAATAATGTTCAATATATTAATAAAAATGAATTATGCTATTTATATCGACCGGGGGTTTTTTGCACCAGGGGTGTTTTGCTTGGGGGGTTCTTGTCGGGGGGTATTTGTCCGGGGGGTTTATTGTAAGGGTTTTTTTTGTCCGGGGGGTATATTGCACGGGGGGGGGGTTTGACCGCGGGGTTTTTTTTGCACGGGGGGTTATTGTCCTGGAATCATATCAAGCAATAACAAGCCTGATCTAGGTTTGACAATATGCTCTGCTCACTGCCAGAGATCATCACAGAATCGGTAGAGCTAGGTAATGGTGATTTGAATATTGTTCTAAAATCTAAATGTATCATTTGTGTTTTCTTTGTGCAGTAAGAGGTCTAAATATACGTTTTTCTTCTTTTAGATTTTAATGAAAAAGTAAATGTTGCCGAAAAAGTGCTTTATTAAATACTATCTACTCAGTTTCTTTGTAAAAATAAATGTTGGGGTCAAATTGACTCCAGCATGAAGATTTGTTTGAAATAATACAATGCACCCATGTGTTAAACTGTGAATGGAAACCAGTTGTCTGAACTAATTAAAATGTTGATGAATTGAATTGCTAATAATGTTTTTTTATAATATTTTCTTGTGCTAAAAAAAACATTGAAATCTGTTATAAAAAAGCTTATTCCATATATCGTTCAAAGTGATGATTCATCTCTGTGGGGATAATCATTAATAACTATATAGTAGCCATATTTCTAACAAGAAAAAAACATGTTAACTTAATCATCTATAATATATTTTTTCTATTAATTTACTTATTATTAATGTGATCTTCTAAATTCATGTATATAAAACCCCTTATTTTATCATTAAATTGCAATTAATTCCTATTTATTATTACTAGCAATAAGCTACACTGAAATAAAACTTTACTCGCACTTCACTCCAACTTATCTAAAGACAATCCTATCCCATTGCTAGAGCGTCTGTCAGATCACACTAAAGACAATCCTAACCCATTGCTAGAGTGTCTGTCAGATCACACTAAAGACAATCCTATCCCATTGCTAGAGTGTCTGTCAGATCACACTAAAGACAATCCTAACCCATTGCTAGAGTGTCTGTCAGATCACACTAAAGACAATCCTATCCCATTGCTAGAGCGTCTGTCAGATCACACTAAAGACAATCCTAACCCATTGCTAGAGTGTCTGTCAGATCACACTAAAGACAATCCTATCCCATTGCTAGAGCGTCTGTCAGATCACACTAAAGACAATCCTATCCCATTGCTAGAGCGTCTGTCAGATCACACTAAAGACAATCCTATCCCATTGCTAGAGCGTCTGTCAGATCACACTAAAGACAATCCTATCCCATTGCTAGAGCGTCTGTCAGATCACACTAAAGACAATCCTATCCCATTGCTAGAGCGTCTGTCAGATCACACTAAAGACAATCCTATCCCATTGCTAGAGCGTCTGTCAGATCACACTAAAGACAATCCTATCCCATTGCTAGATCGTCTGTTAGATTCTAAGAAAGTTATTAGCCTCCTTAGGCAAAGAAAATGAGTAATTGAATAGAGCTTTCTATAAAGTAATCATAATTATATTATATCGTCTGCCTATTAAATGATAATAAAGGAAAATAAAATAATCTTCGAATTACCAATTTTAATATGATACAGTAACTAGATAGATAGAGAACTAATATTATAAAAAAATAGAAATAAAATCAATCGTGTTCTTCAACGCTCTCATCTCATATATATTAACTGGATTACGTGCACTATAAGTAGAGCGCGATTCCAGGACAATAACCCCCCGTGCAAAAAAAAAAAACACGCGGTCAAAAAAAAAAACGTGCAAAATACCCCCCGAACAAAAAAAAAACGTGCAAAATACCCCCCGAACAAAAAAAAAACGTGCAATAAACCCCCCAGACAAAAACACCCCAAGCAAAAAAACCCCGGTCAATATAAATAACATAATTCATTTTTATTAATATATTAAACATTATTCAATGCGAACCAATAATTATTACATTTTCTACAAAATTATTGCAAATTTTTTTGCAAAGTAAGGTATACCCAATTACCTATTTTATAGTAAAATAAGTACAGTATACTTTTTGTCACGCAACCCAAACCCCCCAACCGGACTGCTAACCTAACCTTAGGTGCGCTATATCTCTTTATATTTATAACATATAGTAATTTTATTAATAAAAAATGAATGAAAATTAATTAAATTGAATTAGGCTATTTATATCGACCGGGGATTTTTTGCACCGGGGGTTATTGTCCTGTCACCAAATACCCCCCGAACCGTTTTTGTTCGGGGGGTATTTGTCCGGGGGGTATTTTGCACGGTTTTTTTTTTTGACCGCGGGTTTTTTTTGCACGGGGGGTTATTGTCCTGTCACCGTAGAGCGCATACCTTCGCCGCCCGCTTGACCCGTTCTCTTCCAAAATCTGATAAACTGGTGACTGGATAATGACCAATCGTACCACCAAGTTTCATGCAATATGGTTCAATACTTTTTGAGTTATTGAGTTATAAATGACCTTGACCGTTATTGAGTTATAAATGACCTTGACCTTGACCTATTGCTGGATCGCTCCCAAGATTCTAGCAGATGTTTCCTGTACATTGACTAATCGTCCAATCAAATTTCAGACGATTTGATAGAATATTTTTTGAGTTATTGAGTTATAAATGGCCTTGACCTTGACCTTTGACCTTTAACCCGATTGCTCCCAAAATCTAAAGAAATGGTTCCTGGATATTGACCAATCGTCACACCAGGGTTCATGCAATATGGTTCAATACTTTTTGAGTTATAATTGACCATGACCTCGACCTTTGACCGAGTAGCTCCTTAAATTCTAGCCGCAGGACACTGGATATTGACAAATCGTTTTACCAAATTTCAGGCAATTTGGTCGAATATTTTTTCAGTTATGCGAATAACAAGATGATAAATAAATAAATGCCGTGTAAAATATAACCTTTCTGCATTCTGCGAATGTAATAAGATTCTTTATATATTTCTTGTCTGTTTTTAAATGTTTTAACAGTTTTAGTTATGTGTGCAACATACTCTCATTGAGTTCAGATAGGAACATTATAGTGACATATGTTGTGAGTGATAGTTAGTATTGATGCTACGTGAGTAAACCTATCACCTCTTACACTTTCTCTTGCACCTCCTCATCCCTTTCCCCTCTCATCATTTTCTCCTTTCAATTTCTCCTCTCATATTCCCCTCTCACTCTCCCCTCTCATATTCCCCTATTATCATTTTCTCCTCTCACTTTTCCCCCACTCTCCCCTCTCATCACTGTCTCCTCTCATTTTCCCCTCTCATTACTTTCCACTTTCATCACTTCCCCTCTCACTTTCCCCACTCATCACTTTCCCTTTCATTTTCCCCTTTCATCACTTTCCCTCTCATTTTCCCCTCTCATCGCTTTCCCCTCTCATCACTTTCCCCCTCTCTTTCACAGGAGTGTACAGCTGTTCATCGCTGCGCGTCAGGCGGGTATGAGTGTCGGTGCGGCGGGAGGTGCGCTGGCGTTGCATTACGCAGCGGCGCGAGGCTGCGTGCAGTGCGTGAAGCTCCTCCTACTAGAGACCAAAAACACTTACAGGTGAGACAATTTACAGCAAAAGTGCAAATCCTGTGAAAATGTATAATGAGGAAATAGTACTATAGTGTGTGTGTGGAGTTATTAAAGTGAGGGAAACTGCCAATATTCTACTGTGACAATCGGAAATGAAAATAAATATAATTGGAAAATAATTTTCAGTTTCATAAATAATATAATATTAATTATTAATATGCTCTAATTATTGCAAAGTACGTTGGTATTTCCTTTCCATTTTAATTTAACCGAAGACTATTCACATAGAACCTACCAATCACATAGTTTTAATTGTAGTAAATCTTTATACAACTTATCGTAGTTACCCCTCAATATTTCCTTTGGTTTTCTATGGCACGTCATTTTCTAACGTATTTTCTTTTTATTCTATAACTATGGTATTTGTTTAACTGGCTTCCTAACAACTAAAAACAATTAAATAATAAGTTTCTGAACCAAATTGTACAAAATGATAATTGTATATAATATAATCTTTAAAGAAGATGAAAGTTAATGTAAAAATTGTATCTGAATATATCAATTAAGCTGTGGAAAGTGAAAAGAATTTGCAAACCTGACCTGAAGGCAGAGATGATCTACTTAGCGGTGAGAAGAGAGGTAGGAAGACAGGTGAGGAGAAAGAAGAGGAGAAAAGAGAAGAGAGGTGGGAAGACAGGTGAGGAGAAAGAAGAGGAGAAAAGAGAAGAGAGGTGGGAAGACAGGTGAGGAGAAAGAAGAAGAGAAAAGAGAAGAGAGGCAGGAAGACAGGTGAGGAGAAAAGAGAAGAGAGGCGGGAAGACAGGTGAGGAGAAAGAAGAGGAGAAAAGAGAAGAGGGAGGAGAGGTGAGAGGAGAAAGGAGAGGAGAGAATAGAGAGAGGACTGGAGTGGTGATATGAAGGGAGAGAAGAAAGAAGAGGAGAAAAGAGACAAGAAAGGAAGGAAGAGACTAGAAATGAAAGAAGAGGAGAAAAGAGACTAAAAAGGAAAGAAGAGGAGAAAGGAGAAGAGAAGAAAAGTGACACACAGAGAGAAATTCATTACTGCTGTGAAACAGGGACTTTGAAGAGAGATTAAAAATAGAAAGAATAATTTAAAAATGAAAATGAATGAATTAAAAATAATTAACAGAGGAGGAAATTTTGAAACATTAATTATTTTTTAATGAGAAATACAGTAGCTCATATATCACCTATTTGAAAATAATAATTTTTATTCATAGATATCATGAATAATATTGAATGTTAATTATTATTTCTAGAATGGCATAAAATATATTATTAAATAAACATTTTTAAACCTTCTCATGAACTCTAATCTCAATATGTATTAGCTTTTCCCCTTCTTTTTCTACACTATTTATTTACTTACACTCTGTTCCACTTCTTCTGCTAGAAACTTAGGCACGGTTGAGATTTTCCACACCGAGGCAGACGGTGATATTTTCTAGTGATTTAATTTCTTTTTCTGGATCATCGCCATTGCTGTTATTTCTTCACAACTGTTGTAAATAGAAAGAAGTCATCACTCTCGAGATGTAATTACTAGTCAGGGAAAAGCAACTAACTCGTAAATCAATTTAATGCACTATAGTTACTCCGACAACTCTGTCAGATTATTGCAACTGTTAATGAATATCTTACTTGTTCTCCATAGCATTAATATAGTGAGTATGTATTTTAAAGTCCCCCCTCCCCTCCTCCACTCTAATTTTTATTACTCTATTCATTAGAGATAAGATTACTGGTTATAAAACTGCCAAATCATTTCAAACTTGGTTCGATTTATATTTAATAAATGTATATTAATTTGTTCATGTAGGTTTTGCTTCACCCTCCGACTTTCTAAGCAAAGAAAAAGAAAGACTAACTTCAATTAAAACAATAACAATTAAAGCTGCTATACAGTATGAGTCAAAAAAAGTGAGTATGAAATTAAAATCGGTATAACTAGGGTTGTGACAATATGCTTTTAGCATAAAAATATAATCTCGAGCATATTTGAAATAAAGCATATTCTTTTTATTAAAAAGTAATAAAACATATTCTTTTAATTAAAAACATATTCTTTTTATCAAAATCATATTCTTTTTATTAAAAACATATTCTTTTTATTAAAAACATTTTCTTTTCAACAAAAAATTTAAAAAGATCAGAAACTAATTTAATTCTCAGTTCCGAGATATACCATATAAGCAAAATTTACCTGGATACAACAATCGAATATATATTTTTGAAAAAACAATAGAAAGTAAGTATGTAGGTATTTTAGAAGACCGTTGCCCACCAATACATGCCAAAATTATTGGAACATACAAGCCAAATTAAAGTTGATGTTTGGAAAACCTGTTCAGGGTTAGATATTGAAAAGTTTCATAAATTGATATTAGAAATGCATTCTAATTTCATCCTAAAAGCTTTTCAACGCTTCTTGGTTCAAATTTAAAATTTATCCGTTTTATAAACCCGAAATTACTGTGACTGAACTTGGTAAGACGATGTAGACATTGACTCCATGTGACATGTTAATGTTTAAACTTATTTAAACTTTTCAAAAATTTCCATTGCACCGGAACATGAGATTGGCATCCAAATGTGAATTAAGGAGATTGCTAATATCCCTTGTCAGGTTTATAAAGCTAATTGCAGCACTTTTAATGAATTAAACATAAAAAGCATAGTTGAGCATAAAAAGAATATAAAGCATATTTTGAAGGAATATAAAGCATATTTCAGAGCATAAAAGAATATATTTAGAACATATGGGGAATATATTTCTTGTAAATATAGAGCATATTTCAAAGAGAATATTGTCACAACCCTAGTTATAACTTTAACAAGAGCCACCGTGTTTTCGTATGGTTTTCTTTGGCTAATGCAAAATTTTGTCTGCTATTACCTTATTTTTCGTTTGATTTCATATTCCTAATAGTTTTTCTACAGGGTGATCATAAGTAGAGGGTGGTGAAAAAGCTCTTGCTCGAGATATGTAATTGATAAAAGATATCAAAATAGGTTTGTTTACCCAATATTTTTTAGTTAAAATAAAGAAACAATTGCATATTATGAAGATCTAAATTCTAAAGTAAATCATTCTTTACCAAAATCAACCATTATCTCCCATTATTTCAATATATTATTTTTGCACCCGTTTTCTGACTGCTTTTGATCACATCAGGATTAGATTTCAATAAATCCACATCACGCGTTATTCGCTCTTTTTTTTTTGATTCAGATTACCAGGTGAGGAGGAGCATAGATCATTTTACAAATAACACCACAAGAAAAAATCGCAAGTAGTTAAATCGGAGCTCCTCGGAACCATTCAATGGCATGACTCTTGAAAAGGACTCTCTCAGTCGTTCATTAAGAGCAAGTGTCCTGTGTACTGATCGAACACCATCCACCATACTGGACTCAGAGTAGCTCCATAAATGTGTCGTAGTTACGATAATATCCGCTGATTCAACAAGGGTTCTAAAAATCATGCTAATTTTCGGGAATCAAACTGACTCTTTTAATAACCAAGGTTTGAAATAAGTTCGCGCGAGGGCAATTTCACCGCCCTCTACTGATGATCACCCTGTAGAAAAACTATTAGGAATATGAAAACAAACGAAAAATTTGGTTATAGCTGACAAAATTCTGCATTAGTCAGGGAAAACCACACGAAAATGCGATAGTGTTACAACAATTAGGTCAAGATAACGGAATAATTAAAAATTAGATTAATTAAATGAACTTATAACAGCGACGCTGTTATAAGTTCATAACTCATTTTGTCCATTTTTGGACTTACCCTTTTTTCGCCAGCATGAGTGAATTAGTAAGCATTCTTCAGGCATGCTACATTCATTGGTACCGGTCATAGGTATTAGTCATAGGTGCCAGTCATATAGGTACCAGTCATATAGGTACCAGACTACCAGTCATAGGTGCCGGTCATAAGTGCCGGTCATAGGTACTGGTCATAGCTACTGGTACCTAACTAACCCTAGCTAACTTAGTAAAAGATTTCCTTCTCACTACACAGGTTTGATTTCACTAAACACTTTCTGTCAGACTGCCACTCTATTAGTTACCCACTGTTACCGTAACAGTGTAACTCCATGACAGTGGATCATATCAAAGAACACACTAGTTTGTTACTTCCCACTCATCAGTTTCAATTCTCATTGTTGTTGTTGTTGTTGTTGTTTTTATTTGGAGCATTGATACCACTTAGTAATTATTTAAATACGACTGCGCGAGATATATTCTGTTAGCCTTTCTTGTTCTTCTATTAGAAATAGAAAGTCGGACAGTGTAGGTTGATTGTAAATGTTCTTATATAATTAATTAATTACGATGACATGTTCTTTTGAGATATATAGTTTACGTGTATAAGAACAATTAATAGTCAGGGGCTTAAAATGACGGGAGTCTATAATTTTATCTTATTCATATTTTACCTTAATTTCGAATCTTAAGTTCATATAAATCGAAAAAATGAAATAGTTTAATATATGTACTAATTTAAATTACGAGTTAAAATACTTTTCCCTCATTAATAACAGTTCATCAGTTGGCAGAAAAATCACTACCTTGTCTAATGGAATAAAAGGCATGTTCGCCCAAAGGATAGTTTTTATTTGTGCATTATACTTGTTTTTTTCCGTTTTTATAGCTTTTTTCTATAATTAATTGATCAACAGATATAAATTATGAAAAAGAAGTGTTGTTAAATTTCTCTAGGAAGTAGCCGATGTACTGGATATTGTGTCAGTAGCTTTTTTACGTACCAGAGCATTAGTCTCAGCATCATCTTTGCTTTGGTTCTCAGGCAGAAAAGAAAGCCTAGCGCTGCAACCTGACGCCAGTTGTGAACCTGCCAGTTAACAGTGAACAGTGGTAGCGGTGAGCAGTGACAGTGAACAGTGACAGAAGTGAACAGTGACTAGTGACAGTAGTGGGAAATGACAGCAATGAACAATGAAGACAGTGACAAAAAAAATGCTGCCAACATCGATATAAATGCATAGATTCAAAATACTTTGTAACTCTGTACAAGGATGCTATTTTCCTGCAATTGAACTTTGTAACTATGTATAAATAATTGAAAAGTACTGTGAAGAGAGTCAAGTACAGTAAAGAGAGTCAAGTACAGTAAAGAGAGTCAAGTACAGTAAAGAGAGTCAAGTACAGTAAAGAGAGTCAAGTACTGTGAAGAGAGTCAAGTACTGTAGAGAGAGTCAAGTACAGTAAAGGGAGTCAAATACAGTAAAGGGAGTCAAATACAGTAAAGGGAGTCAAATACAGTAAAGGGAGTCAAGTACAGTAAAGAGAGCCAAGTACTGTAGAGAGAGTCAAGTACAGTAAAGGGAGTCAAATACAGTAAAGGGAGTCAAGTACAGTAAAGGGAGTCAAGTACAGTAAAGGGAGTCAAGTAGAGTAAAGAGAGTCAAGTACAGTAAAGGGAGTCAAGTACAGTAAAGAGAGTCAAGTACTATAAAGGGAGTCAAGTACTGTAAAGGAAGTCAAGTACTATAAAGGAAGTCAAGTACTGTAGAGAGAATCAAGAACTGTAAAGGGAGTCAAGTACTGTAAAGAGAGTCAAGTACTATAAAGAGAGTTAGGTACTTGACATTTTTTGCATCATATCATTAGAAAAGTGTTTATTCATTATAATAAATATTAATAAATACCTCAACAAAAGAGAGTAATTCTGAAGAAACTAAATTTATCACAGCTAAAAAATAAAAATAATTTTAATTCAGTCATAAGACAGCAGTTGTTCATATAATATTACTTTTACGTGGGAAAATGTATACACTTCACACAATTTACGACTGACTAAAAGTATTTTCATGCTACCTTCTCTGAAATAGAGTGAATGTTCTTTCACTCTGACTAATGTGTTCAATGTTGCATTTCAATGCATTCTTTTTACCATTTGTAATGTCTCACTCTATAGAGTCTCACTGAAATAGGTAGTAATTAGTTAGTTACTGACGCTATAAAATTAATTGCTACTTAGATGTTATAGCGTTAAGATCAATTTATTCACCATCGACTATAAACTTACTTAGCCTACTTAATTTGTTCTGATTTCATTTTTATAGACTTTGTCATAGGTTTCTAATAAAGTGAAAGTTAGAATACAGAATGCCTTCGGCCGCTGGAAAGAAATCTTTCCTACCTAGTAGACGGTCCAATATAGGAGATATTGAACAAAGTTTGTTTACCATCATAGCTGAATCATTAAACTTGAAAGATTCAGGCAATTCGAAGCGACAGCAAAAATATAAGAAGCACTCAAGCCACACCTACAAAAACAAAGAAGAAAAACAGAAGTTATCAACTACCTACTATGAGCGGGATGACATGGTGAAGATTTACGATCTCAGAACTTCTTATGGTGCACTACCTAGAACAAATGAATGGGATGGAGTAGCAAATCATACTAAACATTCGGGTCACCTTTACGCTATTTGTAAGAATGCGGATAAAGATGTTGCAAAGAATTCCAGAAGAAGTACAACTGTCAAAATGCACAGCAAGAAACCTAGAGCTAATTCTTTCAAGCAATTTAGATCTTTGCGAATACCAGAACCTAAATCATCATGTAATAATAGATCTGCTGTGCAGCTAACAAAATATAATAACAACTACTCATCTAAAACGAAGGGAAAGATATATTGCTCTTACAGTAGCATCTTGAAGAATCGAAATAGAAAGGTGGATAACTACATAGATCCTTCCTTTCTTAATTCGGGAGTGTCTTTCCACATCCAGGCACCTAAAACTGAAAGGAGACACAAAGTTCTTGTTTCCCCATCTCATGTAACGTCCAGCAGAGTAGTTAACACTCATTCTATTGATGCTGGAAATCACGTATCATCATTGTGTGAACGTAACCGAACATTAACTGGTTTCGAACCAATTCTGGAAGAAAATGAGTACTGTGAGATTTCAAGCCCTCCTTTTTCTGAAGGAAGTGATGTCACCAGGAAAAATAATTCGCGTGATCTCAGTCATCGGTATGTTTGATCATAGTGAATAATAAAAAAAACCTTTATTTTAAGTAACAATAGTACATGTATGAAAAAAAATTAAAACCGAAGTTTGGCAGTCATATATTTGATTAATTCGCATAATGATCGTCATCTTAGTATTATACATTCTCTAATTTTAATGATGTCAACTCTGGTAATAAACCAATTTCGATTTAAATTGACATATCAGCACAAGAATTAATGTGAAAACATTCTCTGAAACATTGGTCATACTCAGGAAACCTACCACCTGACTATTCTCGACATTATTTCATTCTGTGTAGGTCAAATTGAAGATGCTGTTTTTACTCCACCTAGAGAAGACTTTTCTAGGTTACTCTTCCCGACGCCTGTACTTTAGTTCATTCGTACTACTTTTTAAGAGAGCGAAAGCAGGATCTCTTTGCCTTGCGGTCAAATAGCTGCAACTTCTTCATGGAAAATGAGGATATAGTACTCTGAGATGATTATTTCTGGTAGTTGCAGATAAAAATGGCTAACTGCTGCAGCTATTTATCTACATTCACGGTGTTTGCATGCATATTGGAACCGAATAACTTAAATTAATATTCAGTTATATTTATGTTTGAAAATTTCAAGCATTTTATTATTTTTAAACACGTAATATGTTTGTCAACTTTTCTTAACTATACTAAAACTTTTTTCGTTTTATTAGTAGCTACTTCATATACCATATATTAGTTCGATTTGAGTTCGGTTGGTTTTTAAAACACTTCCAGTGTTTTATTATTATTGATAACATTTTACTATTTAATTTATTTTATTCAGTTTGACGGACATTGTTTCGGATAATTAAATCCAGACGGATCTGGATTGATACCATATAGTGTTATGCAACATTTTAATGGCAACTTCTGCAAATGTTTGGTGAATTCTGTTTGTGTACGAGAGTCTTAAAATGGCTATATTAAAGGTCACCTCCACTCTAAATTATAATTTCTCTAGAAATGCTTCAAATTTGTAGAGCTAAGGTTATATAAATATTAACAGTTAACAGAAAAGAAATTGATTAAGTATTCGCTTCGTAATTAATTATATAAGAAATATTCACACTCAACCTTCACTGTCTGACATTTCTAAGATTAAATAGAAGAAAAAGTTAGGTATTAAGGTACACTTTTGGGGGTACCTAATGTTTTCCTTAGAGTAATGGTATTTAGGTGACGGTATACATATTTAGCAATTTTTAACATGTCCACCATCTTTGTTATTGTCGGTAGAGAGTAGAAATTTAGGGTAGAAGAAATTTTACCCCCTCTTAATTACATAACATAATAAAAATGTAGAACCAAATTTGAAATAGTTTGTTGTTTTATAACCAATACCTTAGTTCTAATGAATATAGTAATATAAAAAATAAGAGTGGAGGGGACCTTTAGGAAGTTCCCAGGTTAAATGGTTTATCCTGATGGAATAACTAAATAAGTAAGTAGGTTGCAATACTTTGTTGCCTCCA
This sequence comes from Caprella mutica, assembly GCA_947561585.1. Classification (NCBI taxonomy): domain Eukaryota; kingdom Metazoa; phylum Arthropoda; class Malacostraca; order Amphipoda; family Caprellidae; genus Caprella; species Caprella mutica. The sequence continues at coordinate 159,386 of CANNZV010000275.1, read as the reverse complement.
AATTTGTAAAAAAAGTTAGAAGATAAATTTTGTTCTTCGTCTCATTGATATCCCTGGGTTGAGTTATGATAAACTTTACTCTTAACGAATCCCCATAGAAAGAAATCACAAGGTGTAAGACCAGGTGATCTTGGTGGTCACCATCTGAACCTCTGCCAAACCACCTGTATGGAACCTTTATTTTTATTTTTACATGCCTTGTTCCATATACATACATTTGTTTATTACATAGATATGTATGTTATGAATAAAATTCTTAGGTCTTGAGACTGCTTTAGAAACAACCGAATTCAAATTGAACAAATATTAAGTTATTAATGTTTAGATGTGAACACTAAGATTACATACTCTGTATATAATTGGTATTATATTTAGTATTTATTCGAATGAGCAACATTCATTCAATTAATTGGTCATGCTATCAATATAATAACACATCGACTTACATCAAAATATAGGAATATACAGGATAAAAATATTGTATACATACAGGGTGACTCCTAAATATTTACCAACAATTTCTGAATTATTATTATCCTAATTTATTCCAGTAGTAATGTGTGATAACTTTATTAAAGGGTCATATAGTGTAACCATCGAAATTGATGGCGTTAGCTCCAAGGGTATCACCAAAAAGCTCAAGGTGTGTCACTAGACGGTTTAAAACACCTGGAAACAACTAGTCAGCCAAACCCTCCTGTAAACAAATTTCAATAAGAAAGCGGTCAATTCGCACCAAAAATATGATTTCTAAAGTGAAGAAGCGAATTGACCGAAATTCACAAAGAAGTGCCAGGAAAATTGCACAATAGATGGGTAACTCCAAGGTATGAAAAGGAGAAGGTCCTTCTCTCCCTCGGCTCTACGAAACATTTGGAGGCAATTTCGTCTTCATTCAAGACGGAGGTCATTCCATATGGCGAATGCGACTCAGAGTTAGTGCAACGAGAACTTCGAGGGATTTGGAGACAAATCGATGGGAGCATCCTAAAGTCCTGACATCAATCCTGGGGACTTCGCAAAATGGTCAATCTTAGAATATATTCTATGTTTCAACTCAAACCTAACCTGAACTCTTGGAAGGCAGTCATTCGTTCGGCTTAGGCCAAGTTGAACGAAGAAGAAGTGCAGTGTTCTTATGCTTCAAATCAGTAACAACTTGTGTAGAGACAATCATAAAAGCCAAAAGCAGTCATTTCAAAATTTCATATATTACTTTGGTTCTGATTCTGAATATACTTCTAAAGGAAGGATTTGAAGGATTTTCGTATTATCTTCTAGTTTCACCTCAATTCAATTTTTCTGCTGGTAATTTTTTTTGGGTCACACTGCATACAGCAAATATATTGGTTATTACTATAATTGACATTTTGTAAACCTTAATCTAATTATTATAAAGGGAACATGCGTAGGAATGGAAGGCCAGTAATCATAAAAATCTTTTCTATTAATCCATTAGAATTTTCTTCTCGAAACCAAATAGTATTTATGCAAATTTCACCACTTTCTTTTCCCTTCATTTCCACCTTTTCTCTTCAATTTCACCATTATTTTTCATTCTCACATTTTCTCTTCCTTTTCAGCGCCAATGCTGAGATGTGTTCCTCAGGAGTCACTCCCGTGTACCTAGCGGCTCAGGAGGGACATCTTGAAGTGCTGAAGGACCTCATTGAGGCAGGGGGCACTCTGGACCATCCGGCAACTGATGGTTTGACTCCAGTACATGCGGCGGCCCAGATGGGATGTACTGATGTTCTCAAGTATATGGTATGTTTGAAAATAGTGCAATGTAGCTATAGGATTTTTGACAAAAATTTAATTCAATTCTTTAAAAGATCTCTCTGCGTATTCTGTATACCTTTTTCTTACTATATAGTATGAAATTATAATCCACCGCAAAATATATATTCTAAAAATATCTATACCTTCTTCTTCTGAAAACAATTGAATTGTCCCATAATTCGGATTAATGACGTGATTCTATTGGTCCAATTTCCAACGTATATAATAATGAACATAGGCAGCTAAACTTAAAAGTTTCCAGGCAGAATGGAATAACCATCCTGGTTAGCCAACAGCTTTAGGTGGTATGGGATCAAAGCCACCAAAACTGAAAAGAAGAAGACATAGGCAGCAAAATTCCATGAGATTACCGGCAAACTACTACTTTACTTTATCAATTCAATATTGAATACTAACTGTAAATTCCGGAACCTGGTGTTTCATATCACGTATATTGAAATTTTTATTACACTATTTTTGTTACAGATTTCTGTAGATCCCAAACTGGCTCACATCAAAGACACAGACGGAGCAGCTCCGCTCCATTTCTCCTCCTCTCGAGGACATATGGAGGCGTCAAAGCTGCTACTCAGCAACGGAGCTTCTCCTGACGAATCCGACCTTTGGGGGAAGACCCCAATTCATGACGCTATCGAAAACAGACATCCGGATGTGAGTCAAAACCTTTTGAATAACGAGAAAATTAAATTAAGATAATATCTAATTGAATTATTTCACTGGGAGATTATGATCTAATGTTGGTTCAAATCAACTTAAAAGGAACTCAGTTATTATAAACTACATTAATTCAACTTTCCAGTCTGAGAAAAATAACTACTCAATTTTCCTACCAGTTGGTTCGGCTTCTTTTGTCGTACAGCGATTGTCCTGCCAAGAGCATGTCATCAGTGTCCAGCAATTCTTCAGATGAACATCAATCTGCTAAGAAAAAGGAAGGAAAATCCAAAACTTCAGAAACTAAAGGTACAAGTTTAGCAATGACGACATCTAAAAAACGTAGTGACAAGCATGCTAAATCGAGCCGATCTAGTAGCATGAGCAGCTCAGGTTCTTCGACCACTTCTAGCAGTTCTAGTTCATCTGCGTCTAGTGACATTACCAGACAGGTAAAATGAACTGATTTATATGTTACACTTATGATGATCGAATGAAAGAAAGAGTCCCATACTTTGAAACTGTTATCCATTTCTTTACAGGGATATCGCGGACAAAACATGCTTCCTCATGCCCCATTTTACTTACATCCCCCTCATCAACAAACTCTGTTCCCATACCCTTGTTCACACACTCCCCCTAAAACATTCGAACACCTTTATGACTCAAGTGACGAAAATGACGATAAGACAAGAAAGGAGACGAGACAATCACCGAAGCCACAACCTAAAACAGGTGAAAAATGTAACAAAACTAAAAAATCACGTTTCTCACTCTTTGGAATTGGCAACAAGAAACAAGCTAAAGCTAATAAATCACCAGACACTGTACGAAAAGAAGATGATATTTCGAAGCAGTTCATAAGTCCAGATTGGAATGAAGCCTCGCGTTTGAAGTTGGAGAAGCGAATCCAGGAGAAGTATTCGCCTCATTTGAAAAAGAAAGAACAAAATCAATCCAAAGAAAATAGTAATGGAATGAAAACTGAATTCGAGAAACGCATTGCCCGTTTCAACTCATATAAAAAATCGAAAATGTCGGACAATGAAACAAATTCAATAACTAATTCTGAATTTGATAGACGAATTTCACGCTTCAACTCTCATAAAAAATCCCAAATGTCGAGCAATGAATTAAATTCAATAACTGATTCTGATTTTGATAGACGAATTTCACGCTTCAACTCGCATAAAAAATCAAAAGAGACAATTGTAAAACAAAATACAGTATCAAAAACTGAATTCGAAAAGCGAATTGCAAATTTGTACTCTCCGAAATCCAATCGGAAGTCAGGGAGGAGTTTGGATGACCGGCTTGAAACTGGCTCTACCATCTCCAAGTCTTCATTCGCTAGGAACATTCAAAAGTACAATAGAAAAACCAAGCCAAAGGTTGATACCATATTTGAAGATCATCAGTCTAGTACTTTCTCTGATTTAGATAGAAGAATCAATTCCAAATATACTCCTCAGAAGTCTGGAAAGAAAGGCCCAAAGTTTGATGATAATGCATCACTGGCGTCTGACGTATCGATGACTATGTCTGTCTTAGAGAAAAGAATGAAGAAATACAAGAGATAAATTATCTGGAATAATTTGTAAAGACTAAACTTTTAATAATTATCTGAAACTCTACATAAATATGACAAAATTAACGACCACTTTATAATTAATTAGAGATAGATTAAATCAGAGCTATGCACTTTTTAAAACCCTATTATATATCTATATCAATAGATTTATTTATTTCTATATAATGTATATATTATTTATTATAGGTTGATATGCTTTTTAAAGTTAAATCGCAAAACCCTAAGTGAGATATCAGAAGTTTTGACTTTAACTTGTTGAATTTTAGGGATTGATGACGATAGCAGCAAAGAAGGTAAACCTTCTGACAGTTCTAGCAACTTGGAACTGTTAGACGCGACTACTCAAAAGAAAACACACGACATAGATTCTGCCAACGATGGAAAACCATTTTTCCTTCATGATGATAGTGGTAATGAATACAAATGTAGTTTTAATATATAAACCACTTTCGAATGTCGATTTAAAAATAGATAGTAGTCAACATAATAGCACTAATAGTATTAATTAGACCTGGTGATGTGCGGTATCTTCAATTAGACTAGTGGTGGCAGTCTTGTAGAGACTCCTTTTACTAATTTGACTCTATAGAATATTGCTTCTTTTTCATCCGTAGTTTGCTTTGAAGTAGATGCTTCTGTTACCAAATAGAAATCCTTACTTTTAATCTCACACTTTATTTCTGAAAGACTTCTTTTGACGCTGAAATAACTTCATATTTTATGACTGTTACTTCTTCTTTCTCTATCAATTCTTTATTTAAAAACTATATCCTTCCATTTTACTTTATTTTCTCCATTTCAACTAATTGAAAACCTTTAGCGTATGAATTATATTCAATAAAGTAGCCTTAATGAATCAAATTATCATTTTATTTGAATATATGTAAATCTTTAAGGATGACAGCCACTTGTCAAATATTATTTAAATTGTGAAAAATTGAGATCTGCTGCTAGTGCGAAAGCTCATCGCCACTAGCTTGGTGCATTAAATCAAAAGAAGAAATCGGGTTCATTGAACATTTAGTAAAATAAAATATTTAATAATTTATTTCAATTACAATATTTATCCCTTGATTGAGTATATTTAAATTAAATTAGTAACTAAATCTTGCACATCCAAATACTATTGATTTTATTAAACAAATGACAATGACAAGTTAAGCACGGCAGTGACCTATTATTAGTACCCTTAGCTCGAAGACCGGAAAAAAGTATAGTGTACTCTTTTAAGGTCAATTTCATTGTACACTACCTTACCAGTACTTCATTCTACGACTATCAACCTCCCTACTTCCTAACGACTTCAAAAACTCCTCTTCTTTCATTGTCAACTTGCTTAATAGAATATTAATGACTCACCAATGAGAAGCTTCCGAAGTTTCACCTTTGAGCATGTTTACTGTCAGAATAGACCCCTTCCTTTCTCTCTACAACCCACCCCTTGGATCTTCAGTTGTAGTCACTCTTTCGGGTATGGCTGAAGAATCTGTTATAGACCTAACTCTTTTCAACATTTCCTAACGATTATGAGTTGTTGTGTGATTCTTCAGGAGATGCCGCGCCTCTTCAGGTATTATTCGGGGACACCGAGAGAAGAAAACAAGAAGACATTCTTATAAAACAGAAAGGGGACAATAATTCTAGTAGTAACCACGAAGAAAGTAGTATATCCGATACCAAGTCGAATATCAGTGAGAAGGATCACGGTGAGTCTAGCCTATAAATATTTCTCATACCATCCCAAAAATCAATAGTCTCTAAGAATTCATAAGAATGATGATTTTGACTCAGATGTTGATTCAGACTCCAAAGTGGACAAACCACAGAAACACAATATTCAGTTACATGGAATAGATGACACGGTGAAAGGTATTTGACATGTTCTATAATCGCACTAGTTATCCTAGAAAATATTATCTATGCGTTACAAACTTTCATCGTTTACAGAAATTTCAAATGAAGAGAACGGTTCTCCCAAGGTTTCACATGAAATTTTATCAAGAATTAAATCAGAACCCCCTCCTCCTCCCCCACCCCCGCCTATGCCTCTGGTGCAAAAGAATAGTCTCCCCGACCAAACACACACAGAAAACGAGAGCAAATCGGAAGAAAACGGTGTGCCGCCTCCACCCCCACCTCCCCCACAAAGTTAGTCTTTAAACTTCATATTATATTCTGGTCTTCTGTGACGCCGAGAACTAGTTTGTTCACGGTACAGCGCCTGCTTTTATAGCAATTTACCATATGACGCAATGACTATTTCATGACATCACACTTCTAAGTACTCTTTATAAGCTGTAAGAATTATATACAGTATTAAAAAAATTTAAGGTTATTTCAATTCTTTTTTAGTTTCGATTCAATCACCAAGCAATTCAAAGAGCGAAGAAACTGAAGGCAATGCTTCTACCAGTCAAGGAGGACTGGCCAGTATCAGCATAGCTCAGCTGCAGAGTGTTCAACTTAGGAAAATAACGCCACCTAGCGAGGGAGGAACCAAAATGAACAGCGTGCCTCTTCCTGTCAAAAACAAAATAGAGGGTAAGGTTGAAATGTTTTTTTTTTAATGAAAATTAAAGTAAACTACTTCTATTTTTGCGAGTAATCCTTCAACGACTCAAATTATCGGCTTCAAACTATTTCTTGTTAAAATTCAGATGATTCTGTGCAAGTATGTCTGCATTATCTATTTCAATATCTATTTCTGAACCAACAGAACCTGTTAAAACGGGTGTGATTGAAGAACTGAAGAGATCTGTTGATATCGGTTCTCCAAGTAAAGTCAAACGTCACCAGCAGCTCGAATTTCACAAATTGGAGCAAGAAAATAAAGATATCGTTATAACTCCAGAAGATGTTCTCAGCAAGGTAAGTTAATTAATATAGTATTTGAAAGCAGTAACAATTGGATTTTTTCCGTAAAGAGAGCTAATTATGTTTGTATCAGATTCCACAAGTGGACTCATCTGGCACACCAATACCTGAGTGGAAAAGACAAATGCTGGCTAGAAGAGCTGCTGAAAAAGCTACTGCTGAAGAACAACAAAATAGGAAGAAACTAATAGAAATGAAGAAGTAAGGACATGACTATTTGCTTTAGATTAAAGGTCCCCTCCAAGCAAATATTTGTATTGCTTTATTTAACGAGGCTAATGTTCCTTATCATTTTGCTGCAAACCGCATCGAATTTGGTAGCATATTTTTAATTTTATATGCTTTTAAATATTTTTAAAATCAAAACTCTACAAAACCTATTTTACTTACGACTTACTAATTTAAGAAATTTTCAGCATGAAGAAAAAGAATGTACACCATTTGTTTTGATTGTCAACTAGGTATTAGGTTTAATAAATCCATTTAATATTCGTGTAAAGGTATAAAATTGAATGAAATTGTAATAGAAACGTATATATACTTTAGGAAACAATTAATATCTAAAATAATTTAAATAAAAGCCGAAAACGAATGGTTTGTTTATAAAATTCAAATTTGTAATCAAAACAAAGAGTGTACAATCTTCTTCTTGAGCATCAGGTTAGTGATTCGCTTAATTGTTGCTCACAGAATATTAAAAAAACTTTAAAAACAAATTGAAAAATATATATTGAACAGAATTGTATGCGGTTTGCAGAATAATGATCGTAGACCTTAGTTCTATAATATTATGTAATAAATTCATTTTTTTCCTGGAGCCTGGAGAGGACCTTTAAACAATTTTGAATTACAGTGAAACTCTTGAGTTATGAAGTATTGGTTTCTTCATAACTCAGAGCCACTTCATATTTCGAGTACACTAAATAGTTTTCTATAATTAAAACTTCACAAAACTATGGTGATTGAGATGTATCTATGACGTATATCATTTTCTATAATTTAAACATAGAAAATACTTCATAACTCATGTGCATTTCATAATTCAGGTCCTTCATTACTCGAGTTCTTCATAACTCAGAACCTCATAACTCAGGAGTTTTACTGTAATTCTAACAAAAAATTACGTTTGTAAAAGAATTGATCCAAAATTAACAAACCTACCTGTCCTTTTTCTTGAAAGAATGGAGCACTTACCTTCCTGGAAGAAACAGCTGATAGAGAAAAGATCCACTGTGAGTGTGGAGGCAACTAGCAAGAAATTTGGTGCCAGTGTTAACGCCATAGCCACTCATGTTAGGTGATGACGTCAAAATTTTAACGGGAGGGATGAAATCAATTCATGTTTTCAATGACGTCACAGTCTTCTTAATGTCGTGAAAAATAACGAAGAAAAATCACTCTCAGGATTTCAACAAAATGCATAAAAAATGACGTCATTTGAAAGGGTAATAGAATGCTATATGTCACCACTTTGTTGGGTTGAAATGAACTTGCAGTTCGTTGTATCCTCTAGTTTGTCTTAGTGAACACTTCATGATTGTTTAAATAATTGACAGGGGGTTTCGGGGGGCAGCACGTTCCTCTATATACATACATCAATATATTTATCAAAAGTAAACTGCAAATGTACTTACGTACTTGAGGGTTATCTGTCAACTATTTTTTAGGTTTCACAGGTACATTTGCCGTTTATTTCTGATTAATATACTGATATATGTATCGAGGGTGATGGCAACTCTGTCAGATCATTGAAGAATCAGGATGTGTACAGTAGGACAAACTAGCGGATACAACAAACTGCAAGTTCACTTTAACCCAAATAGGGGTATGACAAATAATCAGAGAGAATTGGACAGTAGTATAATATCTATAAAATATTGGGAAAAAATTTGCAAAGCCAGTTGTTCGAAAATGTTGACGTTATTTTTCACGCCTTAAAATAGCCTCCATTAAGCAGTACTTTTGGCGGTAATTCTTCCCCTGTTCTGCTAAGAGTGGTCTAAGTCGGCATTGGTATTATGTTTCCTATTGTGTGTTGACTTTTTAAAGGGAAAACAACTTTATTGTATAATAATAAATAATGACAATGTATTGATAATGAGATTTAAATAAAGGATGAGTATATACTAACCAATATATGAGAAATAAAGTGTAAATAGAGAGCATTCATGTTTAATGAAGACATATTAGAATATAAGAATTGTATAGTAGTATGAGAATTAAGCAGTTATTCTTATTAATATTCCATTTATTCCTATAGATAGAGTAAGTAAATAAATTACTTAAATGCTTTGCTAATTATGTTATGTTACAAGAGATAATTCATTTAAATGTCATTTATTCTTTAATCATTAAATAGTTGTAATAGGACGCGTATTTAAATGTACTAACTATAATATGTGGAATGTATTAACATGTCTAAATGATACTAACCAACATGTATATAGTCAAATTAACAGCTAAAATAATCCATATAAATCTAAATTTGTTTGTATATACTTCGTTTCTTCTTTTTTACTAACTTATCCCCTAAATGATTGTTTGAAGGTCCAGTTTAGAGTCAATTACTAATGTTTAAATAATCATGCATCCATGAGCATTGTCACAGACTGGTGGTAAGTGACTTTGTTCATGGAGTCACATTCCTCTCCGACTGCTACTTCCAGTCCCTTGTACATAATTTCCTTTTAACATCAGCAATATATCCTTTGATTCCGAAGTAAAATTTCAAATTATTAAAAATATGGGATTATTTTTAAATTAAATAATTTAAAATAAACTCAAACATTCACGTTACTATATCCCATAACTGCAATAATTCATTTTTTTTTCTTTACCGGGCCCTCAAAATTCAATCCTTGCCTAACTAACAATGACCATTTTTCTGTAGAATATCCTGTACATAACTGTATAAACGCTAGCAACCTAATCGCGACTACGCAAGTCGATACGCTTCTTCTTGCGTATGCTCTTCACATACGCAAAACTGACGGCGTAACGGCTTTTACGATTAAGTTGAAATGTAGAGTTGTATCTAATGAGTGATATTAACATTAAAGTGGGTGAAACTGGAAGACAAATACTAATCTTCTAAATAAATTAATGTTTATGTAATTAAGCGATTGCAATAAAGAGTATGGAGTTAACTGCTATTTTATTCGACAGTAGGTATTAGTATTCAGTTTGCCACATTCACTGGACTTGAGAACTAAATTGTAAATAAATACTACGCCTAGTGCACATTAATAAAATAGATTTTATTTATAAATGGAGTAGAGAAACTTCACAGTACTCTGACACGCACAGTACTTGGAAAGTAGAGGTGAACCATTCTGATTTTTAGACATTTTCGATTTACCTATAATGACCTGTTAACGCCCACTCTCCGAAAACTGAGAGTGTAAAGGAGTTTTCGAGAAATGCCATGTTAACCTGTATGGAAAATGTGGACAATATCCTCATATCACTAGTACAAAATGTGCAAATAATCATACTATCCTCATATCACTAGTACAAAATGTGCAAATAATCATACTATCCTCATATCACTAGTACAAAATGTGCAAATAATCATACTATCCTCATATAACTAGTTCAAAATATGCATATAATCATAGGTACTATCCTCATATCCCTAGTTCAAGATAAGTCCAAATCGAAAGGGTGACAAAAGCCCACACGACAAAATCAATAGCATCAAAAGCCCACACGACAAAAGCCCACACCGACAAAAGCCCACACCGACAAAAGCCCACACCGACAAAAGAACACACCGACAAAAGAACACACCGACAAAAGAACACACCGACAAAATCTCACACAGACAAAAGCCCACACAGACAAAAGCCCACACTGACGAAAATAAAATTAGTATTCCTGCAATATAAATAATCCATATATGTAAAGTTGGAACGAAGGAATATAATAGTTTAATAGTTTTCTTTCTACGGAATCATTGTAAATTTGTATTATGCCCCGAATTAGGGCGCTGTTATCGCAGAACATAATTTTAAAACACTAGACTATGGAAACTGCAACTAAATATAAATAAATTGTAGGTGGTCCTTGCTTTCTTAGAACAAGTTAAATACAATATACAAATAAGGAACTACAAAACATTTCGGTTATTTCACAGTTATATGCTAACTGTTGCTCCATGGTTAGATGAAAAATTAGAATAAAATCTGTATTTAGGACATCTACAACCATTCTAATTGACTAATTTCACATGTATAAGAGGCATAAATAATTGTAGCCAAATAAAGTATTTACGAAGAACTTGGCTGATTGGCTAAAGAATCTAAGACTATTGCTAGCAAAGTCTACAGAGGCTGATGTATGACCTTTCGATCAGTAATCCTACATAACAACTGAACAAGATGTCTGCTGGTTACCTGACGTCTGACTAAATGTTCAAGTATAAACTGCGTCCTTCGCTTTTTTGCAGATCACTATTTTGTGAATAATTTTAATAATATTGATCGTACAGTAGTGAAACTTTAGTAACTGGAAGATTGCTTCTATGTTAGTATCTTGCTGAAATATTTTTTGAATCCCCGAGAAAATTGGAAAGTTATGAACGTTTATGTATTTTTAAGGCATTTAAACTGCCCATTGCTTTATTGCACATCTGTGAAAAGGCCAAAAAATGGGCGATTAACTTCTACCGAGAGGTAGAAGTTAAAAAAAAAAATCAACGCTTCTGTGTCGAGTGTCCAGTGAGCGTTGTAATACAATCAGTAGAATTAATATTTTTAATATATAGGTATGGAATTGGCCAAATTGCTTCACACAACTATCAAGAAGATAATTAACTAAATATATATTAAGGATGACATCGAATTTTATTGATACGATTCAATTCTTATAATTTTTTTCGATTTTTCCCAAATTTTAATGCATTACGACCCAGATTTAGAGTAATTTTAAAATAATGGAGATAGATTACATAATCTAATTCCAATTCCACGTAATATCACTACCACCAGCTGGACGATCACCGACATATCGACTAGTTTAGTGTAATAGCAATTATTGAGTATGGCGAGCGCCATTTCTGTAGAGAGAGACAACAGCGCCATGGCGAGCGCCACAGTGTATAACACTTTGACAATAAATTAGGTGGTACAACATCCATTACAATTTACAGCTGACTATTTACTTACTCTTGGAAAATTTTGAGTCGATATTTCGATACATAATATCTAAACGCATTCATTGTCACAAATTTCATTGAAATTTGTATTAAAAAAAAAAGTTATGAGCAATAGGTATAATTAAAAATAACGTCAATTTAGAGACAAATCCGTAAATTAGGTAATCGGCACAACATCATTTTACGCGAGAAATTTGAAAAATTGGTTACCAAATAACATCAAGTTCTCTTAGTTTTGGGAGTATAACTAATAATTGGAGTAATTTTATTTATTTTATACCCTTTCTATCTTAGGATAGGATTTTGAAACCTAACTAGTTATGGGGAACCTACAAATAGCTTTTGGAGATGAGAACTAGGCTAGGTACGGTGAACCCTTGTCCCAATGTCCCTGAGGCTTTGTACCTAACTTATAAAATATAGGTACCTAGTTAGGTATTTAAAGTTCTGATAGTGATATTATCATATTATGAAACTAACTAGTTATCATAAGTTATGATGTATTATTTCATGTTATATTCATTTGAATAAATTTATTTATTTTATTTATAATAAAACTTAGTAACTTACTAACTTACTAGTTAAGTAGTTAGCTATGTAGTATTATTATAATAAAACATATCACATAAGCCTAATTCATAGGTTTCAGAATCATTGAAAAGGTTTAAAATAAATAAGATGTGGATCCCAGACTGCTAAATATGGGTGAAGTTGTGAAGTTTTTCCGGCGACTGTTGAGGCCTTGAAATTGGTCTCCTGAATTAAACGGCGATAATTTCTTAATTAATACCTATGTTTAGTTTGTTTACATCATTACATGTAATTAGTCACTATTAGTGGAGAGATTTTTAAGATTGTTGGCCTTTTTTGGAGGGAAATTTAAAAATCTTCGGAGACAAATTGCCCCAAAAATTAAATATCTCGAGACTGATTTAGTCTGATTGTGCATGAATGATTTGCAGACTGGGATTCAGGATTACTCTATTAATAACTTAATAAGGTATACTCCCAAAACTGAGATAACTTCTAGCTAAGAGCCTAAGTATATATGTTTATTATGTTAGTTACAGACTTACAGACACAGAGTATGTCAGTTAAAGCCAATTAATTGGCTTATATTTCAAGAGGTCAAACTTAGATAGGTATTTCTAATTGGCTTAATTTTTTAAATTAATTCCTATGTTCCCATGTTAATTTTGGCTTGAAAGCTTCAAAAAATGAGCCAAATTGGCTTGACAGTTGACTCGACAAATCTTAGTGAAATTTCAGATAACTTGATAAGTTGATCTTATTTGGTAACCAATCTTTCAAATTTCTCTCTTATAAAGATGTTGTGCCGATTATCTAATTGACAGATTTGTCTCTTAATTGATGTTATTTCTAATAATATTGCTCATAATTTTTTTATTTAAATACATATATTATTATATTTAAATATACTTTGTTGTAATAAATGTTTTTAGATATTAGGTATCGAAATATCGTCTTAAAATTTTCCAAGAGTAAGTAAATATTCAGCTGTGATGGATGTTCTAGTATCTACCACCTAATTTTTCTCCCCATACGAATAACATATCATAGCTAGACTGCAGAATATGGAACATTTTTCCAAGACTCTCTATGACAAATCTGAGCCCAATTTTAGAAATTGGAGGTCTCTGTGGGAGATTATGAATTAATTCCTATGTTACCTGGTTACCATTAATTTAGCTGCAGGAGATTTTGAATTAAAACCTATGTTACCATTAATTTAGCTGCGGGAGATTCTAAATCTGCTGCTGAGAGTCAGAGAGACAGAGTAACTCTCTCTCAAAATAAAATCTCTGCGGGAGAAGAGACACATTATGTAGACTGGTAACATTATTACTAACATAGGAATATTTCGCAGATATTCTAAAAAGGAACCCAACTCATTTCACTTTGGTGGTCTATTGAATAAATGTGGGACTTTTTTTACTTTACTGGTGCTCTAACACTAAGCTAATGGCAATTCAAACTCATTATGCTTGGCAAGCTTTGACATCAAATCTCTGTTCACCAATATACTGTAGTGGCCAAAATATAAGGGTAGGTAAGAACAAGTTATCTAAATCTTTCATTCCATAATAAGTATGAAACACACATTATTTTAATTTTGCACATATTTTCATTTAGAGCTCAATCCAGTCTGTATTTGATGCACAAAATCCCACTGACTTTTCTAAAAAGTGGAAAAAATCCACCAACAATTTCCAATATTTTGACTGATCCATCAACATTTTTCCAATTTATCCACCAAAAATAATGGTAGGTAACATAGGAATAAATAGCTAAAAATTCACCGACAAAGGGGGAAAAATTTACCTGACATATCAGTGGAATTTGTCATGAAATACAGACTGTGAGCTCATATGTATTCATATGAAATTTCAAACTTTGAAATTTCATATGAATACATATGAGCTCACAGTCTGTATTTCATGGCAAATTCAAAGCATTTGGACAAATATTCTATCAATGGTTCAATATTTCACCTCAAACAATAAATTTAGATATGGTCAAAAGTTAAGGGTAGCAATCATAAACTTTGAAATATTCCCAGATATTGGCAATTAACTTAATACTTTGTGAATAATTATTTGCTATATCACTTCAATACTTCTTCTGCTGAAAAATTCTACTAATTTTGCACAGTATGAAGGAGTTATCTTTTTTCATTCATCCTCAAGAAATGTCCACAATTTTTCCACATTTGTTGGGTTTCCTCTCTGAATACAGTCTCCAATCGTTGTTGCCAGAGATTTCTATTGTCATATGAAGGTCCAAAAGGATCGTGCAACATATTGTGGCTCAGCATAAGCTGTATGGAGTTGTTGATTCCAAACCGAAGAATGGTAGACTTCCCAAAGCATTGCCGAGAGAAGATCATGCAACTCTTCAAAGAAGCTTGCAAGGTAGTTTCAACACTTCTGGTCAAATTTCTCGTGAGATAGGTGTCATGTCTGGTGATACGGTGTCCCTGTCTACTTTTTCGTTTCGACTTCAATAACTTTGCTTGCAATCATTCGTCTCTGCATCGAAGCTATTAAGAGGACTCAATGGTCAAAATTGATTTTTTTCACAATTTTTTTTTTATGTTCTAATATGAAAGAATATAGTGTAGAGAAGATGTACACAAAATTTCAGGAGGATATGATGCTTAGAAAGCGAGCTACACGCTCACAAACGTACACGTGGAGCCCTCTACCTCCTACGCTGCTGGTTGTTTTTGTGGAGATAGGGATGGATGGGGGAGGGTGGGTTGGGGGTATTGTGAGTTCGCTTCTCTTAAAAGAAGCAAAGGATGATGGTAGGTACAACTTTCACTTTGTCTTTGTTCTTATAAAAACTAACTAAAGTGAAACGCATACTAAGGCGGGAAGGTGAGTGTCTTCTTCTGTCGACAAATTGCCCTGTCGTGAAAAGTAGCATTTTCAAAATTCAAAGCCTATTTCTTTGGTTATAGGTAACCTAGATAAAATCTGTAAAATGCATAATGATCAGTTATATACATATGTAAAAGGTACATTTGCTATGAGTTTTTTTTTCAATTTATTGTATATAGATTTTTTTTTAAATAAAATATATGATTTTTTTATATTTTTGTGTTTATTTTTTATTATTTTGAAAATATTAAAAAACTGAATGCAAAAAATAAGAAAAACCCAAATAGCAATTATGTGAAAATGTCTCAGGAATTCATTTTCGATATCGGTTTGTTTCTATCTCGTTTAGTTTGTGAGAATAGCAATTTTTACGAAGTACCCCCACGGGGGGTTAGAAGGGGGGAGGAGGAAGGAGAGGTCGTCCAAATTTTTTTCCTAAATAAGAATTTCTGCATTGCTTTTGATACAAACGTATGAGAAGTTTAAAATTTCTATCCTTATTAATAAATAAAAAAAACCGTTGAGTCCTCTTAATCTCTAAAAACAACCGGAAAGTGTTAATTATGTTTTGTCCTGGTCATGTCGCTTGGTCGATTGATCAGTGGTCGAAAGTACATTCTAGTGATGAATGAAAGAAAACTAAATATATTCGGTTCTAATGGTATTGTAGGAATTAAACGTAAAGTAGGGGAAATGTTAACTCTGAACTGCAACAAGAAAACCTTTTAAGTTCGGAGGTGGTAGTGTGATGGTTTTGGGGATCATTTCTTCTGCTGGACCTGGTCCCATTGTTCGTCTGCACGGAGGAGTTATTGTAGAAGTATAAGACAGATCTTTCGTCAACATACTCTCCCCTATCAACAAGCAGTTGACCTTTAACCACCAAATTTCATGCAGGACAACGTACCCTACTACTCGGATAAAAAAAGTTAGGACCTTATTTGAAGAAGAAATTTCTCAAATGATCTGGTTTTCACAAAGCCTTGACCTCAATCAAATTGAGAGTATTTGGAAAGTAATTGGAGACTGTACTCAGAGAAGAAACACAACAAATGTGGAAGAATTATGGGCCTTTCAGCATTATAAATGGAAGATGGATAACTCCTTCATTTTGTGCAAAATTAGTAGAATTTTGTGGCAGAAAATGTATTGAAGTGATATAGGAAACAATTATTCACAAAGTACAGCGTGACACAAAAAAAGAGGGATGAAAGTAAACGCTTATAACTCAAAAAGTAGTACACTTAGAGAAATTAAATAACAACCAAAAGATAGGGTATATCTTCAAAATTTATTAGGTCTATAACAAATGCTCAATATTTCCGCATGTGGAATTCAACAAAGCCCGACAGATTTTTCGAGAAACCTCTATACTCGCTTAATGTACCCCTCTGGTGCGGCCTTAGCTCAAGCCGTGATTTTGGCCCATATTTTTTTCAATATCCTGACAGAAATGCACGCACAGTTACATCTGATACATATATTGAAACGTTAAATATTCTTTAAACAGGCGACATTCAACCTGACCGTTGGTTTCAACAAGACGAAGCAACAACTCAGACCTAATTGCCAGAACAAATTGACTAACAAGTCGTTGTGGTACCCACAACATCTCTCATCGTATGGAATTCCATTGGCCAGCCAGGTCTTTAGGGGTATGTAAAGGAGAATCTTTTCAGAGAAAAGCCAGATGCTATTGAAAACCTGAAGGATACTTTCTAAAAAAAATATTTCATCAATGAATCAAGATATCCTATGGGTGCGGTGATAGCGAATTTTGAGAAACGTATAAATTTGTGTAGTGAGCCGCAGGGAGCACATTTTGAGCATTTGTTATAAATTAAACAAGTCTTGAAGATATACCCTATCTTTTGGTTTTTATTTCATTTTTCTAAGTGTACTACTTTTTGAGATATAAGCGTTTACTTTCATCCCTCTTTTTTTGTGTATTAAGGTAATTGCCAATATACGAGAATATTTCATAGTTTATGATGGTGACCGGACGTTTCGTACCCGGACGTTTCGTTACTAGGACGTTTCGTTACCAGCTTTTTCGGTATGTTTTAAGAAATGGAAACTATTTTTTTTAATGGGTTGTCGACTACATTTTAAACAAATCCAATACATTATAAATTTACACTACTTTAAAAATGAAGTCTACTTTTTAAACATATTTTTTATTCGTTTGGTTATACATTGATTATAATCAGAGGTATTAAAAATAACAATAATCTCTTAATATGCCTTTGATTAGAAAAGTTGGAAGTGAAAATATCATGGATCTAATCGATATGGAAGTTAAATAACTATATTTTATTTTTCCACACGATCGAAAATGTGGTTCAGTCCGAAAACTTTGAGCTTGCTCTACTGCCTACATTAGGAAAATCTTTTTATTTTTCATATTTCCGAAAATGTTTTAACGTTAGGGTAAAATTCATATTAACAGATGTTACAAGTTACCGAATGAAAATAACTTAATAAAAAAATCGAAAGTAATAACTATCTTCAATCATATAAGAAAAGACTATATAATTTAACATTTCAACTATTTATTCTCATTCTTATATACTATTTTCTAATATGTTTGAAAATTTCCGGTAATTAGTTCAGCATAGGGAAAAAATTCAGTACATATTTATAATGTATGGGATTGGTATATTTTTTAGTCTATAACTCATTTCAAATTAAAGAATCTTTCGTAGCGATTCGGAACGAAAAATCTGGTAACGAATCGTCATAGTAACGAAACGTCTTAGTAACTAAACGTCCTAGTAACGAAATGTCCTAGCACCCTTTACTTTTGACCAGAGCTAAATTTATTGTTTGAGGTGAAATATGGAACTATTGCTAAAATATTTGTCCAAATGCTTTGAAATTTCATACGACTACATTTGAGCTCTATATGAAAATATGTGCAAAATTTCAATATGTGTTCTATACTTTTTATGAAATTAACGATTTGGATAACTTGTTCTTGCCTACCCTTATATTTATGACACTACTGTACCTTTGAATGTTAAAAACATTATTACTACTACTACAGTAGGGTCGGGAGGGGTGAATCTTGCGTACTAAAAAACTTTTGGATGTTGCTAGTTAGTTTTTGCAGATAGACGATTAATATTAAACATGAAGAACTGCACTAAGGCCGTCTATACACCATCCAAAGGAAAAAAAATTAGCATTTGTATAATCTGAGTTATTGACTTTCGAAAGTAGTGCGCAATTGAAATCGTTCTTGGTGGGGCGAATATCTGCGCACCCATTAATTCCTTTCCATAGTGAAAAATAGCACTATTGAGTATCTAGATCAGTGGTTCTTAGAGTATTTTCCTCGCGCACCACCTGTTGTTCTCATGCAAAAATATTGTATTGCATTGAAGTAGATTGATAAGCTACAATGAGAATATATTTGATTACTATGAATTGAGAATTAAATATGCAAATTGAAAAAGTACGGAAAATGATTGTTATATTTACATAATGTAAAATTATTTTTTTTAGGTGAGGAAAATTAAAATCCATCAGAAATTAAAGAAAACCAAACAATTTGTGATAATAATGCAGTATAATATGAACAGTTATAAACTAATATAATAAAACTAATCAATTACGGGGTAGCGACACTTACATATAATCCGATATAGAAAGGTATAGTTTTTGTTTACACTTTGTTTATACAATGGAAACACCATTTTTCTTTCTATTCAATGTTGGAATATAGTGAAATATGCTTCATGTATATTCTGCATGATATTTATAGCAAGAACAGAACTTATAAACAGCCATCTCATGCACCCCCTATAAACAATCCATGCCCCAAAGGGGTGCCGCGCACCCCAGTTTAAGAACCACTGATCTAGATACTTACTAGAAATAATTCTTATGTGTTTAAAAGCATAAACCATTAAATTAAAAACTTGAGACAAACTTTTTTCGACCTGTTTACGTAAAGTTTGTAGAATGTAGGAGTGACGTCATGTATGTTGCTTTCTATTCAGGATTAATTTATGCTTGTAATATTAGTTTATCTTAAGTATAAAACTGTAATATATGTATTATGTAACTATAAATAGAATAAATAACTAGATGACGGGCACTCATAGAGCGCATACCTTTACCGCCGCTTATAAATGACCTTGACCTTTAACCTGTTCGCTCACAAAATATAACCAAATCGTTCCTGAATATTGAATTATCGTCCCACCCAATTTCAGACAATTTGGATGAATAATTTTGGGTTATAAATAACATAGGCCTTGATTTTTGACCTGATTGTTCCCAAAATATAATAAACTGGTTCCTGCCTGGATAGTTACCAACCGTTCCATCATATTTCAGTTAATTTGAATAAATACATTTCGAGTTATAAATCACCTTGACCTTTGACACGATCGCTTCCAAAAACTTACCAAACCGTTCCTTGATATTGACCTTCCAGTCTTCCAATTCTTCCAAGAAAGTTAAAAATTGAGAATTTGTGAGTCATAATGATATTATGAAGGTAGTAAAGTTTTCATCCAGAGTTGTGTCCCTAGTCTTGTAATAAGTAGAACATTCCACAGCAATATGAGGTCTTGTTTCTGGGCGAAGACCAGATCGTCGATAAGTATTACTGTTTCATAGTTTTAGGAAAATATGTATTACTGTTTTAGGACTAAATGTTACCATGCCCTGTTAGAATTTGTAAGGTAAGACGAAGTTTCAATCGGGTTATTAACAATAGCCTTCTTTCAAAGAGGAAGAGATCTTTGGTCTGTCTACACTCTACAAGAAGGTAGGTTGACCCACCTATTTCCTCTGGTGTTTTTCAAAAACCAACGGTTCAGCTTCTGCGCAGAAGATCTTTGCTACGTCCTTCGCTAAGAAATCAGCTCTTTCGTTGTCAATAGTACCAACGTGAGCCTTAAAAGTTATTCACAGAAAGGGATATCAGTCAGGTGCTTCAGTGACCGCAGAGGAACCACACTATGATTTATCCGTGAGGCTCCTCGTCCTCAAACAAACACCGGCTTCTTTGGCCACTTGGCTATTGAATGAGCAATATAACAGGTTTTCGCCTTCATTCAGAAATCTATTGGGTTGAAATCTAGTGTTGAGGAGGCCAAATTTCCTTGCAGCAGAATCTTGGCAATTGACGTGAGCACCACTCAGGTGTCTTGTTTGAGTAGTAATAAAGTTCACCAAATTGTTGGAAGAGAAATGATTGATTTTCGGAGTATTATCTTTATCAATCCAATCTTACCCCGTTTTCCACGAAAATCAGAGGAGACTTCCAAGTTTTCGAGATAGGGGCAATCTTGGATATATTCTGAACATGAATATTGAATTGGGTTGGTTTCAATTGTGAAGAGTTTCTCGTTAAAAAAAGCTATTTCATACCTTGTCGTGTCCGCTTTAAGCTCTCTGACAATGAACTTTGCTCTCTCAAGTCTTTTTTGCTTTTTAAGAGGTATGAGGACTTAGTTAGTTGAGTTAGTTCTCTCATTTTGTAGAGAGACAACTGAAGATCCTTCGTGATGATGGTTCTCATTGAAGTGTGGATTACATTCATGTATTTAGCTATATTTTGAATTATTTTAAGTATTTCTTCAAGTGTTCAACATTGCACAAACATTCGTAGCCATTTTCTTTATTCGAACAAGTACTCCCACTTTTAGGACAATCCTCAGAAATGACAAGTTCGACGAAGCTACTATTCACAGCTTGGTGCAAGATCGATTTGCAATTTTTAGAAGCATAATGATATCAGAGTTGGTTTTCCCTGTACGATGGTTTAACCCTGTTTGGTCGTTTTAGACCTAATTTTTTCGATTTTATTAAAAAGAACTGAATAATAAGATTATATAACTATAGATAATTAGCAAAATGATAAACATGTATAGTGGCGTTTGATATGTTTAACTATAAATTTCACAGAAAAGACTAATGACTTTTTATTCACCTTGATTTACAATTTCATATTTTGACCTATTAACTGAAATATATGTGGAATGTGTATGTTTTTAGTTAATAGTGAAGAAATACACATATATAGCGTAAACTTAGGCACTAAAAACCGTTTTATGGCTTAAAAATAAATTTCTATAGTGCGCAATATTCGCCCCGCCATGCAAAATAAGGTGGGGCGAATAGTTGCGCACGAAAAAACTCCGCTAACTAAAAAAATAGGAACTTAAGAACCTTGTAATTTTAACTGAGGCAATTTAAGTCTATGATCATCATGCAATGAAAATTTCAGGTCCTTTTCTACTATAGAAATATTTTTATGGCAAATTTATTTTTTATGACAATTTGGTTAAAATGAATTTTCGACAAGGTACTTTTCATATGGTCTTAAATGTAAATTTTTTATCGATGAATAAATGCCTGTAAGCTGTTTTAATTTTACACAGTGTTAGTACATATTTGAGCCGGTCTATGACTATTTTTGTTATTGGGCTAGCACGTTTATAGCTCTTTTAACATGTGGTGCGCAAGATTCGCCCCATGTGCAACTGCGCGAGTATTCGCCCCTCCCGACCCTATCTGTTATTGAATCTAAATTATAATGGAATGGAAATATGTATTATGGATACACATAAACGGATTTAACAAAAAAATTCTCAAAAGCCAAAATAATTTTTTTTATGTAATTAGTGTCAATATTATTGTAGCCCGTAGTGATTTATTTTTCCTTTTACTATGTATTTTTAAATAAATGTGTGACACACTGACAGACGGACGTGGGTGGCTCTTATTATAGTACTAGTGTATTTTCCCGTTGAAAATAACGTGTCATCATCAATATTAATTTATAACTCGTTAATAGGTTACTTTTAATGAATTCAATTGAAATTAAATTTTCGGCATAGTCTAATTTATTTTATTAATGAAATTCATTTAAAAATTGAATAAAAACATTGGAATTTAAATATCAAGTCATTATATTCCCGTGCATATCATAGTTACATTCTTCATGTTTAATACCCATAGTGGAAAAGCGGGCATTAAATAAATAAACACACGAGGGAAATTATTAGTATAGATATATCTTATAGGCTGTATAAATTGGTATTGATGATGACCCGTTATTTTCAACGGGAAAGTACACTAGTGTACTTTCACGTTAAAAATAACGGGTCCTCATCAATACCAATTTATAACCCGTTATTAGGTTACTTCTAATGAATTCAATCAAAATTAATTTTTCTGCATAGTCTAATTTATTTCATAGATAAAATACATTTAAAAATGGGATAAAATCAGGGGAATTTAAATATAAAGTCATTATGAAGTTAGTATAGATTGATTAAGAATAGTTTTATAAGTGATATAGGTACGTTATTTACAATACAATTATTTTAATCTTTCCACCTGCATAAGTTGAGGTGAAACAGCTTAACTGGAAACTACCAACCAAATTACCAAAATTACTCCTAAAATAGTTTCTATACCAGGAGTGCAAAAGCGAGACATGTCCCCAACTTATTTGATTGCCATAAGTCTGAAACGTAATAAGAGCGGGTATTTTATTAACCTAAGAATGATTTAATTTACAGTCCTATGTTTCCACAGCAATGTTAAATAAAGGAAATTAATATCTGTCTTGTGATAATAAAAAATAGCTTCTCTTAAATTTTTATTATGCAACATGCCACAATAAATATATTATAAATACTTTTCTTTAAGTACATCGAGGCACAGTTCAAGTACAGTAGTTATTTAATATTAAATACAGTAATTCTTTAATGTTAAATACAATATATTAAATAGTGTTAGTTGGGAAGCACCAGCTAAAATAAAGTACACTTTAGAGGCGGTAAGTAAAGTACACTTTAGAGGCGGTAAGTAAAGTACACTTTAGAGGCGGTAAGTAAAGTACACTTTAGAGGCGGTAAATAAAGTACACTTTAGAAGCAGTAAATAAAGTGCCCTTTAGAGGTGGTAAAGAAAGTACACTTTAGAAGCAGTAAATAAAGTACACTCTAGAGGTGGTAAAGAAAGTACACTTTTGAGGCAGTAAATGAAGTGCACTTTAGAAGCAGTAGCTAAATAAAGTACACTTCACAGGCAGTTTTTTTAACTAATGATTCATACCTTTGGTTTAATTTAATGATTTCATGTTTTAGTGTACAAATGAAGACAAAATCTATGCTTCATAGGAAACAATTACCCAAACTATAATACATCACACACTACTGCATTAGGACATCTTTATAGGAATCATGGGAATCCTGCTTAGGGTGAGTCATGAATAGTTCTTTTACCTATAACAAAACAAAGTAAGCTAGACTTAAAATTAGAGTAACATTAAAAATCACTAAATCAGGTGAATAATAATCACCGACTTGAGAATCGAGAGATTGTCATTCGTTAATACGAAACATGCGTTAAAGCCAAAAAATGAAAAAGATACACAAACTAGGGGAAACTAAAATTTGAGTACTATTATAAAGATAAAAAAACAGTAATTTTAAATATCTTCAAGAATAGATTACACAAAAACAATTAGAAACAATATCAGAAGATATTCACTTCCCCATTAGCCTAAGTTATATTATTTATCAAGGTGATGTAGAATGGAGTCACTACTCATATTCCTAATCAATAGTTCACTAGTTTACACGAAGAGTTTTAAAGTATTTCCAGACGTTTTGATAAGATCCTCCTATCTTTTCCACACGATTTTTGAATCATATAAGAAAAACTATATAATTTTTATTGTATTATGAGCTTATCAAAACGTCTGAAAAGACTTTAAAACTCTGTGTGTGTACGGTCCTTGAATGTTCGCTAGTTCACATGAAGAAAAGTAGCTCCCAAACACAACCTTCATGCAATATTTAAATACCTGACAGTGATGGGGCAGGTATTCATTGTACAACCATTGAGAGATCACGGGAAACATTTTAAGAGTTACATTAAATAGGAACTTAAAATGCAGTTGTAAATAAATAATATACAAAAACACAAAAAGGTTCATCACTAAACTGCCAAAGATAATAATTACCTACAGTCATTACTTTAGTTGTGTCTATTCCTATTTACTTGATTAGTTTTAGCACAAATTACATTGTGAGGAATATCGGATGGAGTTGTGTCTTAATCACTAACATATATCAATGAAAACATTAACTAAGCAACCTCAGAGAGGAGTTTCTAATAGATGCACTTGCATAATAGCTTCAACTTAGAACTAACACTAAAATAAACTTACACATTTACCACAGGAAGAAATTAAAGAACATTACGGACTAGAATAAATGTCTTGGGAGTAGGTAATGTATATAATATTAGGTTATTTATATATATATATATATATATTTAATTATAGACCTCAAGGTCCATCCAAAGTTTGTGCAATCCAAGGAAGATATTTTGTAAAATGCTGATTACATGAACAATATAGAAGTACTAATTACCTAATGAAATTAAGTTTTACCAAAGAAAATCAAGTTTTACCTAATAGAATCAAGATTCTAGCTAATAAAAGTACACTTGTTTCACTTAATAGTTACGTAAAGTAAGTTAGTGCTGATTATCATTCTCAGTTTCTAAATTTGGCGGGATTATTTTACTTTATAATTTAATTTTTAGCATAGACTTAATATAGAAATAACGAGGTTAAAATTATATATATATACTTCAAGTGGAATAATTAGCTACAATAAAACAAATAAGCAATACCACAACCACAGAGTAAATACTTGTGACTAATTTAAATTAGCATTAAAATACCTAACTCTGTACCCTAAGCAATATAGGCACTTCAATTGATTTTGATATCTAGATATCTTTGTTGCATGTTTCCAGACACTCAGAAAATGCTATTATTTGGTTATATAGGACAGTCATTGCTCTAATTACTGAAATATACTATTAAAAAATTATTGTGATGAATTGTGACATAAGTACGTAGTTAGAAATATTGATAGCAACGGCATCTTAGATTCATTTTAACCAGTATCTACGATTTGAAAGATTATATAATATTATAGTTTATATAACCTTTAAGTATTTCATTATAAATAGCTGAGGCATTTTTCCTTTCCTAAAGATAGTCAATTCTAAGTGATTATCTTGTGCCTCTCAAAACTAGTCTTCTGCTCTGCGCAGAAATCAGCAGTGAAAGGCACGCAATCCAAATAACCGCACCATTCACAGTGAAAGGGGAACAGGTAAAACACAAGGAACAGAATAACCAGCAAAAGCAGTGCGCAGCTCATGCTGGTAACCACAGCAAACAGTCTGCGCTTGGCATCCGGGCAAGGTGCACCATCTTTGCTTTTGACATTCGGAGACGATTGACCAATATGCGGCAAGAGAGCGATGGAGAGGAATACACCCATGATGAAGCCAAATATATTAGCATAATTGTCAACACCAGGAAGAAGGCCAATGACAAACATGATTATCAAGAAGACGAGCCAATTCAACATCACCCTCACGTTTGTTCTCATGTCGTCAAGAAAGTCCGAAATGAAAATAACAAAAAGACAAGCAGTGATGCCAGCGATTGAGCCAGCCGGACCAACCTCAGGTCTTGAGGGCACGAATATAGCAGAGGCCAAATTACCAGCAATACCCGAGAGGATGTATATGATAGTCACACGAATTGTGCCTGCAAACTTTTCCAGAAGTCTGAGCCACCACAAATGGAAAAAGTTGGTGAGAACGAATGGGAACATGCCAGCATGGATGAACAAAGCAACCCACAGTCTGTAGATCTGATCAGGTACTTCAGGATTGAGAAATTTAAGCATTTTACAAACATCACTGAGACACTGAACTTGGGAGCAGAGGGCAGCCTCTTCATGGAAGTAGCCATTGAGCAGGTCACAGTGCTCCCTGGTAGTAATGTGACACTCTCCGTGGATGCCAACACAGCAGGGTCGCCCTATCACTTCACAGGAGTAGCTCTCACCCTTGTCACGGGAATGAGGCATTTCCTTATTTGCAGACAGACTGTCATTAGCTGACAGACAAATGGGCCACTCTGTGATATCGTCAACCCAGACATTGGGGGGAACGGAGGCAGGAGCAGTGCATGTGCGAGGATCTTGCCCACAGACGGGACCACTGGTACGGTTCTCTGGACCCTGTTCATCTTCATTCCACTTCGACCAGATGGATAAATTTGGTGAACACCTTTCATTAGTGGTTTGGACACAGCCAGATTGATCGTGACGTATACAGCAACCAGTTTCCGCTTCTATTTCCCTCTGCACATTGATACCCAACTGCACCTCCTCCTCCACACGCATACACGGAGTGAACTTAGCCCCAAGAGCTACGAGAGCTGACTGACTGGGGCCTATCCAGAGGCTGGCTGGCTCTTCATACTCAATGACTTCAAAGGAGAGGGAGGTTGTGAAGACAGAGGCGGTGATGTGCTTCAAACCGTAGCCAAAAGGGGCCCATGGGTAGAGAACCATCGACAGAATTAGTACCATAATGTGTACTGATGTCACCCAGAAAGTGAAGTACGGTCTGGATTCATTGTAATTGTCTGGAACTCTTTCCTTCAGACCACCCATCCAAGAAAAACAACTTTGCTTCTTCTGTTCAGAGAGAGAATCTAAGTTATTAATAGCGAAATTAAAGAGACTCAATAATTAAAGATCAAAAAAAGTTATAGCGAATTTAGATACATATAAAGAATAATTTAATTGCTTAACATGACGGACTTTCTTCTTCTTTTCCGAAGTCGGTAGCATGGTGGCATCCACATTGTCTGACTGTTGTATTGGAGTATCTCCAGTTGATGACACTTTCTTGGTAGTTGCTTTCCATTTCGTAGCAGCCTAAATATTAACTGAGTTATAAAGTAATACAGCAAAACCTCGTAGTAGACCAGAGTTATGTTCCAAGTTTGTTTGGTCTAGTAAGAAACTCACTTTATTAGTTTCCTACTAGACCAAAATCGTTTTCTTTAAAAAATAAAGCGGTGACTTTAATATTTCGATAGCTCTATTTGTTTACGATAATTTTAAGGCCAAATTAATGGTGACTAACATACCAATTTTGAAAGGAAATAAATTTAGAAACAGAATGATTCCTTTTGTTTCAATTAAAATGAATATAATATTTTTTTAAATTAAATTCACATTTTATGAAACTATAATAATCTTCACTGTATCTAGTTTTCTATAACTTTTCACATACAATTTTTTTAGCACAGACTTTACCATCAAATCTGAAACCAATTCTGCCTTATGTTTTATCCTAAAAACAGCATAAATAATTGAACAGTTACCCAAGGCTTACCTGTAAGGTGAAGGGTGACTTCAATTACTTCGGAAGCCATTCTTGTTCATTCTGGAGTGTTCCAGAGGTGCCAACTTATGAGATGTCCACCTGCATCGGCCGTTAACTTAAGCATTCAGTATTCAAAGATCGAATCTTTTGTTGTGTATTTCTGGAGTGTTCGGGCGGGAGCGCTCCGGGCGGGAAAGAACACTCCAGAAAAATGAACAAGAATGGCTTCCGAAGTAATTGAAGTCACCCTTCACCTTACAGGTAAGCCTTGGGTAACTGTTCAATTACTTATCGCCATTCTTGTTCATTCTGGAGTGTTCCAGAGGTGCCAACTTATGAGATTTTAAAGAACGCAGCAAAAGATGAGACCAACCAATTTTCAAGTATGAATTTAAGATAAGAGCATCAGAAAATTGTAACGTTGGCCCAGCCTGCGACCTTGATTATCGTCAATGGTAATATTATGGTTCAAGAAAGAACAGGCAGCTACTGCACAAGTGCAGAGATTAAAATTAGCAATGTCGATTCCTGCCTCTTCCATAATTGCTTCAATCCGTCTACCTATTTTTGAAATAGATAGGTACTGTTTGTATGATTTTCGGAAACTTACAGAGTTGATTAGACTCTCCACGAAATCTAATCCATGTACTCTTTGAAGGTTAAATATAGACAGAATTTGAATTGGCATTAAAATACCTCATTTAATCAGGAATTCATTATTTCCCACACGTGGTGTATAAAGTAATTGAAATAGTCTCTTTCATGATACAAAATCTTTATACATCCATAACTTTGAAAGTTGGAACTTGATGTATAGATCATCGAGCTTGTACCGTATCTCATTAATTAATATGTTGAAATTCTAAAAGCAATACCTTCCAGAGGGAAATAATTTTTCAAAATTCAAAACAGAAGAAACTTCCAAGATATTTGTACATGGGAATGGTTAGTCTTATTTAATTTTTATTTTAATTGGTATCCAGGATACCTGCACTAATTCAATAACTAACACTCTTTACTGCAAGAGATTTCACTATAGATAATCCAGTATTATAAGAAAACTTTATATTAATAATTTACATCATTAAATTGCATGGGATCAATTTTCTGTCTACTCAAGAAATATACCACTTGTGATCTAGCTATGTTGTTTATAGAGGTTTGGCGGAAATTCTGCACTAAAAATACATGATACTGATTTTGTACCGCAAAAGGGGTAATGAACACTGTTGCACTTGGTCTTCCTAAATTTTATAAAGCCTCATGATACTTAAACGTTAGATATCAGCTACTATTCGGTAATCCCATCAAAATACCAACTTACTTTATCAGCATGAACGTTTTGATAAAAGTATATTTTTTCACAGAAAAATAAGTCTTCTAACAGACGTTGTCAAAATCTTTAATTAATACGAGAGCATGGCTGAATATTTGTAGTCTTGACAGTAAATATTTTGATGTGGACAAACTAAATGTCATTTGAAAAGGCCCTGCCAACCGGATTAAAATGGCCTTCAGTTCTAGAACATTAATGTGGGAGGTAGAGTCTTAGCATATATAATCCCATCTATTTTAAATAAAATTTAATATATTTATAAGAAATTTACATTCTTCAAGTTGATGCATCAGTGGTAGCTAATTACAATACTTTGAGAATCATGGTTTATGCTTACTAAACTGATTAAAAAGATTCATATTCAACTGGAAATCCATATTATCAGAGGTTATATAAACTCAAAGTTGAAGGCCACGTTTTCCACACTTCTCCTGATGATGAATAGAAATCTTTTTAATCGAAAGCTTGAAACCAAAAATACCTTCAACGCTTACGAAACTATAGTAATGAAAGGATGTCTAAATACTTTAAGCTGGATAATCATCATCAATTTCTATTCATTTGTAAGTTACCATTGACAATTTTGAGAGCATTAATTTTAAGACATTCTAAAATTATAAAGAATAAAACTCACCATTAAACTGCTGGATGGCAGAGAGTCAACAGTTTGATAAAAAATAAAAACGTCACAATTAATAGAATTTTGCTCAAATTTGTTGCATCAATTAAAAATCATTTCTTTCTAATGATTAGGAATAAATAAAATAAAATTTCTTTCATTACTAATAACAACAGTGCTCTCTCTCTCTGCAACAGTCCATTCATATGCGAATTCATCTATCAATTAAGTAAATTAAATAGTACATAGATAAGTAACTTTCAGTTCTTAATTTTGCCAATATAGAATTCATGACTTAAGTAAGTTGCATGATTCACAAGTAGAGCCTTTAGCTCTAAACTTAAGTTAGAAATGTTTTCCAATTTCTAATATCTACGGTATTATTCTCTATATGGACAGAAAAGTAATCATCTTCAAAATCAATAGAGGCCACGAGACAAATTTATTCCATTGAACCAACTACAGTTCTTCAATGTTCTAATAAATAACGTTAATAATGGATATGCAGATTCGATGGCTTTAGATAAATTTATAAATAAATGAAGTCCTTCACGTCTTATATGAATGAGAAAACTGAACCGAAAATTATCATTATTCTCTATGACCAATCTTCATACCTATAGACATTAATTTTTGAATTTCCAAAATAAGAAATAATTTGGAAATACAGGTTTTATGTAACTATGTGTACCAAATTTCTGGTTGAACTAGTTGTTGCCCTAGTACAACAACGTATTCAACAGTCTTCAACTCTTCGTCAATTCCCGCGTCGCAGAAGAATTTATCGAGGAATATAGGTAATTAGGGTAAAGTAGGTATATTACGACACATAGTAAACTGGCCTACTAGAAAAACTATGAACAGTCTTGAATCCTAGCAGGAGGTTATCGAAATTCCCCTGTTAATTCTCTGAATCAGAGAAAAACTTAACATTGCAAATTCATTTGGGAAGAGACTGTAGGCATTAGCATATAACTAGTAAGTTAACTGGCTTCCAGCAAAATTTTTATTGAAGAACCAGACTTGGATATGCAATTGCAAAACATATCTGTAGTGGTATTAACAGTCTGTATTTGTTAAGAAATTAAATATTGGTACTTGAGACTAAAGTTCAAGTTACACGATATGTCTAGTGTTCCTTAGATGAAGCCAGTACAAGCTCGGGTCACAAATTCCCGGCTAAAATAGCTAACTAGTTGCCCTAGCTAAAAATTCATAGATTGTCTTCAATCATAGTAGTGAATATCGGAATCCCCTCTCAAATTGTTCTGAAACAGAAAATTTTCATAATGCGAGTTTATATGGAAGGAGACTCAATAGGCATATAGCCTGTAGCTAGTTAGTAGTCACCATGAATTTGAGACGAAATTTTTATAAAGAGTTAAAAAATTATACGCAATATAGCGTAGCGTATATTTGATATTTCCAGTGAAAGCACGGTCTCAAAATACCGGCTTCAAACTAACTAACTAGATTTACCTTAGTCACAAAATTTAGGGTTTCTCTTCAAAATTCCCCTGTCTATATTATATCTCTGAATCAGAGAAAATTTCACGATGTGAAATTATTGTTAAGAGACTATAGGCATATAACCTATAACTAGTTAGTAGTTAACTGGATTATTATTATTAATTGTATCCATAAATTCATGGTGCTTCTTGAATGGAATACATAGCAATATCAATCTTTAAGTAGCTACCAATTATAAGCTAGATAGGGTAAAGCAGGTAAATTGCGGTACACTAATTAACTGTGTCCTCTAACCACAGAAATATCATAGCTTCAAACAATAATAAAATATAGAATGCATTCCGCTACTTCAGATATCTGAACAAATTTCAATAAAAATTCGAATCAAAAAGTTTTAGAAAAGTTCTTGCAAAGACTGCAATTGAACCGCAATTTACCTGTGGGACCCTAGGCAATGATTACAAACAAGTATTATTTACAATTTACGCCACTTTGTACCCGTTAAAATTTTTTATTTTGAGTATTATTGCACATATGTAAAGTTACCATATAATATAATAAAGAAGTTCAAGAAAGTTATAGTATTATACGATATATAGTGTATATTTGTTCAATCCAGTAAAGCACGGTCACGAATTTCCGGCTTGAACTAGCTAACTAGTACCCTAGTCACGAATTCTTAGGGTTTTAGTCATCAAACCTAGCAGGGGGTTATCGAAATTCCCCTGTCTATAATTTTTCTCTTAGTAGAGAAGAATTTCACTGAGTGAAATTTGGAAAGAGACTCTATTGGCATAGCTAAGCCTATAGCTAGTTAGTAGTAAACTGGTAGTCACCAATTTGTGACGAAAATTTTAAGAGAGTTAAATAGTTACTAGATATAGGGTCAAGCAGGTAAATTGCGGCACGCTAACTAACTGCGGCCTCTAACAAAAGAAACATCATGGTTTCAAAACACACGTTAAAAAATAATATTAATAAATTATATCATTCACCGCGCTTCTTTTGATATCAATGCAACATTTCAATGTAATTTGGGAGCCGCAATTTACCTATGTGACCCTATCATATTTTTGAGATATCCAGTTTAAGCACGGTCACGAATTTCCGGCTTTATCTATTCTAACTAGTAACTCTAGTCACGAATTCTTAGAGTTTTAGTCATCAATCCTAGCAGGGGGTTATCGAAATTCCCCTGTCTATAATTTTTCTCTTAGTAGAGAAGAATTTCACAATGTGAAATTTGGAAAGAGACTCTATAGGCATAGCTAAGCCTATAGCTAGTTAGTAGTTAACTGGTTAGTAGTCACCGTAAATTTGGGACGAAAATATTAAGTGAGTTAGTTATACACGATATAGCGTATATTTGCAGTGTAAGCACGGTCTCGAAATACCGGCTTCGAACTAACTAACTAGATTTACCCTAGTCACGAATTTCTAGGGTTTGTCTTCGGTCCAGCAGGGGGTTATCGAAATTCCCCTGTCTGTGAAATTATTGGAAAGAGACTATAGGCATACAACCTATAACTAGTTAGTAGTTAACTGGCTCACTTAAAAACTATCAGCCAGGCCTGTTTTCAAGTACCACGCAAGATAGGTAATTTTTTAAAAATCATAATAACGAGCAAAAGTGGCTAAAATTGTATATCCTATAGAACTAATAGTAAAGCTATAATAAAATCACTTATCTGTATACGAGAACATCTAGGCTTGAATGAAAATCGAATTCAATCGATCACAAACACTGTGCACGCACAACTAGACTTTTTAAGCCTAGGAGAGCAGGAAAAAACACACACATGTTAACGCGCCGAATGCAAATGGCGAACTGAATGCTTAAGTTAACGGCCGATGCAGGTGGACATCTCATAAGTTGGCACCTCTGGAACACTCCAGAATGAACAAGAATGGCGATAAGTAATTATAATTAATTATTCAAATTAGAGAATTATCTTTAAAACAGTATTGTGATCATTACTCCTAATATTTACACTAGAATAACTGTCAGGTGATAAAAATTGTGTTTTGTCTAGTGCGAGGTTTTTTCCAGAACAGTTTCAAAAATATCTTGGTCTACTAGGAGGCTGGTCTACTACGAGGTTTTACTGTATAAGAAATAATTTGATGTCATTAATACTAAAACTCTTTTTAACACGTTGACTACGTATTGGACTATTGGTACACATTTGTACCACTATGTATATTACTGATAGAACTAGTGGTACAAATATATACCACTTTCAATATTTTAAACACTAATTAAATTAAGTCAGTTAGGCTAGACCAGTGGTTCTTACGGTAATTTTCTCGCACACCCTTTGTTTTTCTCAGGAACC
Source organism: Caprella mutica (assembly GCA_947561585.1). Lineage (NCBI taxonomy): Eukaryota > Metazoa > Arthropoda > Malacostraca > Amphipoda > Caprellidae > Caprella > Caprella mutica. The sequence goes on along the minus strand of CANNZV010000275.1, from coordinate 125,901 downwards.
CCTGAGCATTGTATTGCATTGAAATAAATCGAAAAGATAAAATTATAATACACGTATTTGGTTACTATGATGTTAGGAAACTTCAAATATATTTATGCATATTCTGCATGATAATAACAGCAAGAATCAAACAATTAAAGTTATAAGTAACACATATAACAGCAATCCCAGGCAAACCTATACACAATCCAGGCCCCAAAGAGGTACCGGGCCCCCACTTTAAGAACCACTGATCTAGACTGCGTTTTGAACAATTGTAGTCATCGTGTTAAATATTGTACAACTATACTCAACTCTCACTTGCTAACAAATGTGTGTCCAATTCAGTGTATCCGATAATGAATAATATGTTGCTAGAGTTAATTAGGCTAAAAGTGTCCACCTGCCTATTACTAGACTTTATTTACACTTGCAAACAGTAATTAAAAGCTTTAAAAAAAACCGTAGCTACCTTATTCACTGATTTCCATGCAATTGTAGCCACTGACAGCTTCATAATTCCTTTTTTCTGCTTACATTAAAAAATAAAAGTAAAATCAGAAACGTTTACTAGAATTAAAAATATAGATAATGTGTAGAATGTAGATCAAATTTCTAAATAATAAAAAATGAATGTAATTACATTAAAGAAGTAGCTAGAAAAGGATAAAACTGTCTCTGGATTGTGTAGATATTTCAACTTTTTCACTAACACATTTTCCGAACATCCTTCTAAAATAATCAGTAGCTAACTAGCAATGGATTCAATTTTCTACTACCAAGTAAACTTTAGTTACTGTTGCTTTAACACGTTCTTCGCGTTTCCATATTTAGTTGATATCCCACTATTGCGTTATATTTCACGTGTTTATCTTATTTGTGTGATACAAGCTAATACTGTATGGATTAATTATCATTAATAGGTTCTCATATATACAGTAAATTCAATGGGGCACATTTGGTACAATACGCGGGAACATGTTTAACAAAGAAGTTTTTACTGTAAATACTTTAATCAGACCTTCTTGCTCCTCTTGTGGTACGTCCGTGCTATCAAGCCTTTCCAGTTCTCCTTCAGATGTCACCCTGTTAGATCCGTCATTAGTCTAAAAGATGAAATGAAGGGTGCAATTAGAAAACAATGTACAGTTTAGAACAAAGTATATTATACCATCGTAATTAGTGATATAAATAAGATAAGTTTAATGAACTTCTGACTGTTCATGAGCAATTAAATAGATCTATTAGCTGAAAATTGTACTGCACATTAAATATATTCTTTGATTATTATATTCTAATGTACTGCATTTAGCTAATTTAAGAAATATCTCAAATATGATACGGCAACCAAATCAACAGCTTTGACCTATATTAGGGAACTTACGATGTGCTTTAAGCCTAATGGTCTTATCACTGAAGTCAAAAGGAAATTAAAACAAGATACCTAGAAGAAGTAGCCAAAAACTTAGGAATCAAGTAATGCGACGAAAAGGGACACAAACACCAGTGACTGCACTCACGGATGGAAGAAGAAAGGGAAGAGGTTATAATAAATAATGATGCCCAAGAACACAAAAAATAACACCTAGTTAAGAGCTTAACCCTAAAACTATCTTAAAAAACTGCAAGTAGCATGAAAAAAATTATGAACATTATAAAATTGCATAAAGCTAAATCCAAATTACAACAGTTCATGGTCCTCTTTCATGCACCACACCTCAGAAATTTCAAATTGAACACAATGATGATACAGCCAAAGATATTATACTACAATAAGATACACTAGTCTCACATATTTGTTTCAAAAGGTCTCTGTGCTGCCATCTGGGTTTCATGCGGTAAATAGAATTGAAATGCAGTAAGGACAATAGAGGTATGTTGTGTGCTTCACGTCATAACAGCAACACTCTAAAATTATAGTGTAAAGTTATAGAAACTGGTTTCAATTGATATAATAAAAAACAGTTATAGATTTATTCAGGTATTAAAACTTTTCTCTTTCAATCTGCTGCCTGATTACGTCACAGTCACAAATCACTCAATTGTCACTACTTTAAATATCATGTATTTCTACTGTGGTACTAAAGCCGTTGCTGCTCAATATTTTGTGTTGTACAGCTTTGTGAGCTGTTGTCACAAATCGAGTAATTTGTGACCGGACGTAATCAAGACAACATATTTAAATAGAAATTAGAGGTTAAGCAGTGTGAATAACTTGAATGAATTCATTATATTGTTTTTAATTATGGCAATAAATAAACATTTTTTCAGTTATTTTACGCTTTTCAATTGTTTTAAATATGATTTTAGAGTGTTGCTGTTATGACGTCACGTGAACAAAATACCTCCTTTGTCCTTACTGTATTAGAATTCTATTTACCACTTTGAAACCTAGATGGCAGCACAAATCACTTTCAAAACAGAAATTTGCTAGAAACAATAGAACCTATACTATACTAATAATACAGCTGCAGTCACTTGTACAGTTTTAATCTCCAAGCACATATAACTGAATTGTTGGTAAAAACAGTTAACAAACTTACATCTTCAGACAGTGCATCTCGTCGCTTGAATGCATCAACTGCTTTTCTTAAGAGGGGAAAGTAATTAGGAACACTTTATAGGATTCAATGATGTAGCCAGTAGTTAGCTAACTAAATTACATAAATATAAATTATATGTTTTTTAGAACATGTTATCTTTTTTTCCCATTAGTGCCATATATCGTACAAGTACGTTCCATCCAATAGTGGGAATCATCTTCTGAATGAGCATAATGTAGCTACTAAATGTAGACAAAAAATGTCTACCTCGCACAGTTCCAAAAACAAATGGCTTTATATAAGAAAACACAAAATTTTGAAAACGTTAAATTAATAAATTTCAAACATTTGTGGAGCTTAGTAGTAAGGGAAATGGAATACATGTTAAATAAATAACGTGCTCCATTAGAGGTAGTTATTTAGCTACCTATGTAAATGATATTTAGAAAATAACTAAAAAGATAATTTATTAGCCAGTTCACTTAGTCACACAAAGTAGGAAAACTGGATAAAGGGTTAATCTACATGAAAAATATTTAACTTTGCTGATAGAAAATAGCTATCAATTCTCCAATAAGGCTAGAAAAGCCTCACTTCAGATTGTCTGCCTTCCTGTGCTCTCTGGCCTCTTCATTCTGTTTGGTGAGTCTGCAGTCAGCCTCAGGGTCATCACACTGACGTTTGGCCAGCAAGAGACGCCGCCGTGTCCACTTATCCTGATGAGTTTCTGCCCAGTCATCACTAAGACCTAAGAAAGTCAACGTACTCCTCTGCACTTTTCTGCAAAAAAAAAAAAATTTGAACAAATATTTATGGCAAGGATAACAATTGAAAAAGATGATTTAATAAGCATCTAATTTATCAAATATCTGTGTTCTCTTTAGCTATCATCTAAAGTCAACAGAAATCCCAATGAATCTAATACAGACCTTTAGGTCTAAATAAGGGCTTGATTTACTAGACAAAATGAAAATTGTTAAGTCTGTATGATTCTTTTTTATATATTTTTTACATTTTTGTCCGTATTTCAATAAAACTATAATATATTATCCATACAACTCTAATTACACTTGATAGATCAAAGCTAGCACCATAATTAATAAATGGCTCACTTGTATGAACTCCTTAGTCTCTTTCTGGCAAGACTGTTCGTTGAAGCTGCATTTCCAAATTTTGCTCCAGATCTGTCAGAGCGAGCCGAGGCTACATTCTGTGAAACCAAGTTACTACTAAGAGAGGACGGATTTTCCTCATTATTTAGTGGTGTTTCAATTGAAGTTTCTGGCCATGCATCTTCTTGATTAGCTGGCAAATAGCTGGTCTTTCGAGCCAAATCAAATTTAGGAGGTCTGACAGTTTTAGACTCTGAATCTGGATCATTATCTTCCTGTATTAAAAAAAGACAGACATCATGAAGGAATATGCCTGGTTAATTATAAGCAAAATTTACTCACCATATTGGAAGTTCTATCAAATCTTGCTTCTCGGTACCAAGCTAGATCAAATTTGTTTCAGTAGATGGATTTTCAAAATATCTAAATCACAGACTCTTAGCTGAATTGAGGAAGAGAATAAGATACAAAAATCTAGTAGCTATCTGTTAGTATATAGAAATAAATTTTAGATATATCAACTATAACTATTAATTCAAATTCTATATATTGGAAAATAATGCAAATGCTACTGTTGCTACTCTTCTTAGATTATGGATACAATATCATTAGCTAGCCAATTCATTAAGGAAAATTACTAGCTATTACTCGTATGTTCATCAATTGGTTGAACAATGAAACAGAAAATAATGCAATAGGAAAATTATTTATAAAAATAACCCTTCTAATGGAGTCAACCAGCCGTATTTGGTTTGCAGGGTAAAAACTATACAGTTACAGTTATGAATATCAAATTGATAGATAGCTATGTTACTACTTCAATTTGATAAAAAATTATCCTAGACCTAGACAAGTTTCCAATGGTGGGATGCTTAGCACAGTAACACTACTAACATGGAAACTGAGTACAAGAATAGGAGATGAGAAGCTTAGAAGAAAGTTGGACAAACTGTTAATTGAGTGATAGCAACAGCAACATGTGTTAAACTGTTGGTAAATACTGTATTATGTATTTTCCTAATACTATACAATAAATCCTCTGAGAGACTGAGCCACAGACCTTAAGACTTTGGACAAAGAGTACTATCTCCTGTTTGCTCGACCAGCAGACTTTGTAGAACCAATCATCACTGCACTCAACAAAAGGAAGTCATCATTTCAGGTTCTGCCACGTCGTCCGGAGGGGGTCGGATATTTCGTGACGGATTCTCTGCTTATATGTCTTTAAGTCCTATGGCAGCCAAGTAGGCCATCAGTTTGGCTACATTGAAAGTGTTGCAGCTCTCGCTCAGTATAGTCTTTAGTGTAACTTGATTGTTCCCATAATAATTTCTCCTAATCGTCTCGGTACCGGGACACTCAGCCAGCAAATGTTTCACTGTGACAGTCTCTGTGCAGCGAGCGCAGAGAGGTGATTCTTCTCTCTCTCCATGAGGTGTCTATGCGTAGTGAGAATGTGTCCAATTCTGAGGCGACACAGGGTCACCTCGATTCTCCTTACTTTGTGGTTAGAGGATGGCCAAGTTCCTACATCTTCTCTTATTTCTCTGAGCTTGTTATCAGGCAGGGCTCTCCATTCTCTGTTCCAGGCATCCCTGACAGCACTCTTAATTATAGGGTACATATCTCTGCAAGGCAGTTTCATTCTAGTGATTTGATTTTCTTTTACAGCCTCGTTTGCAGCTTTGTCGGCCAATTCATTTCCACCGACACCAACATGGCTTGGAACCCAACAGATCTCCACCGTTTTCCGGGCATCATTGAGTTCCATAAGCCAGTTTTGTATTTCGCATACAATTGGATGAGGAGAATTTATATGTTCGACGGCGGCAAGTGCACTTCTCGAGTCTGAACATATGACGAAGTTGTCTATATTTTCCTCAGTGCCAAATTTCAGAGCATCACGGATTGCCATTAGTTCGGCAGTAAAAATGGAGGCTTCATTTGGAATTCGGATGGATGTTGCACCATGCTCGGAAGAAAAGGCATAACCAACTCCGTTCTCTGATTTGGAGCCATCCGTGAAGATTGGGTATGCAAGGGAGTGCTGTTCTTGTAAGTGGTGATGAAAGCAAGTTCTGAGGTGTTGATCGGATTGACCCTTTTTTGGCATATCACAAAGTTCACGACAGAAGGAGACTCTCAGTCTCCATGGCGAATGGCTACTCTGCCTATAAGGTGCACAATTGGATACATTTATGGTCAGATTGGACTGTAGCTTACGACAACGGGTACCAAGAGGTGATAGTTTTTCCTCAAAAGGAAGTAAAGGGGAGTGCCAGACAACAGGCATGCGTTCTTATCAGATTAAAAAGGTTAATAAAAAGATAAGTAAAATTTGGTCCTGATGTTTTGAAAGTTTTTCATTCTCATTACATAGATACAGCGTAATAAAACTAGAGAAAAGACAGACTGTGGCTGTAGCTGACTGGGTCAGCAGAATTTGTGAGATATTTGGAATATTATCTACAAACAATTTTGAATTAATTCCTATATTTACATTAATTTTGCTACAAACACTTTTTGAAACAATTAACCCAGTCTGCCATGTTTCAAAGTATGGACAAAGTCGCCAGTTTCATTGGCCACTTTTGAGAGGCGAAATGATTTGAAAAACCTGTAAATAACAAGTAGTGATAAGAGCGGGTGTTAATAAAGGAAATTAATATCTTGTCTTGTGATAATAAAAATAGTTTCCTCTTAAACTTTTTATTATGCAACATGCCACAATAAATATATTATAAATACTTTTCTTTTTTAAGTACATCGAGGCACAGTTCAAGTACAGTAGTTGTTTAATATTAAATACAGTATTTCTTTAATGTTAAATACAGTATTTCTTTAATGTTAAATACAGTATTTCTTTAATATTAAATACAGTATTTCTTTAATGTTAAATACAGTATATTAAATAGTGTTAGTTGGGAAGCACCAGCTAAAATAAAGTACACTTTAGAGGCGGTAAATAAAGTACACTTTAGAGGCGGTACATAAAGTATACTTAAGATGCAGTACATAAAGTACACTTTAGAGGCAGTAAATAAAGTACACTTTAAATGCGATATTAAGGCAGAACAAAATGAGTTTTTTTAAACTAAAGACTCGTACCTTTGGTTTATTTTAGTAATTAGTGTTCAAGTGAAGACTCAAAATCTATGCTCATATGATATAATTAACCAGCAGCAGCCTATAATATATCGCACACTAACGCATTTATTAGACATCTTTATGGAAATCAAACTGAGCGTGTTGTCATGAATTATTTTAGTAGAGATTTAACATCTGCTTCGGAACCAAAGGCCATATCGCTGACGTCAAAAGGAAATTAAATACAAGGGACTGGAAGAAGCAGTCAGAGAGGACAGTGGCTCCATGAACAAAGTCACTTACCACCGTCGGTGACAATGCTCATGGATGCAGAAAAGCTACTCCGTGAATACAGTCACTTACCAAGGAATGTGACGAAATGGGACACAAGCACCGGTGGCTGCACTCACGGATGGAAAAGGAAAATGAAGAGGTGATAGTAAATGAAGGCTACGAGCCTACCTAACACGAAATTCTAAGACCTCGTAGTTGAAGAGCATAACCCTAGCGCTATCCTCTAGAACTGCAAGTAGCGTTAAAAAAATGATAAAAGACAATCCATAATCCAAATTACAACAGTTCGGGGCCCAAGGGACGCCACTCCCCTTCTCTTCATGTTGTCATGAAGAGAACAGCTCCCTTACCAATAACAAAACAAAGTAAGCTAGACTTAAAATTACAGTAACAATAAAAATCACTTAATCATGCAAATAATAAGGAATAATCACTGACTTGAGAATCGAGAGATTGTCATTCGGTAACACGAAACAATGCGTTAAAGCCAAAAAATGAAAAAGGTTCACAAACTAGAGGAAACTAAAGATTAAATACTTTTATAAAGATAAAAAAACATTAAGTTTATATATCTTCAAGAATAGATTATACAAAAAAAAAAGACAAAATCATGAAATATCCACTTCACAATTAGCCTAAGTTATATTATCTATCAAGATGATGTAGAATGGCAGTATAGAGTCATTACTCATATTTCTAATTAATAATTCACCAAGGGGAAAATTAGCTACCAAACACAACCTTCTTTCAATATTTAAATACCTGACAGTGATGGGGCAGGTATTCATAATTTCATTGTACAACCATTAAGAGATCACGGGAAACATTTTAAAGTTACATTAAATAGGAACTTATAATGCAGCTGTAAATAAATAATAGATAAAACAGTAAAAGCTCATTACTAAACTGCCAAAGATAATAATTACCTACAGTCATTACTTTAGTTGTGTCTATTGCGATTTAGTTGGTTAGTTTTTAGCACAAATTACATTGTGAGGAATATCGGATGGAGTTGTTTCTTCTTAATCACTAACATATATCAATGAAAACATTTACTAAGCAACCTCAGAGAGGAGTTTCTAATAGATGCACTTGCATAATAGCTTCAACTTAGAACTAATACTAAAATAAACTTACACATTTACCACAGGAAGAAATTAAAGAACATTACGGACTAGAATAAATGTCTTGGAGTAGGTGATGTATATAATATATATGCGATTAGAGTATATATATTTAGTTATAGACCTCAAAGATCCATCAAAAGTTTGTGCAATCCAAGGAAGATATTTTGTAAAATGCTCATCACATGAACAATATAGAAGTAGCTACTTACAAAATTTTGTTTTACCTAAGAAAATTAAGTTTTACCTAATAAAGTTAATTTTTAGTCAATAAAAAGTACACTTAATAGTTACATAAAATAAGTTAGTTAGTTAGTTAGTCATTTTCAGTTTCTAAATTTGGCAGGTTTGTTTTACTTTATAATTTAATTTTTAGCATAGACTTAAATCACTTAATATAGAAATCACAAGGTTAAAAATATATCTACATCCAGTGGAATAATTAGCTACAATAAAACAAATAAGCAATACCACAACCACAGAGTAAATACTTGTGACTAATTTAAATTAGCATTAAAATACCTAACTTTGTACCCTAAGCAATAGGCACTTCAATTGATTTTGATATCTAGATATCTTTGTTGCATGTTTCCAGACACTCAGAAAATGCTATTATTTGGTTATATAGGACAGTCATTGCTCTAATTACAGAAATATACTATTAAAAAATTATTGTGATGAATTGTGCCATAGGTACGTAGTTAGAAATATTGATAGCAACGGCATCTTTGATTCATTTTAACCAATATCTACGATTTGAAAGATTATATAATATTATAGTTTATATAACCTTTAAGTATTTCATTATAAATAGCTGAGGCATTTCTCCTTCCCTAAAGATAGTCAATTCTAAGTGATTATCTTGTGCCTCTCGAAACTAGTCTGCTGCTCTGCGCAGAAATCAGCAGTGAAAGGCACGCAATCCAAATAACCGCACCATTCACAGTGAAAGGGGAACAGGTAAAACACAAGGAACAGAACCACCAGCAATAGCAGTGCGCAGCTCATGCTGGTAACCACAGCAAACAGTCTGCGCTTGCAGTGCTTGGGCTTGGTATCCGGGCAAGCCGCACCATCTTTGCTTTCGAATACATCGTCCATAGGGGGAAATGAACGACTTGTTGCCGATGGAGGGCAGGATTGTTTAAAGCTATCAAAACCACCACTAGCGATGAATCGTTGTTGCTCGGCAGGGTCTCTACCGTTGACATTCTGGGACGATTGGCCAATATGCGGCAAGAGAGCGATGGAGAGGAATACACCCATGACGAAGCCAAATATATTAGCATAATTATCAACACCAGGAAGAAGGCCAATGACAAACATGATTATCAAGAAGACGAGCCAATTCAACATCACCCTCACGTTTGTTCTCATGTCGTCAAGAAAGTCTGCAATGAAAATAACAAAAAGACAAGCAGTGATGCCAGCTATTGACCCAGCGGGACCAACCTCAGGTCTTGAGGGCACGAATATAGCAGAGGCCAAATTACCAGCAATACCAGAGAGGATGTATATGATGGTCACACGAATTGTGCCCGCAAACTTTTCCAGAAGTCTGAGCCACCACAAATGGAAAAAGATGGTGAGAACGAATGGGAACATGCCAGCATGGATGAACAAAGCAACCCACAGTCTGTAGATCTGATCAGGTACTTCAGGATTGAGAAACTTAAGCATTTTACAAACATCACTGAGACACTGGACTTGGGAGCAGAGGGCAGCCTCTTCATGGAAGTAGCCATTGAGCAGGTCACAGTGCTCCCTGGTAGTAATGTGACACTCTCCGTGGATGCCAACACAGCAGGGTCGCCCTATCACTTCACAGGAGTAGCTCTCACCCTTGTCACGGGAATGAGGCATTTCCTTATTTGCAGACAGACTGTCATTAGCTGACAGACAAATGGGCCACTCTGTGATATCGTCAACCCAGACATTGGGGGGAACGGAGGCAGGAGCAGTGCACGTGCGAGGATCTTGCCCACAGACGGGACCACTGGTACGGTTCTCTGGACCCTGTTCATCTTCATTCCACTTCGACCAGATGGATAAATTTGGTGAACACCTTTCATTGGTGGTTTGGACACAGCCAGATTGATCGTGACGTATACAGCAACCAGTTTCCGCTTCTATTTCCCTCTGCACATTGATACCCAACTGCACCTCCTCCTCCACACGCATACACGGAGTGAACTTAGCCCCCAGAGCTACGAGAGCTGACTGACTGGGGCCTATCCAGAGGCTGGCTGGCTCTTCATACTCAATGACCTCAAAGGAGAGGGAGGTTGTGAAGACAGAGGCGGTGATGTGCTTCAAACCGTAGCCAAAAGGGGCCCATGGGTAGAGAACCATCGACAGAATTAGTACCATAATGTGTACTGATGTCACCCAGAAAGTGAAGTACGGTCTTGATTCATTGTAATTGTCTGGAACTCTTTCCTTCAGACCACCCATCCAAGAAAAACAACCTTGCTTCTTCTGTTCAGAGAGGGAATCTAAGTTATTATTAGTGAAATTAAAGAGACTCAATAATTAAAGATGAAAAAAAAGTTATAGCAAATCTAGATATAAGGAATAATACTTTACTTGCTTAACATGACGAACTTTCTTCTTCTTTTCCGCAGGAGGTAATATGGCATCCACATTGTCTGACTGTTGCAGTGGAATATCTCCAGTTGATGACACTTTCTTGGTAGTTGCTTTCCATTTCGTAGCAGCCTACAATTACATATTGCGAATAATTTGTCATTAACTGGATTATTAAGTAGCTAATATAAGAAATACTTTGATGGCATAAATACTAAAACTATTGTTAACACGTTGACTACGTATTGGACTATTAGTACACATTTGTACCACTATATGAAACTTAGTATAGGCTTGGATTTTGATTATTGTTTAGTTTACTTAATTTATAGCAAAAAATATGTAAATATAATTGAATAAATGTCTATATGTAATCCGTATTTCTCATGTAGGTAAACTTTTTATTTTATCCAAAAGAATTCAATTCAACTGACAGACGTAGTGGTACAATATATACCAATGTCAATATTTTAAACATGAATTAAATTGTGACAATGCGAACTGAAATGTTACAACGGCTTTTATCATACAGACAATATCAATAGGTACACACAGAGACACTCAGCTACTCTCGCTATCAAGGGAAATGTGATACAGAAGCAATAACAAAACTTGTAACTTTGAAAAAATCAGTTAGGCTAGACTGCGTTTTGAGCAATTGTAGTCAACGTGATAAATATTGTACAACTATACTCAACTTTCACTTGCTTGCTTACAAATGTTTCCAATTCAGTGTTTCAGATAATGAATAATTTGTAGCTAGAGTTAAATAATTAGCTAAAAGTGTTCACCTGCCTATTACTAGACTTTATTTACACTTGCAAACAGCTGTTAATGGAAAATATTTATATATATATATATAACTAGCTATATATTATTTTAGCTACCTTATTCACCGATTTCCATGCAATTGTAGCCACTGACAGCTTCTGCAGTTCATCATCTGAGTCTTCATCACTACTTTCTTCTGTTTACATTAAAAAATAAAAGTAAAATTAGTAACATTTTAAATTAAAAAACACAGGTGATGTGTAGATCAAATTTCAAAATAATAAAAAATGAATATAATTACAAGTAGCTAGCTTGCAAAAGATAAAACTGAAACTATGTGTGAATTGTGTAGACTTGAGCTTTTTCACTAAAATATTTTCCAAACATCGTTCTAAAATAATCAGTAGCTAACTAGCAATAGATTCAATTTCCTCATTCAAATAAACCTTAGCTACATTTGCTTTAACACGTTCCCAGCGTAATGCGTATCCATATGCAGTTGAGATTCGACTATTCAGTTATCTTTCATGTGCTTATTTTACTAGCATGATATGATCTAATAAAAAAGATATGGTTCAATAGGTGCCCCAAAACCAATGGGGCACATTTGGTACAATACGCAATAAACGAATATCAAAACCTTAGCCATAATCATTTACCGAATGGTTGCTGGCCACATGTGTACCAAAACGCAAGAGGATAGCTATATCTAGTGTTGGTGCATATAGGGCCTAACCAATACCTGGGAACATGTTTAACAAAGAAGTCTTTACTGTAACTACTTTAAGCAGACCTTCTTGCTCCTCTTGTGGTGCATCTGTACTGTCAAGCCTTTCCAGTACTCCTTCAGATACCACCCTGTTAGATCCGTCGTTGGTCTTCCAAGAGGAAATGAAGGGAGCAATTAGACAACAATGGACAGTTAAGTATTATACCAAGGTAATTAGTGTAAAAATGAGAATCTAATACTAATTAAAATTATAAAATAAGACACACACTTAGAGTACTTACAAAATTTATAGTGTTAAAAAATCGTAATATATAGACTTCTGACTGTTCATGTGAAATAAAAAAGCTCTAACAGCTTGGCTAATTCAAAATGTTCTCTCAGATATGATACGGCAACAAAATCAACAGCTTTGACAAATATTAGGGAACGTGCTTTAACCTTCAGTTGCTTATCACTGAAGTCAAAAGGAAATTAAAACAAGACCTAGAAAAAGTTGTTGTTGTTGTTGTTGTATAACCTCCCCAACATCCTCGGAGGGGCGGCCAGGGGGCGCTCCGGGTTTCAGCCACCCGAGGCACTGTGTGGGAATGTGTGGGCGTAAGGGAAACCCGCATCACTCAGGAAATTAATAACTGCCTGAGGATGGGTCCAAAGGTGCTCCAGTGAGTGAATTTTGTGTGTTGGTGTAGTGACGGACATTGTGTGAGGATGTGAGAGATCGTGCCCTGATCGGCTTGACAGAGTCCGATCTCCGAATCCTGTGCGTGTAGTGAGGAAGGGAAGGATGGTGGCCACATCTCAGACGTGATAGGGTAACCCTATCACGACGAGACATGGCCGACTCACTAGGGTCGATGGCTGGAGGCCTAGACCCAAGGTTGTTAGGAAGGGAGGAGGCTAGAGCTCTTTTTGTGAAAGTGGTGTGTTTGTGAAGAGAAGTGTTGTCGGGGGTGGGAGGGAGAGTGGTGTGGAGGGAGTGGTGTGTAGTGTGCGTGGTGTCCTCCTCTCAGTTTGCATGTAGTGTAGGGGATGCGAGGGGTCTAGTGTGGAAGTGTAAAAATGTGTGCCCCTCATGTCCATGTGTGAAGTGAGAGGGAGGGCTCGTGTTTCTGTGTGTAGGTGGTGTGTGGGTGTTGTTTGTGTACAACCGGTGGCAATACGGAGTGCAGTGTTTTGTGTTTTTTGGAGTGTCTGTAGGTGGGTGTTGGAGATGTCAGGTTACCAGGCTGTGTGGGCGTAAGTGAGGATAGGATGGGTCTGATGAACTGTTTGTAGAGTGTTGTTATGTCTTCCTTGGAGTGTCCGTAAGTTGTGTGAGTGAGTGCGCGGAGGACGTTCAGTCTTTGCTTGGCTCTGTTGTTAATGTCGGTTATGTGGTGTTTGAACGTCCAGCCGCGGTCGAGTGTAACTCGAAGAATTTTCGGCGTGTTGTTAATGGGAAGAGGAGTGTTGTTGAGTGTAATGTTTGGATGGGTTCTGTATTCAAGGGTGTAGGGTGTAACTAAGGTGACAGAAGATTTGTTTACGGAGAGCTTTAATCTGTTTGTTTCTAGCCAGTCTTCTAATGAGTAGATGTATGTTTGTAAATTGTTGGCGGCGGTCTCGTGTTTGGGATGTTGTGAGATGATGGTGACATCATCTGCACATGAAAGAGTGTAAACCGAGGTGTGTGTTGGCGTAGGGAGGTCGTGAAGGTATAGGTTGGAGAGTGTAGGTGAGAGTACAGAGCCCTGCGGTACTCCGTCAGTGTAGTGAAGTGTTCTGGAGGATTTGCCATTGTAAAGTGTTTTGCCAGAGCGGCATGAGAGAAAATTGGCAAGCCATTTTTTATATGAGTCGTGGATGTGTGTGTTGAGTATTTTGTTAATGAGTAGGTGTCTAGGTACCGTATCGAAAAAGTAGTCACAAAGGAAGGTGGCTCTATGAACAGAGTCACTTATCGCCATTCAGAAATAATGCTCAAGACTGCAGACAAGTTACTTCGCAGATAAAATCTCTCAGGTATCATGGAATGTGATGAAAAGGGACACAAACACCAATGACTGCACTCACGGATGGAAGAGAAAATGAAGAGGTGATAATAAATAATGAAGCCCAGGAGTATAGAAAAAGCAGAAAAATAACATCTTATAGATAAGAGCATAACCCTAAAACCATCATATAAAACTGCAAGTAGCATGAAAAAAATTAGCTATAAACATTATAAAACTGCAAGTAGCATGAAAAAATTAGCTATAAACATTATAAAATTGCATAAAGCTAAATCCAAATTAGAACAGTTCACGGTCCTAGGGACACTACTCTTCTCTTTCATCCACCACACCTCAGAAATTTCAAATAGAACACAATGATGATACAGCCAAAGATATTATACTACAATAAGATACACTAGTCTCACATATTTGTTTCAAAAGGTCTCTGTGCTGCCATCTAGTTTCAAAGTGGTAAATAGAAATAAAATATAGTAAGGACAATGGAGGTATATTCTGTATGTGACGCAATAACAGTACTCTAAAATCATATTTAAAACAAATAAAATGCATAAAATTACAAAAACCTACATATTTATTGCCATAATAAAAAACATAAAAAATCAATTATTGTTATTCACACTGCTTAAAGGTCCTCTCCAGGCTCCGGAGAAAAAATGAGTTTATAACATAATATTATAGAACTAAGGTCTACGATCATTATTCCGCAAACCGCATACAATTCGGTTCAGTATATATTTTACTATTTACTTTTAAAGTTTTTTAATACTCTGTGAGCAACAATCAAGCGAATCTCCAACCTGACGTTGAGAAAGAAGATTGTACACTCTTTGTTTTGATTTCAAATTTAGATTTTTAAACAAACAATGCGTTTTTGGCCTTCTTTTAAGATATTAATTGTTTCTAAAAGTATATA
The DNA here is from genome assembly GCA_947561585.1 of Caprella mutica. Lineage (NCBI taxonomy): Eukaryota > Metazoa > Arthropoda > Malacostraca > Amphipoda > Caprellidae > Caprella > Caprella mutica. Next base: position 110,768 of record CANNZV010000275.1, on the reverse strand, counting down.
AACGTTTCTATAATAAGTTTATCCAAATTTAAACCTTTAAACGAATAATAAATAGATTTATTGAACCAAATACCTAGTTGACAATCAAAACAAATGGTGTACATTCTTCTTCTTCAGACTGAAACTTAGAAAGTCGGAAGTAAAGTAGGTTTTGTAGAGTTTGGATTATAAAAATCTTTAAAAGCATATAACATTAGAAATATGCTATCAAATTTTATGGGGTTTGCAGTAAAATGATAAGAAACATTAGCCTAGTTGATTTAAGCAATAAAAAAATTTGCTTGGAGGGGACCTTTAACCCCTATTTTTTATGTAAGTGTTTTTACCTGGATTACGTCACGTTCACAAATTACTCTCTATTTGTGACAACAGTTCACAAATCTGTACTACACAATATATTGAGCAGCAACTGCTTTAGTACCGTAGTAGGAATCCATAATATTTATAGTAGTGACAATTGGGTGATTTGTGATTGATGTAATCAACATATCAAGGCAATAGATTTAAAGAGAAAATTATGGGTTTAGCAGTTTAAATAACTGAATTAATCTATAAAGAAAAATTATTAAATATATACTATGCTTTTAAAGTGTTGCAGTTATGAAGTGAAGCACCCAACATAGCTCCATTGTCCTTACTATATTTCAATTCTAAAACCCACTTTGAAACCCAGATGGCAGCACAAAGCACTTTTTAACCAGAAATTTGCGCGAGTGGTTATTATTATTGTAGTATAATATTTTCGGTGCAGCTATGACAAAAGATTTACTAGATTCCATAACACAAAAACTAATGATACAGCTGCAGTCACGAGTACAGTTTTAGTCACAAAAAAACAGCATAACTGCGTTATTTGTAAAACAGACAACAAACTTACATCTTCAGATCGTGTATCTGGTTGCATAAATGCAGCAACTGCCCGTCTCTGCAACATCTGGGGGTCTTCACTTAACTGCCTTCTCCACATTCTTGAAAGGGAAAGTAATTAGGTACACACTTAATAAATTTCAATAAAGTAGATACCTAACTAAACTAGTTACATAAATAGATATATAAATTCTATGTTATTTAGAACAAGTTAGCTATCTTGTTTTCACACTAGTGTCATACACATAGTTCCAAAAAACAATTGTTTTATATAACAAAATAAATAAAACATAATTAATTTCAAATATTTGAAGAGTTCATCAGTAAGGGCGAGGAAATGGGTTAATTAAAAGTGTTCCATCAGAGGCAGTTATTTACCTTTCTAATGTATTAGCTAGCTATCAAGTATCTAGATTAAATCTAGAAAATTACTATGTGCACACCATAAAAAAGAGAAATGATTAGCTAGATCACTTGGTAACTTAATCAGTGTAGGAAAACTGGTTTTGCAGAATGTAAAGGGGTTAATCAATATTATCTACGAGACAAATATTTAACTTTGCTGATAGGAAATAGCTAGTATTAGCTACCAATAACTAACTACTGAATGTGGATGGAAAAGCCTCACCTCTGCATGTTTTTCCTGTGTTCTTTGGCCTCTTCATTCTGTTTGGTGAGTCTGCAGTCAGCTTCAGGGTCTTCACACTGACGCTTGGCCAGCAGAAGGCGCTGCCGTGTCCACTTATCCTGATGAGTTTCTGCCCAGTCATCACTAAGACCTAAGAAAGTCAACGTATTCCTTTGCACTGTTCTGCAAACAAAAAGAAAATTTGAACACATATGGTTAGAATATCAATTGGAAAAATAAAACTTATTCAGCATTTAATTTATCAAAAATATGTGTACTCGTTAGCTATCATCTAAAATCAAAAAACAACCAAATGACTTTAATAGAGATCATCAGGTCTGAATAAGGGCTTGATTTACTAGACAAGATAAAAATTGGAAGTCCATAGGTTTCTTTTGATATTTCATTTTGTCAGTATTTTAGTAAAACTATTAGCAATACATCATCAATACAATTCTGATTACCTATCATAGTTCAGAGCTAGCACCATAATTAATAAATGACTCACTTGTACGCACTCCTTAGTCTCTTTCTGGCAAGAGTGTTAGTTGAAGCAGCTTCAATTCTAACATTTGCTTCAGATCTGTCAGAGCGAGCCGAGGCTACATTCTGTGAAGCCAAGTTACTACCAAGAGAGGACGGATTTTCCTCATTATTTAGTCGTCTTCCCATTGAAGTTTCTGGCCGTGCATCATCTTGACTAGTGGCCAACAGTTGACTGGCCACTTGAGCCAAATCAAATTTAGGAGGACTGACAGTTTTAGATTCAGAATCTGGATCATTATCTTCCTGTGTTAAAAAATAAGACACAGACAACATGAAGGAATATGCCTTGTAATAAGTTTTTTCAACATACAATACAAATAAACCCAATAATTAATTGAAAGCAAATTCCATCAATTTTTTTTTATTCACTCACCATATTAAAAGTTCTATCAAATCTTGCTTTTCAGTAGTAGCAAGCTAGATCAAATTTGTTTCAGTAGAAGGATTTAAAAAAAATTACAATTACAATTACAAACTGTCAACTAAATTAAGGAAGAGAATAACAGACAAAAATGAAGTAGTTATCTGTAAATAAATAGATAAATTTAGATATGTCAACTATAACTAATAGCTAGCTAATTCAAATTAAATATTTTGGAAAATAAAGCAGATGCAACTGTTGTTAAATGCTATAGTGTGTTTTTTTTTACCTAGGATCTTTTCAACCACTTATTCAGAGCTTTGCATGCAGAAAAAATGCAACAATGATACATCATTAAATAGGTTAAGAATGGAACTTGCGATCTATATAATATCCATAGATTATCTCTATGTAGGTGCTGAAAATGGCCTCTATCGGCAGGTATTCAGAGTCTCGCTCTCTTCAACATGTTACCTGCATTTTTCCTGATTGTATCCTTGTAGTATGATTCAGCGAAACCTCTATAACATTCCATAAGAGAATCAATGGATTCTGATTTCTGAGAATAAACCTCTTTTTGGGCAAAGAATTGAAGACAGAAGAATTTTTCTACTGGACAAATAATTTTCTGTTCGAAATCTTCCGGTTGAGGAAGGAGCCATTCACAGAACTGCGAACGTTGCTGCTAATGGGTAGCTGTGAGAGGTTGTAATGAAGTTATTGTTTATAACTCGAATTTAAGATCAAAGGGAAATATTTTTCATATGGTAGCGAGGCTTGGTGAAGAGTATGGTGCAATTTTCCGGAGAGATTCAATGCGATTTTCAGTGACTAAGTTCCTAACTTCTTCAATTCCTGCATCTTTCCTCTTCGTCTTCCCTCTTTTCGTTGGTTGGTGCGATTTATCCACTTCATAAAAATTGCAGATTAACTTTAATAAATAAGTTTAGTTAGACCCTTCTTGATAGCATAATGATTCAAAAATTCTTGCCTTACTTTTGTTGACGACGAGTTTCGCCCGAAAACTCTCACGATGAACATCTTCAGTTCGTCTGATGACATCTTCTTTCTTGTTGAATCTTCTTACACTCGTTTACTTCTTCAGGCTACAAATTTTTCTAAAACAATAACAGTTTTGTAAAGTTCCAAACCTACCGATCAAAATGACTTATCAGGTTTACCAAATTATGCTATATTTATGTGTAAAATAAATAGTAGAAAAGATCCTAGGCAATAAAAGATTATGGGTACAGTTTATTAGCTAACCAATTGATTAAGGAAAATTACTAGCTATCACTCATATGTTCATCAAGAGGTTAAACAATAAAACAGAAAATAATGCACTTTGAGAATTTTGTATAAAAACTATTCTTCTGATGGAGTCAACCAGCCATATTTGGTTTGACGAGTAATAACTATACAGTTACAGTTTTGAATATCGAATTGATAGATAGCTATGTTACCATTCCCATTTGATAAGAAATTATCCCAGACCTACACAAGTTTGAAATGGTGTGATTCTTGGCACACTAACACTACTAACACTTACACAGACAACAGAGTACATGAAAATGAGATGAGAAGCTAAGAAGAAAGTGGGACAAACTATATCATAATATGTACATGGCTATTGTTTGTCTTTTAGTTTATTCATTTAATAACTCACATGTGCAGAGGTTAAGATTTGTATTGCAGCAGAGATATTGTATAATTTAATAACAGTACAAATTGCAATACATTTAGTTTGCTGTCTTATCAAAAAAAATTCTACAAACTGCAAATTGACTGATAGCAACATGTATGATGTATTGATATGTGGTAGCCTTCCTTCTATGCCTAATGCTACAATGTTATTTTGGAAAGAATTTATGATAATTTGTCATTTTAGAGAGAAATTTGGTTTCTTTCAGAGAGACAAATGGAGAGTCCCAGTCTGTAATTGGTACACAAAAACCCACTGACTTTTTCAAGAAGCTTAAAAAATCCATCAACAATTTCCAATAATTTTTCTGATCCACCAACATTTTCCCAATTTATCCACCAATAATTAATGGTAACATAAGAATAAATCTGACTGTATTTGATGCACCAAAACCCACCGACTTGTTGAAAAAGCTCTAGGAATTGTTAAGGAATGTTTAAATTGGTAATTGGTGACCAATTTGAACATTCCATAACAATTCCTGAAGAGCAGAATGCCAAGCTAGATTGAATAATGAATAAAACTTGATGTACAAATTTACGTATAGTTTGAAATGACCGCATCTAATGCCCAATGAAAGCAGATGTTTAAATTTACGCTTAGTTTGATATAGTATGGCTCACAAACTCTTCATTTGTCTCTACAGCTTTCTCCAAAAATCACCTAATTTCCCACTAAAATGATCAAATTATCATAAATACTCTCCAAAATAACATTGTAGCATAGGAGAAAAAGATATTTCTGGCCATATGCAATTAAAGGTTTCAAAATAACTGTCACAAACTCGCCATTAAAATGGCAAGTTTGAACATGCTTTATTACCTAGACCGCATCCAATGCCCAATGCCCTAGAGCCAGTCTGTATTTTGTGCGCAAAAACCCACTGACTTTCTCAAAAAGCAGAAAATATCCACCAACATATTTAGCTGATCCACTAACATTTTCCTCATTTAGCTACCGAAAATTAATGGTAACAGGAATAAATAGCTAAAAATCTTCTGACTTTGATAGAATATTATTTTCAAAGGGGAAAAATTCCACCGACAAGTCGGTGGAATTTACCATGAAATACAGTCTGGCACTAGAGAATCAGAATAAATGTGTAAATTTACGTAAAGTTTGATGTTTAAATCTACATATACCTGGTTACTATAGTATAGTTTTATGTGACCGCATCAAATCTATCATAATTGTTTTTGGCATGCCGCATGGTGCCATATAATTGATCAAATCGATTTTGGCATGGGGTGATTTCATATTAAACGGAGCTAATTGGCGTGGGCATAGGAAGAAGAGAGGCGTGGCTCCCGCGGTGGCCTGCCGAACTCAAACAAATCTGAGCCAAGCAAATTTATTGCTTGGTGATATCAAGACAAATTAACATAGGATTATTGGAATTAATTAAAAAATTTGAGCCAATTAGACATAAACATACCTACCTAGGTAGCTAGTACCTAGCTAGCTATCAGCTAGTACCTACCTAGCTTAGCTAGCTATCTGAATTTTGATTTTATTGAATGTAAGCTAATTATTTAGCTTCAAGTTGAACCGACACTGAGCTCCAGTCTGTATTTCATGGCAAATTCTACAGACATGTCGTTGGAATTTTTTCCCCTTTAAAAATAATAATCCAGCAAAGTCGGTGTATTTCTTGCTATTTATTCCTATGTTACATTAATTTTTCGGTGGATAAATTTGGAAAATGCTGGTGGATCAGCCAAATTATTGGAAATAGATGGTGATTTTTTCAGCTTTTTTAAAAAGTCAGTGGGATTTTGTGCACCAAATACAGACTGGCTAACACTGTGTGCCAGTCTGAAAAAAGTCTCTTCAGATGATCAGACCCTGACTGTGTCACCCAGGATTTTTTGTAGAAATTTAGATTTCAGCACAGCAAATAACATAAGAACATAGGAATTAATTTATTAACCAAAAAAAAAAAAAATTATTAATAAAGCTACGGTTACGAAACATAGTTCCTAAATATAAAATTGAATTCTCTATCGTTCATGTTCGTGGCATTTTTTCGATTAGACGCATAGAAAACAAGTTATTCGAATTTCGAACTGGTTTTCAAACATGTACTTCTAATACAGTTTTGAAGCTACAGCTTTGCGGGGATTTTCATTCGCTTTCCCATACAAGACGGTTGGGAACAATTTTTGAATTTCAATTTTTTTTTCGAAAAATTCTATTTTTCGTTAAAATACTAGAATTAAAAAAAAGTTATATTTCAAAAAAATTTGAAATTCAAAAAAATTTGAAATTCAAAAATCGCTCTCAACCATCTTGTAGAGAATAACCAGGATAATCGAATGAAAAAAACACAAACCAGTAGCTTCAAAACTGTATTAGAAGTACATGTTTGAATACCAAAATTTGTAGCTATTTTGAAGTGCATCAAAATGGTATCCAAGCTACCGACCATGATTTTTGAAAAAAAAGAAGCTACGGGTCTGAAACTTCGTATTCAAACATAAAATTGAATTCCCTATCGTTTTTGTTCTTAGCATTTTTTCGATTAGACCCACAGAAAACGAATTATTCGTAGTAACAGAGCGCTATACCCACCCCCTCTCCCCAGGGGCATAGCGTCACACATGCACACTCTAGAGTTCTGATTTTATTGTACAATCATTCATAAAGTTATTAGGTACCTATTTATGAAATAAAAAGACAAGTGATACAATTTCGAGATTTGTTTACGGATGTCCCCTTAAATAGGACTTGGACTCAGGATTAATCCTCAAATCCTGCCCAGTCTGCAGAATATGGGATATTTTTAACAATTTATGTGCGAAAAATCCTTAATTTCCTCCTATATTATAATATTTACATGTATTTTAGTATTTTACTCATTTGCGCAAATGGAGGATTTCTTGGAGAGAAACACTGGAATCCTGCTATACCTTTCAGACTGGACCACAGAACATTGAATAGAAGAAGCGTAGATCCCATTATATTACTCATGTGTGCCATTTACAGTAACTAGAGCCAATCGGACAATAGGAGGCTTCGTTTCAAATGTTCTGTTAGAGTCCAGTCCATTATTTTGAATGCGTAGTACTAGAGAAATGGTGTCATTTTGTGTTTGTTGCTACAAAGATTCAGTTTATAATTGCATAGTTGCTGGGCTATAGCCAATATTACAGAGTATGTCAGTTAAAGCCAATTAATTGGCTTAGATTTCAAAAGGTCAAAACTCAGATAAGTGTAATTGGCTTAAACTTTTGAATTAATTCCTATGTTCCCATGTTAATTTGAGCTTGAAATCGCCAAAATATAATCCAAATTGACTTGGCTCAGAATTTTTGTGAAATTTTGGCTTACAATTTTCCAGCCTCTGAAACATGGGCTATAGCCTATAGATAATCGTGTAAATAATTTGGAAGGTAGATATGGCTCACTCTATTTAAAAAGTTCCTTATTTTATTGAAAATCTACCAGAAAAGATAATGAGCTGAGGTAACATGCACATTCAAACTGTAATCAAGACCAGACTGTAAAATATGGAATATTTTTCAAAGACTCTCTGCAGGAGTTTTTGATTGAATTTTAGAAATTGGAGATCTCTGCGAGTCTGCGGGAGATCTTGAATTAATTCCTATAATACCATTAATTTTGCTACGGAAAATTTTGAATTAATTCCTGTTACCATTAATTTAGCTGCGGGAGTGGAGATTCAGATTCTGAATCTGCTGCTGAGAGTCAGAGAGCCAGAGTGGAAAACTCAAATTCTGTGAGAGCTACTCATGAATACTCAACCACAGAGTTACCATTTTACAGAGTATGTCAGTTGAAGCCAATTAATAGCCTTATATTTCAAATGGTCAAAACTCAGATAGCGTCAGTCCAACACCCCAATTTTCTGTTGGAGGAGGAAGTTAATTATTTGATGTGTCGTGATACCTATATTGAACAGAAATTCAGACAAAAATTAAACACGTTCTCTTATTTGAGATAGAAATTAGTGAACGAAATCTAGAAACAATTTTTGTACAATAAAAAAACTCTAAAAGTCATCCAAAATAAACAAACATTAATGCGAAAAGTAATTTAACGAGTAAATCATTAATAAAAAGTTTCACGAAATGACAGTAAAATAACAGAAACTGCTTTGCGCATTTTCCGCATACTTTGATTTTACAAAAAACTGAAGGAGTCAGCAATCTGATTTTTTTTTGTGTGCAGATAGATGAAGGGTAGACCTAGGTGCACACCAAGTTTCAACTCCTTAAGTTCAATAGAAAAAAAGTTATCGAAAAACTGTGCGCAAAGATAGTGGGGGTAAACCGGGTGAATTTTGTGCACTTACCGGGTATACTTTCGCACCACGCAAGTACACTCAATGTGAAACTGCACAGTGCGCAAGTTCACCCTATGTATAAACTGTGAGTAGAAAATCTAACCCCGATATGCTATGCAACTGCTGTGAATCTCCCCCAATCTTTTATTACAACAGCCCCAATCTTCTGTGCAATTGCCGTGAGTCTTCTGTGCAATTGCCGTGAGTCTTCTGTGCAATTGCCGTGAGTCTGCAGTGCAATTGCTGTGAGTCTGCAGTGCAATTGCCGTGAGTCTGCAGTGCAATTGCCGTGAGTCTGCAGTGCAATTGCCGTGAGTCTGCAGTGCAATTGCCGTGAGTCTGCAGTGCAATTGCCGTGAGTCTGCAGTGCAATTGCTGTGAGTCTGCTGTGCAATTGCCGTGAGTCTGCTGTGCAATTGCCGTGAGTCTGCAGTGCAATTTCCGCGAGTCTGCAGTGCAATTGCCGTGAGTCTGCAGTGCAATTGCCGTGAGTCTGCAGTGCAATTGCCGTGAGTCTGCAGTGCAATTTCCGTGAGTCTGCAATACAGCTACCGTGAGTCTGCAGTGCAGTTGCCGTGAGTTTAATGTGCAATTGCTGCGAGTCTAAAGTGCAATTGCTGTGAGTCTGCAGTGCAATCGCTGTAAGTCTGCAGTACAATTGCCGTGAGTCTGCAGTGCAATTGCCGTGAGTCTGCAGTGCAATTGCCGTGAGTCTGCAGTGCAACTGCCGTGAGGCTGCAGTGCAATTGCCGTGAGGCTGCTGTGCAATAGCCGTGATTCACAGCAGTTGCATAGTTGCAGATCGGGGCAGATTCACGGCAGTTGCATAGCAGAAGATCGGCTTGTTTACTACTCTGAACTTTACTTTACCACTGGCGCACTATAGGAGTATTGGGGATGAATATCACAGGTTTATTAATGAATAAGAGCTCTTTAACTTTATTAATAAATGTGCGCAAGTCCACCCGTGAATTGAAATATTCCCAGGGTGTTCTTGCGCATCTAGTAAATTTGTTATATCTCAATGATTTAATATTATTATTGAAATCATCTTACATAACGTTAATCTACAGTAAATTATGCGTATGCAACGTAAATTGCAATCAAATTTGAGCATAATTATCAATACTATAGCAAAGTTGGCGGAGATTCGATTCTAGTTCAAAATAATTATTTTGCTATAAAAAACATAGATCTCTGTTTGAACAGTTAGTATCTATACTTAATCTCTTACGATTTTCGTGAAATTTATGGACTAAGGGGTTTAAGAGCTGCTCTTTCCAATGGTGTTGTCAGATTTGAAATATTTTCACGCCACGATTCGCCGTCAATTACCGATGCGCAACTTCACCCGGAATGTTGAGGTGCGCAAGGCCACCCGGTCTGAAGCTATGTCTAATTGGCTTTAAATTTTGAATTATTTCTTATGTTCCCATGTTAATTTTGGCTTGAAATCTTGAAAAAATGAGCCAAATTGGCTTGGCTCAGAATTTTCTTGAAATTTTGGCTCAAAAATAGGCTTACAATTTTTCAGCCTCTGAAACATGGCGGAGTTAATTAATGATTAACCTCTACTTAGACTCTTTAGTATTATTAAAGCATATATAACATGCAATGTAGCAGAATTCAATTTTTTCAAATATTATGAAATATAGGTAGAACTGATTTTTACATAGTTAAAAGAAATAATGTATAGTTTCTACTATAGACGGCTGACTCGCCGAGTTGTCTTTAATGCTTTAGGATGAGTTTTCACATAGTTCATTTTGAATCTCTAACGGAGTTACTAGTCAATCACAATCAGAAGTCTAGAAGAGAGTTATTTTTCCACCCTGGTCAGAGAGTAACTCTATCTCAAATTAAAATCTCTGCGCCAGTCTGCAAAGCATGCACGATCAGTCTCCAGATATTCTATTTCTCTCTCCGAAGATTTCCAAATTTCTCTCCAAAATTGTCAAAAATCTCTAAATTCTCTCTAATAATTACATGTAAACATAGGAATTAATTAGAAAATTTTCGCCGGATAATTCTAGAGACTAATTTCAAGGTCTCAATAGTCGCCGGATAAACTTCACATTATCATGCATCTTTTGGAAGTTTATCAGACTGGTCTCTACGGGAGATTGGGAACCAGTCTGCAAAGCGCGTCCATGTCGCCAAAGATCTTTGGAGACTATATTGGAGGGAAAATTCATCAAAACAATATTTTGGTGACTATTTTCTAATTAATTCCTATGTTTACATATTATTATTGGAGACATATTGAAGAAATTTGGCCATTTTGGAGACAAATTAGAAAATGTTTGGAGACTTATTGTCCTGAAATATGAAATCTTGGTGACAGATTAGACACACTTTGCAGACTGGATTGAGAAGAGACATATTCTGCAGACTAGTATCGAGAGATTATTTATACTTATAGTGACGTCAGAGATCAGTGAACATGATTGCCGATTCCGATTGGTTGAATTTTTAAGACTGTGTACACGTTCAATCTGAGCTTCTTCTTATTCAATGTTCTATCACTTCTATGGTCTCACTGGTTTGGACTGTGAGTCTGTGACACATTCTTAAAAATGGACAATACAATTATGAACTTATGAACGAAAGAAAATAGTGGATAAAAAAAACCTAGGTATCAGTTTGTACCAGTCTGCAAAGCATGCACAATCAGTCTCCAGATATTTAATTTTTGGGGCAATTTCTCTCCAAAGATTTTCAAATTTCTCTCCAAAATGGTCAAAATTCTCTCCCCTAATTACATGTAAACATAGGAATTAATTAGAAAATTGTTGCCGAATAATTCAGGAGACTAATTTAAAGGCCTCAACAGTCGGCGGATAAACTTCACCAGTCTGAAAAGTACAGCAGGAATTGTGGATTAATCCTGTGCTTACGTCCTATTTAATTCCTATGTTCCCATGTTATTTGCTGCGCCCAAACCCAAATTTCTGTAAATAATCCTGTGTCTGAGGAGACCTTCTTTTCAGACTGGCTGACTCGATGCATCTTTTGCAGACTGGAGTTTGTATTTGGTGAACTGAACTCCTCTGACTTTTTAAAAATCTGAGAAATAGCTACCAACATTTTTCATCAATTTGTCTAGTCCTCCCAACATTTTTCCAGTTTCTCTTCCAAAAAATAATGGTAATATAGGAATTAATAGCTAAATATCCAGTCTGCAGATGCTATATGGAACATTTTTCCAAGACTCTCTGCGGAAGTTTTGAAGTGAATTTTTAGAAATTGGAGATCTCTGCAGGAGATTTTGAATTAATTCCTATAATAGTAATAATAATACCATTAATTTAGCTGCGGGAGATTTTGAATTAATTCCTATGTTACCATTAATGTAGCTGCGGGAGATTATGAATCTGCAACTGAGAGTCAGAGAGTAACTATCTCTCACATTAAAATCTCTGTGGGAGCCTAGTTTAAGAGTATGTACCAGTAAAGTCGCCGATTAATTAATTAAGTATCTAACCCATATATAGATGACTAATGAGCACTATAAGTAGATTTAAAATTCAAATTGGTGACTCAAGAATATGTATAAACGGCAGAAATCATCTTTGTTGAAATGTAAACAAAGCCGCCATTTGGTTTTGATATGGCGCGATGTCGGATGTATTATGTATATTCGTTTTCTGTTTTCTAATTTCTGTGAAAGATTGCAATCTTTTGTTATGAATGATGTGGTCATACTAGTCATTTTAATTCTATGCTCTCTGACTAATTATCGGAAAAAAAAAAATAACTATGAAAGAAAGTATGCCTCTCTGTGATTGGCTGGTATCAGTTTAACTTGTATGCCTCTCTCCCAGTCTGTATTTCATGGTAAATTCCACTGACATGTCGGTGGAATTTTTTCCCCTTGAAAATAATATTCTAGCAAAGTCGGTGGATTTTTAGCTATTTATTCCTATGTAATCATTAATTTTTGGTGGAAAAATTGGTAAAATGTTGGTGGATCAGCCAAATTACTGGAAAGTGGAATTTTGTGCACCAAATACAGACTGGCCTCTCTCTGATTGGCTGATACGCTCTCAATGAGTCAATTATATATTAAGGTGATAATTAAGTAGGTATAACAATATAGGTAATGACGACTGTCGACTTTCAAAATTAGAATTAAATTTTGACGACTGGTGACTGCATTACTAATTTTTGTTGACTTATTTTTGAAAAAAAAAGATATATTGGCGACTTAATGAACATTCTCTGAAACTAGATGTGGGAGAAGAGACGCATTCTCAGCCAAGTAAAATAGTATGTCTCATAAACTCGCCATTTGTCTCTCCAGCTCTCTCCAAAATTCAACAAATTCTATCCAAAATGATCAAATTATCATAAATTCTCTTTAAAATAACATTGTAGCATAGAAGAAAATTAGATGAAACTCACCATTTGCAATTGAAGAGCTCAAAATAACTGTCACAAACTCGCCATTAAAATGGCGAGTTTGGACATGCTTTATTACTTGAACATTCTGCATACTGCACTGGTTAAATATCCTGCGACATTGCAGGAATTTAATATTAGAGAAATTGAATATTTCCGGACATATCATTGGAATTTACCACCAAATACAATCTGGACTAGGACCTGGGTAGAGATCAGAGGGTCTTCATATCAATAAATCTAGAAGTCACCGTCAGAATCAATTAAAGTCATTATTATTTAATTAGGGTGTTTGTGCCAGTAATCGGTCACTTAAGGATAAATTACAAACAAATACCAATAACAAGTCACATATAAACGCTACCAACACGATGCAACTATCATTTGAAAGCTGGAATTTTTATCTTTCCAATCGCTTTACACATAAACACATTTATGTTATTACTTATGCAATTAAAAGTAAAAATGTCCCATTAGTCTAAAATGCTAGTAATCGTCATAGCAATATCTATGTTCGGTCACTTCCAATTCTATTATCGTCAGGTGGCCTATCATATGGAACTAATGTTAGTCATACTTGTTGATTAGTGACTGATTAATATAATAGTATATAGTATAATTATTCTCCCGCTTCTAATTACTAGTATATAATAGATTTAGTCATACCTAATAACTATACAATCAATGTGTATTTTTTTTATTAATGTAATTCCTACTGTACTAAGTAATAGTAAGTATTATGTTTATATTATTATTACCTACCCATACACACAATCAAAGACTTAGTCAATGGTTAAAAATACGTTATATTTTAGTGTTTTCATTTCATTCGAAAGTTTGAACAAGTTATACATTGTTGTTTGACATACACCAGAATTGAAAACTAAATTATTTTATATAAATGTGATTATTTATTTACATAAGCTGAAGCTCCTACAACTGCTACCTTGAATACCTTCTAACATGCAAGAGGAAATAATTACCCGCTTTAAGAATCAACGGCTACTTTAAATTATAAGGTTTATCATATATTTGATTCGTCTGTCAAGTATACATAAATTATATTCAGATATCTTAAAATTGACAATCAATGCTTAATTTATTCATTTCTCAGAAGACTCAAGATTGGTAATTAGTAATATCAATTAATTTAGTTATAGCCTCTATACGTTTTCTTTGATTAGAATAGTTCTGAAAAAAGGGGTAACTATTTTAAATAAAAGCAAGCCGTAATTGTAATGCGCATTTCATGTCTATTTAGTTGCAGATATCTTTGCCTTATTATAATGCTAACTATAAGTCTATAACACATTTTATTTTTCTGGTAAAAATTATTTTAAAATTGCTTTACCTCAATTAGATTTTCATTGAAATAGTTCCAAAGCTTGGTTCCTAAGTAATTTTCGGCCCCTAAATAACTGTTGTTTTGTTTAAGTTTAAACGGGACATAATTCGAATGTCCCCTTAAAAAATAAATGCCGATATACTATATGCCGTCTACATTCCCTCTAGTTTGCCTTCTTCCACTATTGTGATGTAGATTCAACTATTCTTTGTCGCTATTAATGACATCACAACCTGGAGTGGAAGTCCTGTTTTCTGTTGATTCTAAATCCTTCTGATTGAATTTTATGTATTTTGGTTATTGAAAAACGCCATATATAATTCACACGTGACACTATATAAGTGGGTATGATTATGCAAAATATTTATATATTTGACGTTAAAGTAATCATATTTTGTCATCGTATGTAATAACGTATTTTATTCGGAGACTATACACTCTTAACTATCTCAAAATTTATTCATTAATGTTATTGGTCAAAGTAACGATCTAAATTAATGAGTTAAAACCAGTCTGCAGAACATGGGACATTTTTAACATTTTCTGTGTGAACAATCCTTAATTTCCTCCTATATCTACATGTATTTTACTGAGAACAGAAGTCAAAATAAAGGATTTCTTGGAGAACGCTTTACCAGTTCCTGCAGTCTGGAGTTAAAATACCAGTTTGTTATCGGACGCATGACGGGAAGTTTTTCCAGTAATCGTCAGGGTGGACGGATGGATTCTATGTTTAATCGGCCAGTCTGTCCGAACATTAAAATTAGAAGTTCAGATAATCTAGTCCAGATTGTATTTGGTGGTAAATTCCAAAGATATTTCGGGAGATATTCAATTTCTCTAATAGAAAAATTCCTGCAATGTCGGAGGACATTTAGCTATTAATTCCTATATTACCATTAATTTTTGGAGGAGAAACTGGAAAAATGTTGGAGGACTAGACAAATTAATGAAAATTGTTGGCAGCTATTTCTCAGATTTTTGAAAAAGTTAGAGGAGTTCAGTGCACCAAATACAAACTGGAATCTAGTGATCGGACTACCATTTTAAATAAAAAGTAAGTATTTGTTTGCTTAAATTTTAAAATGCACTGATAGATATTAGATCGTAAATTGTACATCTAGAAAAACATACACCTGGTACATTAAAAGCTACTGAAACACACTCAGGAGTTTCAAAGAGGAACCGTTCTCTTACGAAAAATACAACGAACTGACCAATAACTTGACTTTCCGACAATGATTGGAAGCTACCTGTTAATTTGTGTGGTTAAATGATTAGAAAGAATTACTAATCAATTATAGTGGTTGATTCTTTAATAATTTAGTACGTATGCCTCTATTCCTTAATATATTATATAGAAAATTATACTCAATGTGTCTGCTATTCCGATTACTAGAGGTATGACCGTATTCCGAATTTCCGATTACTGGCACAAACACCCTATTATCAATTTATCATAAATATCATTTATCAATTTATCAAATTATCAGTCATAACTCATAGGATTAGTAGGTAGGGACCGTAGGGTCACGCAGGTAAATTGCGGCCCTTTAATTTTTAATTGCGGCCCTCTCATTTCTCAAGAGAGTCTCTACTCTAAAACATTCTGAACCTAAATTTAAAATTACATTAAAATGGCATAGCTATCAAAAGAAGGGCAGTGCATGCTATAACTTATTAATTAAAGTTTTTAACGTGTGTTAAAAGGCTAAAAGGCCGCAGTTTGTTAGTGTGCCGCAATTTTGAATTTACCTGTTTGACCCTAGTCCGGGGCAGTCCCTACTAGGATTTTCTTACATCAAAATGATTTTTACTACCTAGGTACCTGATTAAATTTTCAATTAATTGTCAAATGATGATATTTTCATTGGGTGTTATCGGTATTGGTATAGTTCAAACAACATGTAAGTTTAAACTTAATACATGTCATAATAAATAAGATAGAGGCCAAATATACCTGTGACACCCAGAAGCTAATAATATTTCTTATTAAAACTATAATGCGGAATCACGGACAAAGACATTTCCATTTTCTGTTAATACCTCACACATTTTTCTGTGATTCAATTGGATTGTGTGTGGACTATATGAACTGATTCTCAGTCTCAAAGGTATGAATTATATCGATTACTATTCAGTAGTCCGACGCCCCACTAGCCAACGTCTCACTAGTCCGACATCCCATTAATCCGACACTTTGGTAGTTTATTACTGATTTAACATAAAATATATGTATATCGGGGGACGTGCCGCCCCTCGAAACCTCCTGCCAGGTCAATAAACAATCATGAACTGTACAGTACAACAAACTAGCGGATACAACAAACTACACTAAAGGTCCTCTCCAGGCTCTGAGAAAAAATGAGTTTATTACATAATATTATAGAACTAAGGTCTACGATCATTATTCCGCAAACCGCACACAATTCGGTTCAGTATATATTTTATTATTTGCTTTTAAAGTTTGTTAATACTCTGTGACAACAATTAAGCGAATCACTAACCTGACGCTGAGAAAGAAGATTGTACACTCTTTGTTTTGATTGTAAATTTAGATTTTTAAACAAACAATGCATTTTTGAACTTCGTTTGTAGATATTAATTGTTTCCTAAAGTATATAAACATTTCCATGATTAGTTTATTCGACTTATTACCTTTACACGAATATTAAATAGATGTATTAAACCTAATACCTATTTTAGAATCAAAATAAATGGTGTACATTCTTCTTCTTCTTCTGACTGAAAATTAGAAAGTCACCAGTAATATAGGTTCTATAGAGTTTTGATTATAAAAATCTTTATAAGCAAATAAAATTAAAAATATGCTATCAAATTTGATGCAGTTTGCAGTAAAATGATAAGAAATTAGCCTCGTTGATTTAAGCAATAAAAAAATTTGCTTGGAGGGGATATTTAAATGATGAAATTAAATGAGGGATTACATCATACTAATAAATATTAGATAAAGTAAAATAAAAGATTAATATAAGATTTTAAAAATGAAAGAAATGAAAAATTGTTTTATTATTTAGATTAGTTATTAATTGAGTTCACCTTTTTAATCATATTTTTTATTTTAATCAAAAAATAAAAATATCACAGAAAGATGTATCTGTCGGACTATTGGGGTGTCGGACTAATGGGACGATGGACTAATGGCACGTTCCCAATTATATCAATATTTTATGTTATGTTTGGTGTGTAAAAAAAATACAAATGAAATTAGAAAAATGGTGATGTATTTAATTTTGAAGTGTCATTTGGGATGAATCGGAAGCTTCTGTTGGGGTTGGTTCGGACGGGGTCCGAACCTTCACTCTGTATCCGATTCAGTCCACCATTACAATTTATTGAAGTAATTCTTATTTAAAAGGACATTCTGAACTTGAAGTTAATTATTTTAATTGAAATAGCATTTGTTTATAAGATTAGTTGCAATTTTAATATTAGTGTCTTTATTTTACAGTTTGACGATCGTATTCATACCTTTTCATTATAAATGGAAAACTGATAGAGCCCGTTATAAAGAAGATATTCAAAGAACATTTGCTGAATTCCAAAAATGTTTATCTGTCAGAAAAGCTGCTGAAATTGGATGTGTAACAAGATCTACACTTACGGACTATACTTTAAACATTTGATGAAATATTTCAAATGTAATTTACTAATTTTGGTGAATTCCAAGAAAAAAGAAATAGTTATACCAAAAGTAAAAGGAAATAGTTATACAATTTTCTTTTGATACAAAGCTATTAAATATAAGGATAATATCACAGTGCAGAGTGATTAGTGATTACTCATGGGCTAGGTATTTATATTTTGTTGGACAAAATGTTCAATGATTACAATTATGATAAAATTTCAAATATGATGAATTATTACTATGAACAACAAGTCATTATGGTTTATTTCAATTAAATTAGTAGATCAAAATTCAATCCTATTGTTTAATTACCCAATTTTCC
Source organism: Caprella mutica (assembly GCA_947561585.1). Lineage (NCBI taxonomy): Eukaryota > Metazoa > Arthropoda > Malacostraca > Amphipoda > Caprellidae > Caprella > Caprella mutica. The sequence goes on along the minus strand of CANNZV010000275.1, from coordinate 92,641 downwards.
AATGTTTTAACCTTTTTTATGGTGTCCGAATCATCCTCACAGCTTGTCCGAAGTCTCCTTCTAGGAAGGAGCATTCGGACACTTGAATCTCTCTAACATTTTGTCTTATAACTTTCGAATGGAGGTTTAAACTGTTAAACAGTCTTAATACAAATTGAAGTAACATGATTTATCTACATACAGAAATCTTTAAATAATAAAATTCGAATTAGTTTACGAATTATTCGGTTTTAACAAAAACTGTCCGAATTCTCCCGGTTCTCCCCTTAATATAATATCGGTTAATATATTAACGGTAATCAATTACTCCATTGTCATTAATATGAATATTAAGTATTCTGTATTCCGAATAGTGTAGGTAAACATATACACACAACTTTTACACAAAGAGCTCTTGACTGTTTTCCCCCTAACGGGCTTCTTGACGCTTGGCCCCCGGTCATCGATCCAGGCGAGTCCCTTCTATCTAGTCGGAGCAGGGTCAGTCTATCTTAAAAAATATGAAACACGGGAGCTAAGGTGTCTTTCCCTTTCCTCTTGCATGCATTTGATTGGGAGATCGTAGTCAGATTGCTGTAAGTTTTGCCTCATCGGTTATGGGTTCCGTCTGCCATATCGATCATCACGCAATGTACGTCACTACAACTACACACAACATTCACTCACTGTAGCACTTTAGGAGGTTGAAAACTTCTTGATGGATGCAGGTTTCCCTTAGGTCCATTCTTCCCAACACAGTGCCTCGGTTGGGTGACAGCCGGGGCAGTTTAAATTGATGATCAGTTTTTATTATTTTACTCTCTTAAAGATCCTCTCCAGGCTACGAGAAAAAAATGAGTTTATTACATAATATGGTAGAACTAAGGTCTAGTAGCATCATTAATCTGCAAACTGAATAAAATTCAGTTCCGTGTATATTCTTCTATATGATTTTAAAGTTTTTAATAGTTTTAGTAAATAGGATCACAGAGTTAGATCTAAGAATAACCTTCGCGCAATGACAAAAATAATCACACTCACTCTTTGCTTACTTGTTCTTAAACTATGTCCATCAGTTCAAAATTGTTTTTACATTTTAATAGTACATAAATAGGCGGAGAAGAAGAGACAAAGATACAATTTTTTCGTCCTTTGGGTAACGATTTACAAGTATTTGAAAAACGGAAACATTTTTGTGTCCCATACTGTATATTGCAAATCTATTTACCGCTCTCACGCTATGAAAACTAGATGGCAGCACAAAGACCTTTTAGAACAAAAATTTCAATTGTAGTGTATCTTATTGTAGTATATTATCTTTAGCAATAATACCTTCAATTCGTGAATAAGTGTCTAAGACGGCACGTTCCTCACTATATCAAAGTATTCGTTTTATTCCCGCCGCTAGAAATCTATGTTGCCACTGTATCGCAAGGGGTTTATTTAAAAAAAATCGAATCTACATAGCTTGTTTTCAATGTAATATATCTTCTAAAATGTTTATTATACATTTTAAATTCATATAAATTTTGATTGGAAATAACATTTTTGAGTTATTTTATGTTTTAACCCATTTAATAGAGGTCAACTACCACTCTCGATGAAAAGCTCATGGATGCAGAAAAGCTACTCTGTGAATGCAGTCACTTACCAAGGAATGTGACGAAAGAGGAAAATCAAGAGGTGATAGTAAATAAAGCCTATGAGCCTACCTAACACAAGAATCCTAGACCTCGTAGTTGAAAATCATAACCCTAGCGCTATCCTCTAAAACTGCAAGTAGCGTTAGAAAATGATAAACATTATAAAAAGGAAACAAGACAATCCATAATCCAAATTACAACAGTTTGGAGACGCCTTGGGCCCCTGCTATTCGAATTTTTTGTATATCAGTTTGACATTAAATAAAACTAATTTAAAACAAAAATGTATAATATATATTTGTGGTATTCAGACAACATTTCATTAGTTAAAAAGTTTATGAAATTTTGAGAATACATTATGCCAAGTCCCTAAGGATAAGATAAGGCAAATAAGCAACAGAACAAACGATTGATTAAAGAGTATATTTTAAATAAGTTTAAGTATGAATTAATCAGATTTATAATAAAGTTTAAATTGTGTAAATTCAAGAAATAAAGTTCCGCTGCCACACTGGTCTACAATGTAGATCCCGTTTGATTCTCCTTTAAACTCAAATTAATGATATCATTTTGTAATATAAATTTTATTTAGTATAATTTTCTATCTCCCAAATTTTTAATTCAATTTAAATCTGCCACATAAAAAACTGAAACTGAGAAATAAAAAAGATTCGCTCATTTATAATTATAAATTACCTAAGTCAAAGAGAATGCATTTTATGGCCAAATTTCACCGAATCTCTGTCCCACGTCTTGCAGAGGGGGATATCCACACTCTATCCCACGTCTTGAATCCCTCCACTATGTCCCACGTGGGTCCCACGTCTTGAAAACGGAGTGGGGTAAGACGTGGGACATGTGGATGTCCCTCTCTGTCAGAGAGGGACAAGACGTCTTGCAGAGGGGGGCCCCTGCGCAAACGAAGAGGGTTAGACGTCTGATTTCCCCGGTCCCACGTCTTAAATCCCTCTATAGCGAGGAGTATCAGACGTCTTAAGACGTGGGGCAAACCGCTTTTGGTTAGCTGGGAATGTAGCGGTAGCGGCAGCGCCGCTACTTTTTTTCTTTTAAAATCGAAAATATTAAAGTTATCTGAGGAATCTAGATAAAAGCCTATACAATTGCGCTAATCAGTAGTAAGTGATATTCAGACAAATCCGCGCAGTGCGACCAACTGATATACAAACAATGATTCACAGTACGAACATAATAATGATTAGCAATGTGAATATTTGATATTAAGACAAAACTGCCTAATACGATCAATTTACACATCGTCTTAGGCTTTCATGCAGATGTGTTTATTGCAATAAAATTGGTTTACCTCAATGGTTATTCTTGGAAATTTCAGGAAATGTGCATCTACATTGCGAGTAACTTTAAAAAAATTGAAAGTAATTCAAATATTATTTTGGATCCTACAATCATTTTACTAAAAGATACTCATTTTCAGTGTACCAAGCATTACACTAACAAGGCGTAAATAAACGTTTTGAATTTGTGATTTTTTTAGCGATAGCGTTCATGTGTAGATTAACTGCTAATGTTAAGTTAATATCCGGTTTTATTTCCCCTCTTTTCCACCATTTCTAAAAAACGCTTATCCATCGTAACTGTAAATTTCTGAATTGTATCAGACGTTATCGTCTTACAAGAGTCTTCAGTATCCTTTCAGAGTTCATCTTTCGACGAGAACTGACGTCCTCCCACATACACATTCTGCTTCAGGATGGACTGAAGTTCTTCAATTGGGATTGAATCTAGAGAGTGACTGGGCCATACCATCAACTTGTCATTGACGAACTTAGTACTGCTCTGGAAATACACAGTTCCCTTAGTAGAGTGAGAAGGAGCGTTGTCATGTATGAAAAAAACTTTTTTTAACGCAGCAGGTTCCCTTTTCAGCCAATGAACGAATTCACAATTTATAAAGTTGATAGAATTACAGAATTTATTTTCACTCCTTTTGGAATCCTGGAAGATCCGACCAGTTCATTTCCAATGGCCCCAGACCAAATTATCACACCTCCACTTCCATGTTGACGTCAAATTCGTTGGCGATGTTGTGTGGCATGAGGGAGGCATGCTTTAGCCCATCAGTCAGGGCCGTCGAGAGTTTTCACGTATTTTGTCTTTGTAGATTACTGTTTGGTAAACAGTTTTAAGATACTTCTCCGCCCATAGTAACCTTGTGTGTATCCTTCGAAAGAGGCCTGGTAACAGGTGAAACATATGAGGCAATTAGTTTCACTATTTTACAGCGAGTGGTTTTTCTACACAGACTCTCTTAAAAACTGCATCACTGGTTTCCAATGGTTTCCTCTTGAGTTCTCTCTTGAACAAGGACAGTTATGTCTCGTAGCTAATTGGAATTTATTCCTATCCTTGCGTGTAATCTTTTTTTCAGGGAATCAACAATTAATTTCTACACTGTACGTGGCCGTAAAAATAATAAATACAATTTTACAGCATATATGATATATTTTCGAAAAGTAGCGCTGCCGCTATATGCTGCTGTATCGGCGCTGCTTTTCTGAAAATGTAGCGGTAGCGCCGCTACATTATTATGCATTTAGCGACAGCACCGCTGCTTTTCAAAGTAGCGCTGCCCACCTCTGTTTATATTACAATTAGGATAATGTAAATTCATTTGCTGCTTAACACTAACTAACGGCTAGTTATAATTAGCATTAATAACTTTAGATAATTTTTATTAATTCATATAATCTAATTATGGATATGAATCTGAAAATATATCCTTAAAACTCTCTAGTAAATAGCTATACTATAGAAAAGCATATTGAATATTGGTTATAGTTACTAGGTTAGTTCATCATTTGAAATGTTTTCTTATAAATGAATTTGGATTAGCAGACACATTATGTATATTTGTAACTTTAAAAAGTCAATGATTATAGTTCACACATTTATAGTAAGAAAGATTGCAATTAAATTAATTCAGTAGTGGTAGCAAAGTATAATTATTATGACTCCGAAACAGAGTCTCATAAACACAGAGTTGTTTACCAAACAACTCTGCTTGCAACCATAGCTCTCCCTCAACATTTTCTGTAAACAACATTGCTGTTTGTGTTGGTTAACCTTTCAATATTTTTCTGCATTTATTTATTCTTTTTGGTGAGAAAATTCAATTTATTCTTATTCATAACTTTCAAGTAAATATCACCAGAATATAGTTAGTATGAATAATAAAAAATGAATAAAAGAAAAAGAAAACCTGAATTCTCATATTCTGTTAGGATCTCTAACTTTCTTATTAATAATTGAATATTAAAATCAATAATTTACTTTGATAATGTGAAATTTTTTAGTATAATAATACACTCAATTGTTTATATTATTTTTTGATAGTAAAGGCTTTCTATACACAATTACTCAATTTATAACTAATTAATTGTCATGAACACTTAATCAAATAAAATGTATTTACATCTTTTAGTACAAAGATTTTATCACTTAATTGTATATCAGTTAATATTTTAAGCCTACATTTTTAAGTGATATGATGTAACAGATTATAGGAAGTTCACGAAATGCTAAGCATTAATCTATATTATCTCCATATTCTATCTACATATCTATAATATATATGCTTATTTAATTACCTCTTGTTACGATAGACAGAAAAGGATTTTAAGTATCATAAAATAATTATATATCTAATCGTATTAATAATGGTAATCTTTAATTAGCGTACCAACATATATTGTAGCTGTATTTTACGTAGATAGCGTTAAACTGTAGCGCTATCGTAGTAGCTTTATGTGCCATCTGTTATACTTTATTTTTTACAAGCTGTCTTTTTATATACAGTCTATGGTAACATCTATAGGGAGAACAGTTCTGTTAACCCATTGCTGTATTTGTACCTTATTCTATAAGATTTTAATTATACAAGTTTCCATACAGTTAAATATGGACAGAAACTGTCAAAATTTAGGGCAATCAAAGAAGTAGTAATTCATGATTAAGAATTATGATCTACATCACATTCATGTTCTACATCACATTCATGTTCTACATCACATTCATGTTCTACATCACATTCATGTTCTACATCACATTCATGTTCTACATCACATTCATGTTCTACATCACATTCATGTTCTACATCACATTCATGTTCTACATCACATTCATGTTCTACATCACATTCATGTTCTACATCACATTCATGTTCTACATCACATTCATGTTCTACATCACATTCATGTTCTACATCACATTCATGATCTACATCACATTCATGTTCTACATCACACTCATGATCTACATCACATTCATGATCTACATCACATTCATGTTCTACATCACATTCATGTTCTACATCACATTCATGTTCTACATCACATTCATGTTATACATCACATTCATGTTCTACATCACATTCATGATCTACATCACATTCATGATCTTCATCACATTCATGATCAAACAATCACATTCAACACATTATGTATCTGACCACTTCTTAGTTAAATGCATATTTAAATTTATTAATTAGTAACTTTAAAATGAGTCAAGAATCACGAATCTTTTTTGCTATCAGTAATAATTTTATAAATTTGAACAGGACGAAAACTGTTATTGGATTACTTCAATTTGCCTAATTCTTAATCATTGATGATCTTAATCGTATAACAATTACTATAATTCATTGTTAAAAAATGTATATGTAATAATTGTTATACTTTTTGAAAATTTATAGCCAAAATTTAAGCATAGCTAAAATTTAATTTTGTTACAGAAACTATAGTTAATTATTTAAAACAAAATTATTTAAGAATTTAAAATTCAGTGTTCTATTGATTAGTGCAGAGTAAACATGCTAAAAAATGCAGGTTTTTTAACATACTTTTAAATATTTCATTAACTTTATTTGAAGAATTATAAGAAGGTCTAATTTTCTAGCAATTTAAGCTGCCTTATTTAGCAGGTATATCATATAGATAAAAAGCACAATGACCTTCAAAAGTTTAAAATCTCATATTATTAAAATTAGACTGAATTCACTGATCTACCTACATATATCACTCTGTGCCTTTTCATCAGTTTCTGTGAGTATATTTGTTACATGTTATCCCATATCACTCTTAAGTTGTTCGTAATTTAACACATTCAAGCCCAGGAAAGTGAAGTGGTAGGTAGCATCTCACAATATCAGCTTCCGCTGCTAGGAACTCGAACCCTCGGCATCGTGGTGTATCCTCAAGCTAAACTACTGAAAAATAGTGAAAAGCATATTAAAATAGGTTATATTAATAGTGACAATGCGCTTTAACAAATATAATTTATCAATTAGAATTATTTTAATATGTTATGATTTTGGATAATTTATTTTTTTATCTCAGGTAAAACATAATTAATTTTCCTGTTTCGTTTCAAGTTGATTAATGAAAGAGTTCAAAAGAAGGTGGCTAGTTTAATGGTATACATTAATAGCTGAAGATGAGTGAGAGTGTCTAGTTACTAGACTTCCTCTTGCTGTTGACTGGTATTTGTTAACAGATCAAATGGCTCCTGTTAGGCATCTGTTTGGCTTCCTCCCGTTAGCTACCTAAACAGTAGAGAATATAATTAAACAGGGGCATTGGGTAATGAAACAGGGAGATTGGTTAATCATACAGGGGCATTGGGTAATGAAACAGAGGAATTGGGTAATTAAACAGGAGGATTGGTTAATTTAACAGGGGGATTGGGTAATTAAACAGGGAGAGTGGGTAATTAAACAGGGGGATTGGGTAATTAAACAGGGAGAGTGGGTAATTAAACAGGGTGATTGGGTAATTAAACAGGGCATTGGATAATTAAACATGGGAATTGGGTAATTAAACAGGGGATTGGTTAATTAAACAGGGGCATTGGGTAATTAAACAAGGGAATTGGTTAATTAAACAGGGGGATTGAGTAATTAAACAGGGGCATTGGGTAATTAAACAGGGAGAGTGGGTAATTAAACAGGGGAATTGGTTAATGACTGGGTGATCCGTTATTATAAGGATCGAGTAAATAATATAAAATTATTTTGCAAAATAATATTTAATACCTTAAAGTCTTTTCAATATTAGTTTGTCCATTAGTCATGGTTCAATAAACATAAAACAAAATTAAATGATAATATCTTTATGAATCTCTTTTATTATTACACGTTTATTAAATTTGTTATTATTATCCACAAATACTTTTATTTAATTTTCCCTTTTCTACAAAGAGACAACAGTTAATTTAGGTAAAACTTCATTGTATCTTTTTTAACTGCAGTGATAGTGCTGCTCAGTCAGGCATTAATTATTTCCTGCTGTTTTTAAAATACTTTCAGATGAATTATTCATTGATAAAAAGACTTGAGATAATTTATTATCATGACATTCACGCGAATTTAGTTAGTTTCGAAGAAAAGCGACAGAAAATAAATAGTGTGAAGATTAAGAAAGAACTGGTTTGATTAGCACCCTGTATACTAATGCACAGCGTGAGTTTGTCTGTTGGTTGCAAACAAAATTCACGCTATAACATTTATGTAATATATATAATTTTTTTATAAAAAAAATCTATGTATACTTTTTTCTATATATTTTTTTTACCCATTTTTTTTTTCAATATATTTTTCTTTTAATATTGATACCACGTTAATTTTAATGGGGATGTACACTAGTAAAGATATAAACTAAGTAATTAGTTTTAGAGATACCACTTTAGATATAATAAATTAATATAATAGATTACATAGTTTATACATTATGGTATAACGGAATGAATGACATGTGTTGTTTAGTGATATACAGCACTTAGTGTTTTTCCAAGTCAATCAAACCTAACTCCTAAATAGCTTATACAAAGGTTCATTTATTATAGTTTAATATTACACATTAATGAATTGCTGAGACCATTAACATTTATGACTGGAAATTATAGAATAAAGTAATTCATTATTATTATTTCATTTTCTTCAGTAAGATGCTTTAATTTGTTTTATTTATTTTTTAAGTATCAACTGCGTTGTTAATCAATATGTTTTTTGATTTTGGATTATTGATAGTATTGTCTCTTTTACCATCAGTATATAAATAAATATTCTATACCATTTCAGGCATTTCTACTGCCTCATTTATGTAGTTCTAGTTTTGATATATCGACTATGACGGATAAATTCAGGAAAAAATATATTAAAAGAGTTATCCTTTCTTTTAATTAATTAATTATTATGTATTATAAAGTCCAGAAACAGGTACCTAATTTTGTTATTCATAATGTGTTGGGTTAGTTAGTCCTAATAGCATTAGTATTTCAAATAGGGATAAACAGATCCACCTGTTATTAGCAACACACTAAGTGACGTTTGATTAATTCACTTTAGTAGGGGTTTACGTCTGTTTCGGAACCAAAGGCCATATCGCTGACGTCAAAAGGAAATGAAGTACAAGGGACTCGTAAGAAACAGTCAGAAAGGAAAATGGCTCCATGAACTACCACTGTCAGTGACAATGCCCATGGTGGCAGAAAAGCTACTACGTGAATGCAGTCACTTACCAAGGAATGTGACGAAAAGGGACACACACAAACACCGGTGGTTGCACTCACGGATGAAAGAGGAAAATGAAGAGGTGATAGTAAATGAAGCCTAAAAATGAGTGTACCATATATTACGTAAAATTCGTAATAGTTCTTCCTACATATCAAGAATAATTAAGTAAATTATTTACCTTTGAAATCTTATAGTTTTTATTTTTATTTTATTAGCTAACATATTTTTAGATTTGGAATGCATTTGATCATAATTGAAAATATTACAAAGTAATTATAGTAGAAATTTAGGAGAAGGTATGGAACAAAACGAAGTATTTAATTTATTGTTTTTATTTAAATATTTGATAAGCAAATACATGTAAACGTAGACATTTTATTCTTATATACACACATATATAATATTTACGCATGTGATCAGAGAAAGTAATTGGCAGACAGAAATTTGTTGAGAATCTATAGAAATTTAGTGGTACATTAGAGTCGAAAATTAGAGTTTGTGACATAGTGAAACAATGCTAACTCCTCTTAGTGAGGAGCACAGTGACAATGCAAGCTCCTCTTAAAGAGGAGCACAGTGACAATGCAAGCTCCTCTTAAAGAGGAGCACAGTGACAATGCTAGCTCCTCTTAAAGAGGAGCACAGTGACAATGCTAGCTCCTCTTAGTGAGGAGCAAAGTAAGAAGGATACAATACAGTAGTTAACCAAGTGTCGGTTCACGCATACCTCCACTCATAAACTTATAGAGATTAATTTGAGATCTACTTTAAATAGCATCATATGTTAACATTATATCATACAGATTTTAAGACAACTTTATCAAATTCATAATTTACACGAGTATACAATAACATCTCTAAATGTTTCACCTAGACGATTCCCAGAGGAAATCCATTTTGCCAACGCACAACATCTCAAAAGTTCACATCAAATGGTGCACCTTGGAGCACAGGGCGCACCCTGAGCTTCAAGAGCACATACAAATTTAAAGAAGGAAGTGCGCCAGCGATTATTCACTAGAAGGTTCTAACTTCTCACAGCACTATCGCATGGTCACACCTCTGTAGTAAGTATTTTTCGTTCAAAATGAATAAAAAGTCTTTCCACACATTCCTTCGAGTATTGTTCATTATTAATAGTAACATTATTGCAGTCAAAAAACAAACAAAATATAAATTTGAAAGACAAAATGACACGGCTTAGAAAAAATAAACCGTGCCACGACTAAACTTAGTAACCTTAGGCTAGGGTGAGGGAATTGAGCGAAATGCCTCTGGAGAGAACAGACCAATGAGAGAAAGAGTGCAGAGAGAGAGAGAAAGAGTGCGCTAAAAAGGACTTCAAAGAGTTAGGTCAAGAGTAAGATCAAATAGCACCGTTAAGTCCTTTTTCGTTGCGAGCACGGATTTCAGTTTTCGAGTAGTCATTTAAAAAGAGAATGAATGCTAAAACAGATGAAGCTAAAAGGAAGCACTCACTCAACTCCCCACCATCTTAACGATAAAAAGAACTGTACTGTAACAGAGAAATAGAAACCCCAGATCCACTCTAGAAATAGCAAAAGCAACTGTAAACTTTGGACCTAAGAGGCGTTAGAAAAATGCGCAACTAACTGTCTATATACAATATAATGGGCAGATCGGCCATCTCCCATTCGAAACACTAACAAACTCCATACCATTATTTCCAATACGGATATCCATTAATGCTAACATCGAACAGGAAATAAATACATCAATTACCGATCTACATATGTCATTCATATATCTTGTGAGAATTTCATTGTATTTCTCTTCACCCTACGAGTAGAGCAAGTGAGAGTGTGGAAGATGATGACTCTATGAGATAGAGCTTGCAATTGTTCGGATACAGGTTATACACGAGGCATTGGAAGTAAGTGACCGAAGAACAGAGTAGAGAATTAATTTCTTTTTGTACCTATTCAGTTATCATCTTGTAACATAAAAAGTTTTTAGAGTTTGTGTCTTTTAGCTATATAAAAACAATAACAAAACAATATACAATATCTTCCTTTATACAACATTGAGTATTATTTATCAAAAAACAGCATTAACGAATAATATTGCAAATTAAATTAGCTACTACATGGAGAATGTTAAACTGCTTACCCACCTCTAAAATGTAGCTATTAACCTATTATTCAACCCTCCTAGAGTAGAAAATACCTATCAAAAGCATCAAAGATAAAGAATAGGATATACAGCAACTTATACAGACATGTAGCATATGGGGACCAAATTTATACAAAAAAGTAAGCTATATTAAGCTAATGTCGCGTTGAATTGCCCAATTTCAGCATTTATCTAGTCTACAAAATCTCCTTCATTCGTTAACGTTGAGTCATTGAAAACAGTGTGAATTAGCATCAGCATTAATAGACGCTATAATGTGCAGGCAGGCAGCACATTGGGGAGCAAGAGTCAAGTGACAGACTATGGAGTATTTCAAACCTATTATCAAACGTTACGTTACTATCAGTTTTAATCTTTTTGATTACATTCCAAATGTCATTAGATAAATAGTTAACCCTTACGAACACATTCATTAGCTAATAATAACATTTACAAAAAAAAACTATTTAAATAATAGATTAGAAATATTTTAGTCTATCACAGATAAAACTGCCATGAAGGTTCTGGCTACTTTTGAGCCCAGTTTTTTCACTCCTTTGGGCTTGGACTGACGGTTAGCTTTCTCGTCAGTTTTGTGTGTGGCTTCTTGGATGTATCTCCTGTAGAACTCCAGGTGCTCGGGTTTGTAGAGACATCGGTAATTGGTCATCACAGACCCTAAGTCATCCTGAGAGAGAAAAGAAAGTGTTAAAATAGGAAGAAAAAGCTACATGTATCTAATGTATCATCAAAGTCTAAGAAAAGAATTTTCTAAGAAAAGATATTTGACTTAATTCGAAACTAGTTAGCTAATAAGAATGAATTATGCACATGGAAACAATAAAACAGTTGATTAATACTTACGAAAGTAACTACTCTGGGTAGGTTGTGATGGCCCATGTCTCCTCCTTGTTGAGCAGAGGGATTGTAGGAAGCTTGTCTCACGACAGTGTGGATGTCAGCTGCAGAATAACTGTAAGAAGAAGAGGAAAGGTTATAAGCACATGCTATCACAACATCTATCTCTTACCAAACATTTCAGCAAATTATTACAACATTATAAATTGAGTGAGACTTACCCCTCGCTTTTGGAGATGATACACTTATACTGGTCACCGGTGACATTATTGGCAGAGTTGTTGAGGAACATTCTGAAGAGTTCCTCTCTCTGCTTCTCGGCAGGTAATTTGATATGAATATTGTAGGCGAATAATCTTCTGAGTTCCTCAGGTAACATCCATGGACTACAAGTGGTTGCAACTAACATCACGTGGTCGTTGATGTACTGCCTCGTGTTCTCAGGGTAGCCTGGCTCTATCGTAGATTCTCCTCTGACTTGAGCCATGAGTTCAGCTCGAGCGCATCTGCCGTGTTCACTGAGGTCTGGGTGAGCAAAGAGTTCAATGTCGTCAAGTAGCATGACACATGGCTTCTGAACTCTAGCGTGATCGAACATATTTCTAACGAGAAGAGCGGCATGCTCTGGTCTTGTTGGGTTGGTGATGACATACTGACTGGCACAGGCAATAAGCTTGGCGCCACCAGCCTCATAAGCCAGTGATCTAGCGAGACTGGTCTTGCCTGCTCCAGATGGGCCGAATAGGAGAACACCGCGGCAAGAACCTTGTGCATCAAACACTTCGGGGAAGTTCTTTCCTATGAATATGTTCTTAAGAGCTTCCTTGGCATTCTCATGCCCCACTAGCGATGACCAGCCGTAACCAGGTGTTTCTAGAAGCAGTGGCAGAGGACCAGGAAGACACAAGCCATTGCCATGTTCCATTTGATGATGCATCTGTCTATGATAATTTTGAAATTGTTGATGGTCGATACCTCCAGTGTTATCTGTGTCTGAATCACGCATCGATTCTGTGGCGCTGGGAAGATCTGACAGGGAAGCTAAGCTTGTAGAATTCTTAGCGTGTCTTCCACTGGTACTGGAAGATCCACTACTGCTGTCTGGACTCACTCGACCAGGTCCGAGAGAAATGGAAGTCTTCTTTCCTGACTGGTTTGACTCTGTATCGCTCTTTCCTCCACCAGATCCAAATGATCCAGGTACAAATTCTCCATCTAGACTAGTTTTGTCACCGTCATTGGTAAGCCTTTTCTGTTGGGGCATCTGTCCTGGCTGACAGTTAGGCATAGGTGGTCTCATCATCATACCAGGAAGCATGAACTGTTGTTGAAGCATGCTGTGGGGGTGACCATGAGGAAGAGTCTGGTGCTGGGAGTGAGGGGGCATCAAATTTTGCACAGACTGGGCCATACCATGGCCCCCAACTTGGGAAGAAGCTATTCTAGTCATGGCTAAACTCTCAGAGAGTTTGTTGAGCTCGTCCATGCTCTTGTGAATGGTGGGTGGTTTGTTGGCTGAAGAACTCATGACTCTGTTAATGTGGTCGTCTCTCTTGACGATGGCTGTGCCTCCTCCAGAACTCGTCTGGCTCACCATCTTGCCGACAACTCCAGCAGTAATGGCTCCAGCTGCTCCCACTGCACTCAAAGCAGCCAGGGGATCAACTCGACTCATGGTGCCACCGCCGAGATTGCTGCTGATGGACATAGGCGGGGAGAGAGTTGTAGGGGTTTGATTTTGAATGGTAGGTGGAGCACTCATGTGGTTGGATGGGTTCATGTGGCTGGATGGATTCATGTGGTTAGGAGCTTCCATGTGGCTGGGCATATTCATGTGATTTGGATTTCCCATGTGGTGGTTAGGTGCACCCAAAGCAGCAGGATGGTGGGTCTGATGTTGTGATGACTTTGGCATCAGGGCAGCGGCTGCTGCAGCTACTGACGCAGCTGCTGCTGCTACCATATTACCACCATTCGAAGATTGAGGAGGGGACATGTTGTTTGAGTAGGAGGGGTTTTGAGTCATCTGGGGATGACCATTCATGCCATGGCCCATGTTGAGGAAAGAGGGGGCACCACCGTGATGAGGGGGTGACATCATGGGGTGTCCTCTGTTGGGACCTCCCATGTGTTGCTGGTTGGGATTCATCATTCCAGCAAGAGCTGCAACTCCCGCACCACCCATAACAAGGCCACCCATAGCAGCTGCCATCTGACCCATTCCGCTCATGTGGTGCCTCTCGTCCTCTTCATCAGTTTCGTCAATATCATCTTCTTCTTCTGACTCACTTTCAGTAAGTTCCTCTTCATCTTCTTCATCATATTCTTTGATCGAAACGCCACCGTGTTGTCCACCACCACCACCAAGTCCGTCCATCAAACCTCCAGCGGCGCTCATGAATGCAGCACCAACGCTAGCAACATTGTTGGGAAGGAATGAGGAGACGTCAAGACCACCGCCGTCCATTCCCCCTACCATACCTCCCATATCGCCACCGGGGTTTCCCATAGCCAACAAATTCTGTAGTCCCTGCATGCCAAGACCTTGCATCATGTCTGCGGAGGCCTCTTCTCCGCCTCCGAATGGATTTTGGTACATGCCAATGGGAACCTGGTCACCCCCTCCAGCTCCCGCATAATAATCATCTTCGTCGTCATCCTCATCATCATCATCGTAGTCATCTTCGTCGTCATCGTCCTGCAGGTCATCGTAGATCTGAGAGCCACCTCCAGCAACTTGGTTCTGTTGCATGTGAGCGAGAAGCGCTTCAATCATTTCGATGTCTGAGCCGAGAGGAAGATCCTGAAAAGAGAAAACAATCGAGGTTAGCTAGTGAATAAACGTAGAGAAAATACCAAGCCAAATATAAAACGTGTGAAAAAATAAATAATTCAAAATAGAAATAGGATATTGATGAAGAAAGAATAAAAAATACAATGAAAAAAGATGAAAATGAAAATAATATTATAAAAAGAGAACTGTAAAACCGATTAAATACATAAACAATTGGAATAATTAAATAAGTTTGGCATGAGCAACCTGACAGGTGCATAAACTCTACACACTTATCACCACAATCTGGGTAAAAAGGCTCTCCTGCTCCGTTACGTAAGTTGTTCTTCCAAAGATCAAATTAAGATGAGTTCAGGGATAACATTTCCTAGAAGTTACATATGCATAGTTTCCGCTCTAAATAGACAGACAAGTTAAGAAGAAATAGACGTGACGTCAGAGCCATTGGATACAGCAGTAGCTAGAATTGTCGGAAACAACAGAGCGTTGAAACTGAGAGATAACATCGTCAATATACAGTCATAACTAATGATAAAGTTACATGGCATAACTAATGATACATTATATAATGTGAAAATGAGAAAACAATAGAATTATTACATTATGTAGGCATAGGGTAAATTACGAATAATCGATCGGTTTAACATCTTCGGTCAAATAAGAAAACACGATACAATAATTATCATTTTAATTCGTAGCGTATCCTGTACGATATAATAAGCAGAACCTCTTTATCTACTAAGGGCGAGAGTGGTACGTTCCTAAGACACAATCATACTCAGTCATCACAAGTGATAAGGAGATTGCCAAGTATACAGAAGTTGCGATAAGAGTTATCTAGAACATGATAAGCAGATTAAGAAAAGGTGAAATGCAGTAGGGTGAGCTGTACTATCCTAACTAGTTAGGCAATGCATACCAGACACTAGTTAGGCCTATTTGAGAGATATACGCGACAACGAGATGACTGTAGATAGTCACAGGGTAATTATCTATAAACCTGTAACTACAGAGCTCTACAGAGCTATTTAATAAAGACATATGAGAACACGCTGTGCCTAATGTATGGCTTAGCAACTCCTTCAAACTCATAATTAACATTTAATTATACATCATTTGATAAGCATGGCAAATATATAAATTAAGACTAATAAGTGACAGTTAAGCAGCGACTTTAATAAATTATATGGAAGTACTGTGGATTATGTACTTCTGGTGGGTATGGTACATCGCGATAGATCTTGTGTGGTCGAAACAGAGATAAACGTCCTAGACTTGGTACAGGAGTTACCATACCGCAATAAAAGTGCATTGAGAGACAGGTAAGAATAGCTAAGGAGCATCTCATTGTTGTACCGATTGTACTAGTGTAATTAAATAGGCCGTACCGGTCAGCATACTAAACACAAAAGTGTACCGAGAGAAAAGACAATTGGGACAATTTCTAAAGATTACATCAAGGATAAGGCATTGAACTTGGTGAGAAAATGTAAATTTAAGGGATAATAATATGATAATAGCTCAGTGAAACAATACAGGAAAATGGTGATATAATATCCACTGGAACCGGAACTGAGTGCGGTTCACAGTGACCACATTTAATAACCTGTTGAGACTTCACTAACTCGATATAGTGTGACTTACTTTCAAGTATTTACCAGCACCTTTAACTAGCAAACTCTTAATATTTTGAAGCATGAAACTGCCTGCACTTTCATAACATTAATGTAGGTAGCACCGCACTAAGCACAGTTGTTTAACGTACTGAAGTGACTGTCTCCTGCTCACACATTTATACCAACCGGACGAGAGAACGCAACGTGATATCAAGGACATACCATCGAGATAAAAAGAACCTATGCTTGCATAGAACATGCTACTTAGTTGACACCTAATTAGCAAGCTTTACAGTAGATATCAGTTGCCATAAGGAAATGATGAGGTTTTTGTGAAATAGAAGGCATTGTTGCTACCCTCTTATCCTCACATTGCGTCAGAAGTCTTTCCTGTGTAGATATTGAAATATATTCATTGAATATTAGCATGGTGATTATATACCACCGAGATGATTATTGATATTACTTACAAATAATCATGTTTAAAGTAAGAATAGTAATCGTTCATCCGATCACATGCTATTAAATATCATAGTAATGTATACGATATCTGTTGGAGATAAACCACAGAAAAGCACCTTTTTCCATATTAAAATTAGAGAAAGCAAATAGATTGTAAGTATTTTTGCTATTATAAACATGTGTACGAGGTGTGTGCGTAAGTTAATGAGAGTAAAGTGCAGTCCTTTGATAGTAAACAACAGCGTACCCATTCACAAGCTCTCATGAATGGGACAACAGGTATCTCTTAACAGTTGTAAGAGAGAATAAGCAGCGCATTGTTACTAGGAATGAAATAAAAATGATAAGTAATTATACAGAAATACGAAAAGTGTGTATAAATGTTGATATTTACCCCTGTAGCGATGATGTGCTCCAAGTGAGCAATAGTAGCTTCTGCTGTTCCCTTATTGACTTCGTCATAAAGCTCTTGGAAATCGATAGATTCGTCGTCTTCTTCACTCTCTTCCTCATCATCGTCGTCTTGGCCGAAATCACCAAAATCTTCTCCCTCGCTTTCCTCTTCATAATTTCCACCAAATCCAGCACCTCCGAACGATTCTTCACCCCCACCAAAAGATTCTTCACCCCCACCAAACTGACCTCCACCAAAGGCCTCCATACCACCAAACTGAGCACTAGCGAAATTCTCCATACCGCCAAACTCGAGGCCTCCGCCAAACTCGAGGCCTCCACCAACTGAATTATCACCATCTTCAAAATCACCAATACTGTAGTCGTCAGCACCGTAGTCTTCTTCGGGAGAGTCATCTTCATTATCTCCACCGAAGTTCTGACCACCAAAATCCATACCTCCAAACCCACTTCCTCCCGGGCCCATGCCTCCGAAATCATTTCCACCTAGGTTCATACTTCCGAAATCATTTCCACCCAGGTTCATTCCTCCAAAATCATTTCCACCTAGGTTCATACTTCCGAAATCATTTCCACCCAGGTTCATTCCTCCAAAATCATTTCCACCTAGGTTCATACTTCCGAAATCATTTCCACCCAGGTTCATTCCTCCGAAATCATTGCCATCTTCAGAACCAGAACTGTAGTCATCCGCATCGGAATCTTCTTCTGAATAGTCGTCTCCATCAAGATTTCCACCACCGAAATCCATTCCTCCAAGATTTCCACCACCTAAATCCATTCCTCCAAGATTTCCAACACCGAAACCCATTCCTCCAAGATTTCCACCACCGAAATCCATCCCTCCAAAATTTCCACCACCGAAATTCATTCCTCCAGGGGTTGGTAGCTCAAGTTGGTCTTCAACATCGTCATACTCGACTCCATAAATGTCTTCATCTTCCGATTCCTCTTCATCATCTTCCGATTCCTCTTCATCATCTTCCTCGCTTTCCTCTTCATAATTTCCAGCTCCACCGACTGCCGATGCACCATACCCATCTTCATTCGTGTCCTGGTAATTATAAAGATTGGGATGTCTCTGAATGTCTGCTGGGCCAGCTTCAAAGACACTAGAGTTCTGACTATCAACTGGTGCAAACATGATATCTTCAGCGGATCCCATGCCACTGTCAACCGAGCCTGCATTAGCATTGATTGCTTTCAAAATAGCTGTTGCATTAGCACGTACGTCAGGATTGGTGAAAGAGCTGAAAACTGCTTCCATTATATGGGGGGCAACACCAACAAATTTATCCATTTTACTGTAGGATATATGTTTATTCACACTTTTCAGTATCTTAACACTTGTGTTTCTTAAGTCTAACCACTGTCTCTTATTGAGATTAGAGCATATATCACTTGAAACTAGGTACTATATGAGACGTGAGTTTTTTTCTTACAACACTAAGTAGTATCAAAGAATTCACTTCATATACCATATCACAAGTCAAACTATGCGCACAATGAAATCGTAGGAGCTATGAGACTATGTAGTTCTCGCCACCGCTTCTCGATTCTAACTGACTGAGTAGGCTGTGCTCGAACCGAACCATGTGGTCAAAAACACATAGGCCTACGGTTACCAACAGCCAATCATATGCACGCCTGTCACCAGATCTCTGTCTTTCACCGCCGACAATAGGCCTAGTGTGTTGTGACCCATCATATCACGGCAGTTTTAATTGTTTTATGCTCCGCCTATCGAGATACGGATCTAAGAAATTTATGACTTGTTTTTCTACCTGTACAGAAGCTTTATCTACGGTCGATTCGAAATCAGTATCAAAACTGGATTGCCTTAAATTTAATTAGAATATACCACAATAAAAAGTAGTTTATAATTAAGTCATATGTAATAACAAGGAGAACCATAGGAACTGTTCTAAAAGATGCATCAATTGTTTTAGAAGAAGCAACTGAACACATTCCACTTAAAATAACAAGTAGAAATTCAGTACAAAGCAGCTAACAATAGACCAGAAAGTAGAGAATACAAATGAACGCTCATGTATATTTTAAGCAAAATTTAATTGTCATTGGAAGAAGAATCGGTTGAGAAACCGTAGGTAGGTATCCCCGATAAACAATGAAAACTGAAGGTGGTGAGCAAACAGACGAAGGTATGTGGATAGCTGGTAATAGGGGTGGTCGAAAACCTGGACAAAAGAAATGTCTTTCACCTTTTTTGTGTTGTGTAGGAGTGTAAGCACACCTTTAGACCAGGTACAATCACCTGCAGATACAAGTGCATCAGCTCTAGTGTGATAGATATGGCTCAACTTACTCAATGGATAGTATACTGTTCACATACATTATAGGGATAATTAGAGGATTATGTTAGATGAATGTGTTCTCATGTCAGTAGAGTTCAGAGTTCTCAAACCTTTTTCAAACCATAACTAAATTTTCATGAGTATATATACTCATTTTCACTTTATAACCTTTTTTCTTTTGTTCAGAGATTTGAAGGGGCTGGCTGTGTTTTAACATGTTGGGACCGAAAGAGCTGGTAGCCTGATAACACATAGCTGTAGACAATGAAAGACATTCAAAGCTATCCTCAAAATTAAGATTTTCATTGACAGCTTCAGCCGGTCAAAAAGATGGATGGTGAGACAGGTCTAAGAAATTAATTAAGGGTAATGAACGGTGGTTGTTTTGATGCTTCTAATCTCAAGGAATTATGGCCGTGAAGAACAATTACACGGAAATCATTGAGGTCACAGAGAAATTTTCAGGTGTCAACTTGACTGTATTCTCTTCAAAGAATGTAACCGGTGGAGGTGTTTATACAGATATCATCACAATTTGTAATCACAAAAACATTACGAAGTGAATGATTACCATTTCTCTCTCAATGCCTTCATCTTTTCTTTATGCAAAATAACAACGAAGTAATATACTTAGGTAGAATCTGCATCATATTTTATATCTCCATTTAAAAATACATTAATGGTGATGTGTGTCGATAATGTTCAACAGAAACAAAACAACTCTGATTAAACAATGTCAATTATATCTCACATTGAGGAAAAAACACGGCCTTCGATTATTAAATACTATACATGATATATTTTTATTCTATGTATTTTTAAATACTAATCCTATGCGTCAGATATTATTAATACTATGTATAAGATATATGTTTTACAGTGAGAAGCAGGACCTTAGACTTGTGTACATCAATAGCTTTCAGGCGATAGGTGTTGTGGTCAATAGACAGGTAATTTCCACCGCACACAATCCACACAAACGTGATTCGGACACCATAACGTGGAATTAAGGTCCACAAAAACTGAACCTAAAGTTATTCCCCACACGAGCGTTACTTATATCATCTATCTTGTTTCTCTGGCAGTAGGGTGTATTAATTAATTAATGGGTAATCACTTGGTTGATACATGTTTAAATGTTACTTCTGAATACTAATTAGGACTTATTTAGCTACTAGGTAGATGTGGATTTTATTTCGAATTTAAATGAAGAAATTTTAATGCTGGTAAAATATATTTCTATCTACATCATCCGTAAGTGAATATTGAATACTAAGAATAACTTTCTTGATATAGGAAACTTGTTTTTGAGTTTGAAATTAATTTAAAAATCTAATATTTAGATTTCATATTAGCTGAAGAATTATACTTATGAACAGGTTTCCATATTATTGAACTTTCATCTTCTTTCAGCATAAAGCTTCTTTCTTTCACTATTAATCTCAATTGTATTATTATCATATAGAACCAATGTTCATAATAATGTTTTGAGTTTAGATGCTCGATTTTGAAAGCGAATCAATTTTTCTCATAGTTAATGAATTACTCTTAGTGCATGTGTGAATGTATTTGAGTACTATTTAGTATTTACTTGGCAACATTAATTCTGTTGCAAAGCATGCAGTCGTTGTAAAGAAGACATATTTCAGTTTCACTAGGACACATCGCTATGTTTCAGCGGACAATGGGGCAATTAACGCGAAAGGTGCTTAAGCAGATTGAGGTGGCCCGCTGTGCAATTGCTCCGAAGGATAAGCAGGGATTATCCTAGTGCTTAGAGAGGATTAGTTTATCCTGAGCATGGATTAGGACACCATCTCACTCTCAGAACTAAGAGAAAGCCAAGTGAAGGTCTTAGGATCTTTGTATTTGATGTGAGTACCCACTGGAAAACTAAGACATCTTCTTCACCATTCTAACTACCACACACATTCTAAGAACATATGGATTAGTCAGGCGGATTCATGATTGAAACAATGGGATCTATTGTATGAGAGGTATTCATCAGACCGATATGTTCTACCTGAACAAATAGAATTTATAGCGTGGCAATAAAAAATAGGATGGAAGAACGTACGTAGTTAACCGCAAACTGGATCAGAACCTCAGGTAGGTACGTCATCGAAATATTTTATATAATATAAGTTACGCACTTGACTTGGCGGAACTAAATCCAGATTATTCCGGTAAAATTTCAAGAGCATCGGCTGACCAAATAGTTTTTCTAGGCCTACCATATAGGCTGCTCCTGTTAACCAGTTTATCTAACAGGATATGGAGATCTGTTCCAAGATAAGAAATGTTTCGAATTCACTTTTTTTCTGAAGAATATGAGTAGCTTAAGGATAAGTTTTTAGATTTGTTCTTTTCTTATTAGAGTTCCAAATAAATAATAGAAGAAAAATATTCATCAGAAAAATTTTCAAAATTAATATTCTTTAAAATGTATGTTATTATTATTTATTACTGCCAATTATATTCAAACATCAGATATATAAATTTAATAATCCCAGTTAATATTCTTTGGTTTAGTCAAATATTTAGAAATATGTATTATTGTACAAGTTATGGTACGGTGAGCTACGAATTATCGGTCAGTCCACATCTTCGGTCATATAAGAGAAAAAGATTTGGTATCCATGATAACTGCATGTATCACGGATATCAATAAAAATAATAATTATATAGTTTTTTCTCATATGACGAAGACGTGGAACACTAACTATAGAAGCATACCCCTAATAAATAGAGTTCCAGTGTTTGAAATGTAGTAGAGTGATGATGAACCATTAATCAGTGGATGAAGTACATACCAGCCATCAAAAGCCTGACAGTTTTACCACAGGAATCACTTACACAGCGACCTGCTTTAACCCACCTGACCCTGGGTCATTGGTCACACAGTGCTCTTTTTACCAAAGTTTTAGGATGAGTATGTCAGAGGAGAGGTTAGACGGTGAAGAGGATCTTAGGAAATAACTCGGGGGATTATAGGACTCACACAGCATCAGAAGGAGCACCAATTAATATGTCCTATGGTGTAGCTACTACAAACGGATCCTGTCAACTCATTGACTGGTGACCTCTTTATGGAAATTAACAAAAAATGGATTGGAAACTTTGAAATCATGGAATTTTTCTCCTTAGAAATGGTTAGTAGTTTCAATTTTCTAACATTGGAAATGTAACTGATATATCAAGACATATATTTGATATCGGTATGTGTAAATAATTATCACAACATATCAATATGTGTAAATGATTATCACAACATATCAATATGTGTAAATGATTATCACAACATATCAATATGTGTAAATAATTATCACAACATATCAATATGTGTAAATAATTATCACAACATATCATTATGTGTAAATGATTATCACAACATATCATTATGTGTAAATGATTATCACGACATATCAATATGTGTAAATGATTATCACAACATATCAATATGTGTAAATGATTATCACAACATATCAATATGTGTGAATGATTATCACAACATATCAATATGTGTAAATGATTATCACGACATATCAATATGTGTAAATGATTATCACGACATATCAATATGTGTGAATGATTATCACAACATATCAATATGTGTAAATGATTATCACAACATATCAATATGTGTAAATGATTATCACAACATATCAATATGTGTAAATGATTATCACAACATATCAATATGTGTAAATGATTATCACAACATATCAATATGTGTAAATGATTATCACAACATATCAATATGTGTAAATGATTATCACAACATATCAATATGTGTAAATGATTATCACAACATATCAATATGTGTAAATGATTATCACAACATATCAATATGTGTAAATGATTATCACAACATATCAATATGTGTAAATGATTATCACGACATATCAATATGTGTAAATGATTATCACGACATATCAATATGTGTAAATGATTATCACAACTTATCAATATGTGTAAATGATTATCACAACATATCAATATGTGTAAATGACAATCACAACATATCGTATGTGTGTAAATGACAATCACAACATATCGTATGTGTATAACATATCAATGTGTGTAAATAATTATAACAACATATCAATGTGTAAATAATTTCCACTTTAAATAATAATTTTTAGAACAGAATTAACAGAAAATAGATAAGAAAATAACCAGTTACCAATGTAATTTATAACTATTCATTCATGAACACAAAATCTATTGTTTGACAGTATAATTATTTTATGTTACTAATATAAATATCTCATAAACCAGTTTGAACACAATATATTTATTGTTTAATGTATTAGTTATTGAATTCATTACAGTTAAATTTACGAGAAAGTTAATAACATTTTATTCATAATGAAATAAATTTGGTGTATAGGTATATAATATATAAGGTTGACAAATGATTAGTTGTTATGAATATATAACTTTGTAATGGATTTAAAAAATAATTAATATTTATTAAAATAGTTTTTACTTTGAAATATAAATTGTAAGATAATTTTCTTCTAGCTTACATAGTTATTTGTAGCAGTATAATTGAATTAGAGAATGGGTACAGGGACATTAATTACCATTACACGGACATGGTAACACAGTGGTCATAAATAGCCAAGAACAAGGGACAAAAAACTGTTTTGGACTCCTCTGTCAAACAGTCAGGACTTTTGAAGGACTTATTTTACCTGCTGAAACAAAACACTGCTCACAAATGGGAAATATTAAACAGCCACCTAATCTGTTTGCTTAAAGAATTACTACATTCCATCACTGGAGAATTAGAATTGTAGAAAATAAATAATTACTTTCAAAAATGAGAAAGAAAATAGTAATTAAATTTAGTAAATCCGATTTGGCGAGATTAGAAGTACTGAATAGTGTTCCATTAAAATATTAATTAAAGTAGAATGAGTGATGTTACAGGGTAAGTTATGAATTATCGGTCAGTTTCACATTTCCGGTCATGTAAGAAAAAACTATATAATAATTATTTAATTTATATTTTTATTGCTATTAATTAAATTAATTTAATTTGAAACCAATTAAAATAATTATTAACTAAATCGCTTTCTTATAGGAACATTTTTCTTAATCACTCACAATCATATCTGATTGGTATCCATGATACCTGCAGGTATCATGGATACCAATAAAAATTAAATAATAATTATTATATAGTTTTATTTAATATGACCGAAAATGTGAAACTGAATAATAATTCATAACTTCCCCTAGTTCTAAGTAATAATTCGTATGAAAATTGTGATATTTACCCGTGTGAAAAGTATATATCTTATACCGTAGACTGAGTAACAAACTATAACTCTTCGTGCATGAACAGCAACGAACTTACGAATGAATTATCGTACAGTTCCACATTTTCGACCATATAAGAGAAAATGTAGAATTCGATTGGTTATTTAATATATTTAAAAAATAATCGAAATTAAATAATTCTTACACAAAAATTTGTAACTTAGCCTAATTCTATTTGGAAAAAATGGTCAATTATTTCAATTATAAAATAATATCATACGGATTCGTACTAACTATATATGTTACGAACAAAACGTTCAGAGACAAAAATAACTCAAGATACGTTTCTAAACGTTCATTGAACAAGAAAGCATGTTCAAATACGTCAATGCAACATAACGATCAATGTGAACACATGGAAACAACAAACGTTCAGACAATGGATCGGTATCTGCAGCACGTCTTTCGTTATCGTGAAAAGGTTTAGTAACTTATCTCAAGAGTTGGCGAGATGGCAAACGTTCAAGCGATACAATCTATTAATAATGACATAATGGCCTCTATATAGTCGATATAATTAGACAATGATGGTAACTGAGAATGAAGGTATTTATTATATGATGAATGGTAATTGGAGTCTCCTTACACCACTCTAGACCTCGTAAAAGCAACTGCAGCGCCATAAATGTACAGATAATGCTATTATTCTAATAACACATGGTTAGGAGACATCTTAACAGCGTGATAATAAACAGACAATGGCACATACGGATAACAGTCATTAACAATTGATAGACCAATAAAACAATAAGAAGAATATTTATAATGCAATTTAGGGTTTATGAATTCTTTCGGTCAGTTTCACATCTTCGGTCATATAAAAAAAAGATGTAGCATTATTGTTCATTTTCATTGGTATCCACATGATACATGTTTAATTTTTAACATTTATAATAATTGGTAACCATGAAGCCTGCAGGTATCACGGATACGAAAAAAAAATATAGTTTTCTTTTCTAATAGGACCGAAGATGTGGAACTGACCAATAATTCGTAACTTTCAGTCTATTTACTGTGGTTTGGTTGAGCAGATACCACAGACAGTGCTGTCATGAATAATCTTACATCCAATTAGAATGAATAAAACAGAGAGGTGTTTTGTAGAGACAACACAGAGCTACTACACAGCAGCTAGCTACTACCTCTGTGTAGAACACACAGGCGCGCATGTAGGTTATACTTATCAATAGCACCACTGATGCAATTACACAAATGAGGAGCAAGGTTGATGTACACACTCACAAAATAGGTGTTCTGTACTCGAAATACAGCACATTCATACTTTCATTATTAGTGCAATGGAATATTATTACCCCTCTCTTTTTTATATATTATAAACTAATTAAAGGATCAATTCATATGATACACATAGAATTTAATGGATAGTCAGTTTTATTATAGCAGTTTAGGTAGTTTTAATGTAGCAATGAGGAAAGGCTTTAAAATAGTGGCAATAAAGAGTCCGTAAGAGAGCTACGATAGGGCTTTTTACGTCATTTCCTACCTATGATTTGTAGCGTAGGAATTCAGTTCTCGCCGCAAACAAACCTATTTCCGGCAAACATCGCCTTCTAAATAGAGGGCCTAGACCTACTTAAAAAGAGAAAGAACTTATTCACGGAACTAAAACGAGTGCTGTCAAAAGTATTTCCATGTATAACTACTCAAGATGTGGATTAAATAATAAGTTACGAATTATCGGTCGATTCAACATCGGAGGTAAAATAAAAAAATACATATAATTATTATTTAATGTTTATATATTAAATTTTTTCTTAAATGACCGAAGATGAAAAACTGACCAATAATTTGTAACTTACCCTAGTTGAAATACATTTATTCATGTAAATGAGCCTGAAAAGTGTTGAATACATTAATAGTGTAATAAGACGTTAGGAAGAAGTAACGTCAGAATAAAGTTAGAGTGTCGCAGAGGCTCTCATTGGTCAATGACTGATGTAAAGTCATCGCTCATTGGCTCCTAATAACAGAGCTGGTGACGTATCATAGCTACACCTCAAGTCAGCAGAGTTGGTGCGCGGCGGTTCACAAATCTATCAGCGAAATGTCTTGCATTGTCTCCAGTACATTTCCAGAGATCTATCGGAATATACAATGAGGCATCCTGCCTACACGCCTTGCCAAGACCTGCACAGAGCATATCATTATACCTCAGTCCTCATGAGAAAATTCAACTACTAAAGGTATTCATTAGACCAAAAAAAGAAGTGGCTACAAAACGTCGAGCAAATTGACAAAGCTCATGCTGGCGGAAGGTAGGTGGTTCCTCATTGGTTGATCACACAACTAATACGATGTAACCTCAATGCTGATTGGTCAATTAGTCTTGCAGGGTCTCCACTAAAACCCCAACTCTTCATTGAATTCATATTGTTTCATTCGGAGTGTAACAACAGATATTATCGTTCAGAAGTTCACACAAATACACATAGTACGTATGATAGAGAAAATGAATACCTACCTATATAGGCGAAGAAGTACAGCAATTAATAGAAAGATGAGACAGATAGAGATATGCTTTGCACTCTGCACTGTACTTAAGTAGCGCATGGTACATGACCAGGCAGACAGGCTCTGGTTAGTCTGGTCTCACTATGCTTTTGTCTTGCCGTATAAAAACAATAAGATTGCCTTAATTTACTAATATATGTGAGTGTTGTTTGCGCAGAAAAGAAAGTTGCGATATCTGAGCTGGTGTAAAATTAGGATTTTATGGCGCTGTATTATCGAACAAAGCTTTTATTTAGAATATACTTTAGTCAGTAGATTAACTATGCATTCACCGACTCTCTAATAGCAGATACCGATATTAAGTGAGTAACCCGTGACGAAGAGTTTATGCACTAGTAGTTTTATATTAGTGGAAACATTTGCAGCGTGTAATTAATTGCCAAATATTATAGCGGTTACTATTACTTTACTAATAACATAAAGCTCGATGGCTCGAATAATCATAACCATAACTGTTGCATTTCAAATCAACCAGTCATAAAAATTACCTAAATTAACTGAGAACTATTTCAAAATAGCACAAAATATTACATATGTAGATTGTAGCATTCATACAGAGTGGATTGAGCAGGTAGCATTGATATTGATGAAAAAAGAGCGAGTGGTTAAATTTTCACTCCCATACAATGAAAAAAGAAGTCAAATAACTCCTTAGCGAACATGTGATAGGAGTATACACTTAAGTAGGTACATGCACTCTAGAGCTTCGTTCAGCTACCAAAGCGCCTACAATCTAACCCACACAAAATGTTCAAAAAGAAGCAGTCCACCATACTTCAACTACAACAAATAAATAGAAAGTAGAGACATTCAAATAGTGTGCATAATATATTTGGATCAAACATTTTGGAAGTGATAGGAGGTAGGAGAGCGAAACATTATGAGTTGTGGGCGATGCGCAGTGAGACGCTAAGGTCAATCCCAGTTAACACCACACAGTCAGGGCGCAACGTTGCCAAACCTACTCGAATACTTTGTGGAGCGACAATAGATATTAAAAGCTTATGAATCACGATGGCCTGTCCATCCAAGAAATGAGTTACGACTCACAGTAATTAGGTGATTCTCTCGAGAACATGATAAGGTAGCCTAAGATAATATATCTATGGATTTACGACTCTAAATTACATTGCAAATTAGGTAGGCTTTACAGGCTATCCAACGATTTTTTAACTGAAGTATTAATGTACCATCAAATTTCGGCAAAAGTGAAGAATTAGTAGAAATAGTGATATAACAACTGATTTAAAAAAATTAAAGAGAAAAAAATTAATTAAATATACCATGCCATAAGATTATGCAAAGCACATTATCGTACTTAATTAAGAATAAATTAATTCATTTATCTAAGTATAATTTAACTGATTTTCCAATCTGTTAAGCTTAGAGTGATTATAATTTGGAAAAAGTAGATGTTATTGTGTATCACATGGAAATCTCTATTTATGTTGGCAAACAACCGCGAAGACAAAGTCTAAAAACACTGGACGCAGCAGGTCCAATATTTACAGTGTTGCCAAATGTACACAGAGGATCTCATAGTTCTCGACGATATTATGCCATTAGTCGCTAGAAAAATAAATTAGGTATGTTAGCAAGTGTAGACCGACAAACGCACACACCGATACATCATGCTCACTTAGTTTATTCCGAGGGAGCCTGCTTAATAACAGTTGATTTGTTTTAGTTATCTACTGAATTGACACCTCGCTTCATTGTAACCACTTGAAGATAGGAATTACACTATGAATAGTGATATAAGAGAGATATCGAGAGGAAAAGAAAACATTTTTTTTTGAAGATGTAGCCTAAATACTTAATTTATAAATTACACGAATGTTGAATACTAACAAATCGGAGGACTAATTAATGTTTCGCCACTTTATTTAGGTAGTACAGGTCAGAAAAACTTTGTCGGTAAATGTAATCAGATTTTTTAAAAGTGATTATATTTTTTAATAAAATAATCAGAGGAGTATTAAGCTCTTGCATAAAATTTCAAACTATACCAATGACGTAGGTTGATATTAAAAATAAAAACTCATAAAAATGAACAAAAAGTAAAATATTAAAAGAGGAGGATGATGAACTTACAACCTTAAAAAATCATACAATTTCACTTTGCCGCGAGCAGTTCCAAAGGGTTTTTCTGCTTGTGTAAAGAAGTCGAGAATCCAGACAATCTACAGAGAAATCCTTTGATCGTTCCCCAGACGTTATTTTTTCCCCTAAAGAATCTGTGAGTAGTGGACACAGTCTCACACTCCCAACAACACATTTAAAGGTAAACACAATGGAGTGATGCAGGTGGCAACACTTCGCACACAAGCATCGGCAAGGAAGAGTTGCCAAGTAGCGCCACAGAAACAACGTCTGGTCGCACACATTTCGTTCGATGTACTCTTGGATTACACGATCTTTTGCATACATTCTGGCTGAAATGAGTATCTAATAAATTAGCTAATTGAATCAAATTTAATGTAGATAATCAATATATTCCAATGAACATTTTTTCAGTAATCATAGGTATGAGTTAGATAAGAGTTTTGAAGTTGGGTATTTTGACATGACAAGGGGATATCAATGCACACTGAAGTAATAATCCAGGGTGCAGACTACACTAGCCACTCCAAGCCTTTCTTGCGGATAAAGAGCTTATGAAGAATAGGCATCTACCGCTCAAGTGGTTATGATAACCACTGAAGAGCACAGGTGGATGCATGTTTTATTGATAATAGTACGAGTAGTGTTGGTTGGAGAGGTTCACATACCACCAGTTGTTCACCCTTACCCTTTAAGAAGGCACGTACAGTGGTTCACAGCAGTGATCAGCCAGACTGGTACAGTGGTCTGCACGTGAATGCTCCGTACGGTTAAAGAAGCAGGGGAGGAAACCGGAGAAATTCGCTTACAGTGCCACACTTGGAAAGTTTAGAAGCTGCAAAAAACGCAACAGACCGCCCTGTCTGGACAGGGGAAACTCATGTATAGACAAGGGGGGGATTTCTGGATAGTTAGAGTGTTAGAGTCTAAACTGGATACACATTAGTTGTGGGTATATATTTTGTATGTGCAAGTGACGTGACTCAGGCGCAGTGAGTTACTGCAAGATAATGCGCATAATGTATGCACTTCTCTAGAGACACACGGGGTAAATTGAGAAGGGAGTAGGTACAAATTGCTCTGCAAACCAGTTCCGCACACCAAACTAGAGGAGAAATCGAGATGTTCTCTAACAATTGAGCAGTTTACCGGAATGCGAGTGCCAGGCCGATGCACAGTTGCATCACTGGATACCATTAGAAAAGTAACCCATTATTCATGGAGGAAGTAATCGTAATATCACGATAATGTTCAAATATCAAGGGTGCATTTTATCACATGAATCAACACCAACTTTTAAATACATTTTGTTTTAGGTGCATTTAACGTTCAAAAAGTTTTTTGAATTTATATAGACACAGGATTATATAAATTCATCTTAGTTTCATGGGAATAGCGTGACGTCATATCACAGACATGACGTCATATAGTTAGAGCATATCAAAGGTATGACGTCACCAAACATAGTAAGGTGTGTGTAGTAGACATTTGTTCAATTTATTTGCTTTAAATTATGTAAAGAATATGTAGTAATGAAAATAATGAAATAATTAATATGATATAGTAAGGGTAAGAGAAATTTATTATATTATTATAATTTTTCTTATATGAAAAAAGTTGTGGAACTGATCAATAATTCGCAACGTACCATAATATTAATTAAATTATGAAACAATATAGAAAATCATTTAAGAACAATATTGAGAAACTCTTTTTGAGACTAAATATCTGTTATCACACTCTAGGTTGCAATGATCAGGTTTAGGAGAGTGGAAGGCGTTGCCGTAAGGTGATAGCTTCACTACTGTAATTCATACTATGTAACAAGTAGCTACACCTACTGCTATAACACATTCATTGGAAACAAAGCTGTGAAATAATGTACATATTGAGGTAACAGAAGAGACTGGTTAAGCTTTTCAAGTCACTACAAGAATACGGTGAAAAGACTTAAAATGATATACAAGGATAAAACTACATAAACAGTGCTGGGAAGTTTTGAATAATTAGGTTAAATTTGATAGGACATTAGTAACTCAATAGCAAGACAGTCAAAGGCGTCAGGAGTACAGTTAGACTGCACACAGAGCTACCATTATAACTAATAAAGAGTTATAAACTGAGTTATAAATAAAGAGCCAACTGAAAACTATTTTAGTCTGCCTAGCACGGGTACTGAAAGGCACCCTGCCTAACTATCAAAGAGAACATTAAACTTCAAACAATAGGCTGGCAGTAGAGCATTAAACAGTAGAG
Source organism: Caprella mutica (assembly GCA_947561585.1). Lineage (NCBI taxonomy): Eukaryota > Metazoa > Arthropoda > Malacostraca > Amphipoda > Caprellidae > Caprella > Caprella mutica. Next base: position 60,659 of record CANNZV010000275.1, on the reverse strand, counting down.
CAGTCAACAGTAGATCATTGAAAAGTATCATCCGCAACAATAGTGACTGCGTGAGAAAAGGGCCTAAGTGTGTAACCTTTAAGCTAACATCTTTAGTGATAACAACAACACAGGGGCTTAGGTTGCTTCAATGCAAACACAAGGGGCTGCCTTAGACCTCATAATGGGCTATTAGCACGGCCCATTGACAACACTGTCTAGGGACACACGTGGTGGAATGCGATCAAGTCAGGGGCCTCGGATCACTCCTACCTCAATTGAAATCACTGCAGTAAAAATGGAAAGAATCATTGAACTTATTCAAAAATAATTATCTTTATAGGTCATGTATATATTTTCTAATTAGTGTTAGTGGTCAGGTAATGAGAGTGGAAGTAGTGATGCATTTCCCATGCTAACCACACACTCATAAGCAACATTAACATAGAGCAATATGAAGGACATAGCCAATCAATTAGTTAATAACAGTGTATCTTCTATGCAATAAATGACATATGGTTTAGATGGCATATGAATAGATGGTGACATTATACATCTATTGAGGTAAAAAGAGCGATACAAAGGAGACCTTGATTGATACAGCTACCTACACTACTGGTTAGGAATCAGATGCCTGCTGTGCTAACGAGTCTACCGAACAATTTATGCTTTGCTATAGTTCACCTGTTTTGCAGCATGCACTATAAATAAGGAAATAATAGACATGCAAGTGGTAAAAGTAAAGGAGACGTGTAATTACCAGCTACTCGGAAAATAAATATTAGTGTGTTGCGTCAGAGGTGCGATACCAAGAAAGATAAGAAGGTGCGACTTAGCAGGAATTGACAGTAATGCCGCTAACAGGAAAAGTGTGCGAAGTTACATCAAATACAATCACAAACTTCGACAGTTTCACTACACCCTAAGAAGTGAGTGAAGATCGGTAATCAGAGAGAGAGATTGCGGCGTAGCAGCGGGAAATAGGCGCGTAGTTTACGCTCCACTGATGCACAAGATATCTACGCAAAAAGATACACGACTGTGGTGCAACATTCATGCGTACTCTAAAAATAGTAACATCTTCATGTTCGTCAGTGAAGAATAAGAGTAATAAAATCTTTAGTCAATTTAGTTTCAAATTAAAGGATTAAAATAATAAATATCAAACTCTATAGCTAGTGATATAAGCCGCCAAATAATCAAAAGATAAAATATAAGAACTAATTCTCTGAGTTAAAATAGTGAGTAAAAAACTAGCCAATATAAATCACCCCCTAATTATATTTAGAATTAAAAGGATCGGTCACCTTGAATAATCTAATGTTCAATTCTGGTATTTAAATATCAAACAAAATTAATGAATAAATAAAGTAAACAAAAAATAACTAGTCGAGCTAATTCTCCTGGATGAAAAGCATGCGTAATTGAAATTAAAAACAATCTATATAAATACAACAACAGAATATTATTTACATAAGCAACGAAAACAATCCATTAATCTCAAAAGTTATCACTAGTCATAAAAACTAGTAGAGTACTTCTGTCTCCATAATAAATACATATGCAATCCTTTATTACAAGTAGTTGTCATTGAATAAAATACTGCTGATTAATATAGTTTAGTTCAATGATATAGTTTAAATGTCATGGTCAGTCATCCATATTCAAATCACCGTAAAAATGAATGTGTTAAATCAAATGAGCGGTAATGGAGTTAGCAGTAATGTTCACTGGTGAACAAGAGTGAACACTGGTGAACAAGAGTGAACACTAGTGAACAAGAGTGAACACTAGTGAACAAGAGTGAACACTAGTGAACAAGAGTGAACACTAGTGAACAAGAGTGAACAAGAGTGTTCACTAGTGAACAAGAGTGAACAAGAGTGAACACTGGTGAACAAGAGTGAACACTGGTGAACAAGAGTGAACACTGGTGAACAAGAGTGAACACTGGTGAACAAGAGTGAACACTGGTGAACAAGAGTGAACACTGGTGAACAAGAGTGAACACTGGTGAACAAGAGTGTTCACTGGTGAACAAGAGTGTTCACCAGTGAACAAGAGTGTTCACTGGTGAACAAGAGTGTTCACTGGTGAACAAGAGTGTTCACTGGTGAACAAGAGTGTTCACTGGTGAACAAGAGTGTTCACTGGTGAACAAGAGTGTTCACTGGTGAACAAGAGTGTTCACTGGTGAACAAGAGTGTTCACTGGTGAACAAGAGTGTTCACTAGTGAACAAGAGTGAACACTGGTGAACAAGAGTGAACACTGGTGAACAAGAGTGAACAAGAGTGAACACTGGTGAACAAGAGTGAACACTGGTGAACAAGAGTGAACACTGGTGAACAAGAGTGTGAACAAGAGTGTTCACTGGTGAACAAGAGTGTTCACTGGTGAACAAGAGTGTTCACTGGTGAACAAGAGTGTTCACTGGTGAACAAGAGTGTTCACTGGTGAACAAGAGTGTTCACTGGTGAACAAGAGTGTTCACTGGTGAACAAGAGTGTTCACTGTAGAACAAGAGTGTTCACTGTAGAACAAGAGTGTTCACTGTAGAACAAGAGTGTTCACTGTAGAACAAGAGTGTTCACTGTAGAACAAGAGTGTTCACTGTAGAACAAGAGTGTTCACTGTAGAACAAGAGTGTTCACTGTAGAACAAGAGTGTTCACTGTAGAACAAGAGTGTTCACTGTAGAACAAGAGTGTTCACTGTAGAACAAGAGTGTTCACTCTAGAACAAGAGTGTTCACTGTAGAACAAGAGTGTTCACTGAAGAACAAGAGTGTTCACTGATGAACAAGAGTGTTCACTGATGAACAAGAGTGTTCACTGTAGAACAAGAGGACGTTACAGTCACTCGTAATAAGCACGTGAGACTAATTAACGAATGTTTTAATTAGGCAACACACGTTAACTACTCGTCAATTAAATAATATCATTGAGTTACACACAAAGTCAGGTAACGAGCTGCAGATTAACCAATAGATAATTACACCACTATAATTAAGGAACTTTTCAATGATAGGGTGCATAAGTTACGCATATAAAAGAAATTAAAGTATATCAGCATATAGTAACAAATTGAAGTATATAGTTATAGAATAATAGATATAAGAACCGTCCGATAAACTTTGGCCTATTTAGGGATATATTTTTAGAATTGCTGTAATCCCTTTCTAATGTTGGATTAATCACAGCTACCGTAACAGTACAGTGAACATAAGGTCTACCTTACCAGTTCTTAATTCGATCAGCATATGTTGCTAAAGTGGTTATTGAGTGATAACAGCATACCATCGCAACATGTTTACAATAAATGGATTACTTTTGATAGGTATAGAGTGACAGAGCACAGCCAATGGTAGAGCTGAGTGTTCCGATAAATCATGCCTAAACTAGTAGGCTTATCAGTGTTGTGATAAAGTCTTCGACACGCTATCTCGTATTACGGTACAACTAGGCATCAAAATAACCCTGTTGTGAACTCTGAAACTAGACACCAGCAGAGGAAACTGAACTAGAACAAGTTGGAAAAAGATAGTGACAGTCATGATCTACAGAAAGGTTTAACAGTTTCATAATTAAATAAATACAATGTACTTAGTTATAAATAACTGATGCAGATATAAAATAGAGTTGAATAATGAAGTATGTAAAAAGGAATGAGTCAACACAATACCCATCGAATAATTACGAACGGAAATAAGTCATTCGAGTAAGGCCAAAGTTCCCACAGAAAGTTATGTTAATCAATATATTCTCCCTCGCACAAGTAGAGTCGAACCCTCTGGTAATTAACACCTGTACGCTCCTACTTCGTAGCCCTTACGTCTAACTGATCAAGGGGAAAATACGAATTATCAGTCAGTTCCAAATCTTCGATCATATTAGAAAAATAACTATATTATATTAATAAAAATTGAATATAATAATTACCATATAGTTTTTTCTTATATGAACGAAGATACTGACCGATAATTCGTAACTTACCAGAAATTATAAAGAAGTGAAAATGGCGTAAACATGGTAAATACCTCCAGTAACAATAAATAGTTCACTTCAAACACTAATCTGTTACCGAGAGAAGCAAAAGCGTATAGAGGGGCTAATGGTAGCAGGTAATTAGGGACATAGCGGGTACTAATGAGAGGGCATTAGTCAACACAGGCAGCAGGTGACTAATGGGTGAGGGTAAAGCAACAGGTTAACATGGGAAGGAAGCGGACCATTAGTATGGAATGTAGAGGGGATGTTATCATTTCAACACGCTATGTTACAGCTAAATAAATAGGAGACTATACTGTGAACATATAAAAAATACTTTTTTGGTTTCAAATAAAAAAATTCTATTGCTGGGTGTGTAATAATGGGGTAGCGACACAATGACTGAATAATGATGTCAAATATAAAGCAGTTAGGTACCAGTCGTATTAGCATTGTGAGAATGGAAGAGAATGTAAATCAAATAAAAACACAATATAAAATGGAAGAGGATAACAGAAAAGAGAGAGTGGAAATAAAAAGAAAGAGAAAATAATTTCTAAAACACAGACATGGGTAATTCGTTTCTGAAAATATTATTGAATGGCAAATTTCTATATAAAAGACTAGCTAGATATTCTAGCAGCGTGTAGCTACCACTAGAATTTGCTAGAGAAGTAGTGTGCATGACGAATAAGGACACAACTCATAGTCAATTAGAGGGCAATTGTTTCAATTGAGGGCATTATGATGGCTAGAGAGGTACACAGGGAAAGAGGAGACTATGTCTGCTTTATAACACAGTGGCACATCTTAACAAATAATAAATAGATTATTAGATGGAGAGGTAGGGTATGCTACGGATTATCGGTCAGTTTCATATCTTCGGTCATATAAGAAAAAACGATATAATTCTTAGTTAATTTTTAGTTTAATTGGTATTCACGATACATGTAGGTATCATGAATACCAATAAATAAAAATAAATAATTATAACAGATCATTTTTTTTGTATGACCGAAGATGTGGAACTGACCGATAACTCGTAACTTACCCTCTTGATGAAAACTATTTGCAATGATACAAGACAGAAAGAACAGCAGTTTGAATTTAGAACTAGGTATTAACTTACCATTTTGAAGGTTTTGTGAGCGAGATCAAGATGAATTGATTGTAGTCTCAGGTCAGATCACCATCTGAAAAATAAGGCATTGATTGAGGAAAAATATACCACAAAAAGAACAGGAAAAATATCCTCAAATTAGAAAAATGGTACAAGCTAAACTAGAAATGAATTTGAAAGATCTCATCAAATAGTATTTTACGAAGATATTTCCTGACGTAAAAATAGCCTATGGTAATATATACCCCCCCCCCTCCTCCATTAAGGGGTAAGGAATCAAGTGACCCAGATTGATACACAAACAAACTCACACTAGACTGACTATATTCAACCTACGTGGGATAAGAAGGAATAGTGAATGTGTTGGCACTGAATTGCAAGCTGATGTAACTGTGTTGGTGCGCATTATAGTGAACTGAATTTTAGCATAACTATTAAAAATATAATACTAATGCACCGTATATATTAACACCGAATAGTCACTGAAATGAAAATATTGACCTACAGTGAGTAAATTGATTGGTTGTGGTAGTAGTTTAGTTCTAGGAAATAAAGTGACAGCAAGCAAAGAATAAACAGAGTACACCTAATATGAAGTAAAGGGACAACAAAGTGTCCTTAATTAGCATCAATAATAATTTAATGAAAATAAAGTTCGGACAAAGCATTTTAATATAATTAGTTAAATTATAATCATGTACTAGTATTTGTTCCTATATTTTGCATACAAAACATAATTATGCATCAGAACGTACCGATCTCGCATAGAAAATACTTTGTTAGAATATTTCTTCATGATAGGTAACATATAAAAACAAAATACTTAAGTAATTGCTGTTAACATATCGAAAAGTAGGAGTGATGAAATTTATGTATTTATCAGTTTTACTGTTCTATGTTTGCAACATTAAGATGTGGCTGCAACGATTGTAACACAGAAAATGGGTATGTACATTAATCAGCTGACAAATAAAGGATTAAACTGATGTAGATATGGTTGGATGCAAATTAATTAAGTGGGTGTAGAACGTCTGTTTACGAACAAAATGTCATGACGCTGACATAAAAGGAAGAACCTTCTAAGTGAAATAGGCAAGCACCTCCTGGAAAGAAGTTACTATTCACAATTTAAAGTAGCAAATGTTGCACTGACAAAATAAAGTGAAGAGTTGATAGTCCAGATTTGAAAATCATTACGATATAATTGAATTTACTAGTAGATCTACAGCTGCAGTAAACAATCCATGTTCTAATGAAATCATAAGTGACGTAGGGTAAGTTACGAATTATCGGTCGGTTCCATATCTTCGGTCATATAAGAAAAAAATAAATGATAAATAGAAATTGAATTATTAATGTTATATCATTTTTCTTATATGTTCGAAGATATGTAACTGACCGATAGTTCGTAAGTTAGCTACCCTATATCGCTATTGTCGAGTCGTAGCACCACCCTGCGACTGCGCCATGTGGTGTGCACACTGAATTTAGGCCAGAGATGGTGAGTCGCACCACAGCTGTCACCTAGTGGCGGAATTACAAACTAACCAGTCCTAGGTGTTAGTATAGGCCATAGTTACACCTGAGAGGTGAGCAATAACCAACAGTTAGCGTACCAGAGAAATACTAGCTAGGTGTTAGCGTACGCAGTAGAATAAGTTACGACTTAACGAACTATTCGACGCTTCTATTAGGTAAATAAGAAAGATATACAACTGAACTCTTATTCATTAACCATATCATTATATGATTGATAATGTGGAAGAGTAACATAGGTAAATAGTAAAGCTTTAATCTAGAGCTTTTGAAGATGAGAAAAACAGAGGCAAACGTGAGACCCTCACACAAAAGGGTCACTATTCTTCACTCTACAATGTCATATTTCACCATGTTAATAATAGCAATGGCGTTGGTAAGTTAGCACATGGGATGTATAGCCCTGTACATCAATGTTTCAAAGCAGTATCAATATGCCTCATAGGTAATGCATAGGATACAGAGGGATGCAGTGAAGATACACAAAAAAACCCTAGCCACTAAAAACAGAAGCTGCTGACGCTATTGCTCAGACAGTGCCTGACTGTATTACTGACTGTAGGTGACTGTACAGGCAATGCAGGTGTCACTTCGAATTTGATAGGTTGACTGAGCACCCCAAACCATACACCCTAAAAAATAGTCTGTAACTTATATCCACCATACGGTGATAGGGTAAAGGCACTAAGAGTGTCATGTGTAGTAAAATAACGTCAGTGAGATTGCAAATAAAAAGCAAATTCAATAAATAGTAAAGATGAACAATAGCAGCTTCTTTATATTATATTAAACATTTTATATGCAAATCACTAAGTTATTGAAGATCAGTAAAAGTTGAACATTGTGTTCTTACCATTAGCAAAAAGAAGCTACTTAGATATAATGGCAAAGGGTAAAAATTGTTCCTAATCACTAATTTGAGGTAGCTACCTAATTGATTTTAATAGTTTGAATTACTCTAAATATCAATATACATCACAAATACAAAATATAAACAGATAATTTCTTAGTTGAAACTTCAAAAACGTCAGTAGTAGTAGAATCATTAAAACAGACAAATGCAGCACAGAATTACAGAGATGACTTGCAAAAAACAAGTAATTAGTCGTTTAAAAATCAATACATCTGCTGTGGTAAATTACAAGTCAATAACAGTTTGCTTGCAATCAACATATTGATGATTTGGATTTAACAGACTGGCCAACTCTTGCTTAGAATACTCCACACTAATTAAGTAAGACACTATTGCATCAAGAGGTCAAGAATACAGCAGTAGCAATGAATATATATAGATAATACAAACCATTATATTTTCCATGGTATTTATAATTCTATGGAAGCTAGATTAGGTGTAACATACTATAAAAAAAAGCACACAGCAATAATTAGTTACTGGCAATGACATGCTGCTTGTCTATCATGTACCTACCTACATCCATAACAACATATCACATGTCCTATTGATTTAATGCAACTGATAGGTAGGTTAGAACGAGGGGAACCTACAAAGCTACTCTGCATAATTAAACAGAAAGAAAAAATTGAAACGCATGAACAGAATATTAAGTTACAACAGTATCAACTATTTCAACAGAAAATACCATTGTTTGATAATATTTTAACTGCATCCAAGATGATTGAAGACTGAATTGGAAATAGATAGTTTAGATTTTTTTATTCCATGTTAATGTGGTACAATCTAGATAATGCTTAGCTCATTATTTACTTTGTATATAATAATAAGATTTATAGCTAGATTTTATCCCTAGTCTCATTTACAGTCATGTTTGATAGCACAGGAAGCCTAAATTGTTGAAAATTACACTAGTGAGAGAAAAATATAGGTTATAAGACATCCAATTGCTATCACATGAGGGAGATTCAAGCAAAAGGGTTCATAAGAAACAGTGGGTATTTTATTATTCCTATTGTTTCATTATCCTTATTTTATATAAAAGATTCAAATTTGAACTTTTAGAGGAAATGGTTAAAGAAGAAGCAAGAATTAGTGGTTCAAGTAAGTGGAGTTTCCTCAGGTGTTGGTAATTTTAATGCACCTCAAGCAGGTAATAAGCCTTCAAGAGAAATGATTAGGGCAAGTTGGAGATAACAAAATGAAGGATTTAAATAGACTCATTTTTTTTAGATTTATAGTGTTATTGAAGAATGGAATATGATTTAGTAAGCTAGGTACTAGTCATATTTTATATTTTTTCAATCCTATTTTAACTTTAGTAGCCTTTTATTTTGTTGTTCTAGGAAAATAATATCGGGGGTGAAACTACCATAGCTAGTAGATATTGGTATTAAAATTTATTTAAAAATATTTTAATAACATAAATATCTGTTAATGATACTAACTAGCTATAATAAGTTATATAAAGATTATACTTTAGCAACTTACCTTATAACAATCAAAATGGTGTGTACAAAGGCAGATCTCCTTTGTCTATAGATTATCAAGTAATAATCGTAACTTAATCCAAAAGTGAGTAGCCAAGTTTTGACTTATCTACAAAAGAAATCACTGCACTTATAAATCACAATTTTTAATAAAGCACAAGCACAATTTCTCCAAGGAAGATTTTCTTTCACGGGTAAGAAGCAGGTAGCTAGCAGCTAGGTCTAACTGGTTATATCACAAAGGGTATTAGCTAGAAAACAATGGAAAGCTGCCAAAAGTGCCTAGGTTGGATTAGTTCACAGAGGAAAAAGGTGGAGCTAGGTGTTAAAGCAAGCTTTGTAATGCCCTTCAAATAGTCCATAGAAATAGAACATTAGTTGGTTAATTGTTTCGAGGATGGAGTTCAATCACAAGGTCAGAAATTTTAATCCGTAAACGGTAATCAATTGATCTGTAAACAAAAAATATTGAGGAATTCGAAGCCTAATCAGATAGGTAGATCCTACTCATATGTGTATAGATTACAAAAACAAAAATATAAAAGTAGCCACCTAAAATTGAAAAGTACGTACCTAACCCAGATAGCTACTAAATCGCCTACTATTTATAAAGGAGAGAAATAAATATTCGAAAATTTATTGAAATTCATTACCTAGATAATAAAATGTTTAATAACAAAGTGAGTAAGGTACTATATAAAACAATGACCAAGTGTTAGTAAAGCTTTTAAGCATATAGGAAAAGCGCATTAGAAAAATATACAATTACAGAAAGCAACCACAACCAGTTCCTTTTTTTCAAGATTTCCAGTTAGAGTGAGCCAAGACAACGTAAAGGAAGGTATAGTTACACACACAACATAATGATGAGCAACATACACACAGTAACTAGTTAGTTAACTTTTAGAATCTTAGTTATTTCTCGACTATAAAGCCATCTAAAGGGGCAGGCACCTGTTCAATCTGGATTAGTAAAAAGAAGTTTGAAGAGACTCTATTTATCCTAGTTGCACCAGCAATAGATGTATAATCCAAAATGAATAAAGTTAGGAGGAAGGTGTCCGTAACAAGTGGGAGTTACGTTGAAGCGCTGCGCACACGCATTCCTCTCAGATGCCAGTGATCAACTGACTCTCTCAGTCACTTGTTGCTCCATCGCTCGGTACGTAGGCTAACTTACGAATTATCGCTCGATTTCACATCTTCGGTCCAATAATACCATCTCAGGTGCATAAATTTATTTGCAATAAATACCCGTTCTCAACTATTTGGAAGCAGTGGATGTTGATATCTCTCAACAGTAGCATTTTTTTTAATATTAGAAATTAATCCTTTAAAAAATATTAATTATTACATCATTTTTTCTAATATGATCGAAAATGTGAAACCGGCTAATAATTCGTAACATAATCTAGAATGATTATGTCAAGCCAGTTTTTAAGCTTCTGCATAAGCCTAGCGAGGCGAAGTAAGTATTTGCCGTAGTAAGTGTACACAATATTAAAGTAAAGTATTTGCCGTAAGTAAGTGTACACAATATTAAAGTAAAGTATTTGCCGTAAAGTAGGTGTACACAATATTAAAGTAAAGTATTTGCCGTAAAGTAGTTGTACACAATATTAAAGTAAATCATTTGCCGTAAGTAAGTGTACACAATATTAAAGTAAAGCGTTTGCCGTAACTCCGTAAGTAAGCTAGACAATATTAACAAGTCGGCAGCATCAATGTCCTGCTGTTGCGACAATGGCTCGCGATAACAAACTTTATCTGGCTGAGACACTCGCATACCTGCTTAGTCTATTTACTCTTCATATTACAACTCAGGTGAGAAGGAGGCTAGGTACAGAGGTGAATGGTGTTGTTAGTGGGTATTAATTTATAATTAATTGATTTAAAATTTATAGATAATTGATATTTTGAGGCACGGTGCATCACTACCTGTTTATGTGATTGAAAAACTCGAATTGCCGGAAAATGATACTGCTGACCCGTATTTACAATAGGACACCAAGTATATAAATTTGTTATCTATCGGCTACCTACCGATTGTATAATAAATAATATGAGGGAGGTCAACACTCAGTGCTTTCAAATAGTTGAGACTGGGTATTTATTGCATGTATACATAATTATGCACCTGAGATAACTGGAGTCTCGTAATAACTACCTATGTAAGATTGACCAGTTTCGAATGACCCTTTTTACTGGTGTGCCTAGTTAAAAATCAGAAGGAGGTTACAGGTAACTTACCTGCGATATGTATAAGGAAACTTTGGATGTTCGTTCTACCAAGTAGGTATCGAATATGACTATTTTTTTCCATTCTTTTCAAGAAGCTAAATCTCAGTAATGAGATAGATAATAAGAGATCTATGTAATGATATAAGATTGATAATTCTAATTGAATATTGACTAAAAAGAAATTATCATCCGGTACATAGTTAATTGAGTACCTACCTAGGTAGCCTAATTGTATTCATTTAACTATTAAATATGCATAGTAGGTAGAAAATATACATATATCCATATGTAAAAAAAGGGTTGTTTTCCTTTTAAACTATGATATTGCGTTGGCATGAAGATTTATATGATAAATTATTTTTTTCTTATTTCAAGAGAAAATCAATAGATAACAAGTAAGCAGAAATTACTTAATATTTTATTTATGTTTATTTATTTAAGCTAACAAAATATACAGAAATTATGTAAAGAACTAAAATTCAATTCATATAGAACTGCAGTTATAGTACTTAAATTATCAACAATATTTACTAAAAACAATATTATTACCTCATTTCTTTATAAAAGTTTGAATTTCAAATCTGACAAAGACTCGGATAAAAGTGTAGGAGATTTATTAAAGATGATATAATTACCTCTTGTAGGTGCAATATACTATTAATAATAATGTGCATAATGTGGATTACCTATACCTACCTAATTTAATACATCTAAAAACAGTAAAATTTAGGACTAATTCTATTCGAATTGAAGGAAAATGAAATCTATTTTTGGAGCATTATGGTCGTGAGATGGTGACATAGGTAACTAATTCAAACATTTATAATTCTAAGAGAAATCGACCCATTTGTCTATTAAAATTTGTTCATATGCCATTTAACCCTAAAGTGTCCAGTGGGTCACGTGTGGAACAACTGAAACATGTCTAATATCTTGTTCCATCATATTTCGAATAACTTTGCACATAATTACATACCTAATATTCTTCTTACTGAATTGAACAATGGTTCACAAAATTGTTTGCTTAGTTTTTTTTAATGCATTTGCAATCAGGCTAAGTATGGCATCATTGGCACGTGGTTATATTTTGTAAAATATAAATGAGATTTATATCTTCCTTCACCCATTATCTAGGTATCTTCTTTCACCCATTCAATAATAAAGATTAGATAAGTTTCCCTCGTGAAAAAATCATGTGAAATCCTTAGTGCTCATTATAATTAAATAATATACCTAGGTAGAGAATAATTGTTTCTTTTCATACATTGTCTCAAAACAATAACGTCCTAATTAACAAATAAATAAATGATACTTAATTATATATTTTGTTGACTAGGTAGGTAGTAGCTACTAGCTAGTAGCTTCCTAATATTAGGAACCTGTTAAAAGTTTAAAACTACATTATTACCTATCATGTCAGCTTTTAGGTTAGTAATCATATTTCCCTACATTTGATGATGATAACCTAATTAGGTACTAGCTACCTAAATGTATGTAGGTAGAGTATCATTTCTAAGTAGAATATTTAACATAAATTAAATATGAAATAGGCTAATTAGGCTACCTAGGTAGCCTAGTTAACTAGTAAATATAAACACTTACCTATTTAGTAAGGTATGTGACAATATATCTTACCTAACTATTTATAACAACGCAAATTAAATTCCCCCCAAGACAAGTGGGGTTTACCTCATTTCAGTTTATATATAATAGGTAGCAGTTGTTAATATTATGATACCTGACGCCAATAGTAGTTAGTGAGAGATAAACTGATTAATGATAAACCTAACTAGTTATTGGTTATCATTTTTCTGCTCAGGTAACTAAAAAATTATTTAATATCGATTCTCTCTAATATCCTTACTAACTATCAAGACAGCCTAATTGTATTTGGGATTATCTTGTAAAGTTGCAACAAACTTAATGAAATTACGTACTTGTTGGATACTTAGGCTTATTAATTTGTTTATATTTCTCCGTATAGAGAGGTCATGTTTTGAACTTATTTCTATAAATAACCAACACTGATAAATATTATGTAGCTACATCATAAATCCAAATCTTTCTATTTTAACAATACTCTTAATTAAATAATACATAATTCCAAGTAGCGATGTTTAATTTATACTTATCTTATTAAGTAAATATAGGTAATCATCTAGGCACTAGTGAATGTGAATGAATAGGTATCATTCTTACAATAATTAAGGAGATAGGATTAGGTACTTGACTTGATAAACATAATATGTTAAGTACTAAAAGCTGCATATATATTAGGTTTTAAGATAACATTATTTTTACACTCGACATCAGAGTTGTTTTGTTGATTTATCAACATTCAAATCTTTCATGCAGTTTATGGCATGATGTCACCACAAGCACATAACCCTTCCTTTTTTTACATACTTATTCTCTGTAAAAGTAAAGAGACTGCATTGCTGTTGCCATGTGATTAAGTTAGACATGTTGGTTAGGATTCTAAGCTTCCACATAACATAATTGGGTACAGTTTAATTTTCATGCTCTTAATTCGCATATTCTTATAAACTATTTTAGTGCTGTTCCAAGGTTGTTGTATTTATTCTCTCCTATTGTGAATTATCAATTCTCTTTTAAGTTGCAGTAGTCGATGTTATCCATTAAAAGGCCTATAAATAATTCTCTCTCCGCAAGAGAAATTGCATGCTCTGTTTGACAAGTAAGTAGGTATAATGCCTCATGAGAATACAAAACAGCTTCTACCAATTTATAGCTTCATATACTCTTTACGATAATTATGAACTTAGATGTCGCTTCTTTTTGTATTTTACATTCTAACCTAAACGGGATCTTTTATATTAGTTACCCCAACAGATGGCAAGACAATGTAGGTAACATATTAATAAATCTCCTAAGATAATTAACCGCATCACATTTGATGAGCCGAGCAAGAAGATTCTGCATCCTGTTTTAACGCTTAGGAAAGCAATTGGTATAGGTCATTCGGGTGTAAATCTTTCTAGATAAATCATATTAATTACCATAAATTGTTACCTTCGAATCTTTGAGATGGTATGAATTAATTTCGTAATTGGTACCTGAAAATAACTACCTCTTTAAAAGATTTTCAATACTATTACGTGTAAATATACTGCTTCCATTGCTTTATTCACTAATAAAGATGTAGTGCTGTATTTTAAATAATCCGGTGAAATAGCAATATAGCACTGAAAGACAAATCGCAGTGGTAACACCTTATAATTAAGATATCTGTTTGGTAATTCTTTTTCTGTCACCTCTTCGATTTGTCCTTCAGAATTTTGTCTCCAAGTCACCCCCTTCCCCCCTCCTACTGCGCTTCCCTTGAAAACCACAAAAATACGTGTTGTTTCGCTGGTGAAAAGCTCCTGCCACGCAAGACCTGACTACTGAAATGATATCTCATTACTCTACCGCACTAACTTTATCAATATCATTAATTCTTTACATTAATTGAATATTTTATACATAAGTAACATTGTCTATTTGGTTAGGTCAGTTGAGGTTGTCTCTAGTGATGGTTATCTCTCAGTTTCAGATGCGGTTGTACACCCCTCTTGTTTTACCGTGAGACGTAATTTCCAGCCAATACTTATTAACGAAACTTCCGCTTCTAATATCGGGAGAATTCCTTCAAGTCTATATTATTTCCACAAGCAAGCCGTTAATTGCGGCACTGTGATCGTGTTTCTGCGTTTTGATCATATTAAACAAACGTGCAAATTGTCACTTCTCCTCCAACACCAATCATAGCTTTGGAGGAAATCACTTCTCTAAAATGTACAATTGTCTGCAACATAGAAACAGGAAGTAAAATCGCCACTTTTGTGGTACAGATAAGATTTCACCCGGGGTGCTTACCTAGATGTCTGACAGATAAATGGGCAGGTGATTGACTATATTATTTACACTTTGAATTACTTCAATCTCTTTCATTGTAGTACATTACTGATGCGATAGAGGCGAAGAGTGGTCATTTATTAGCATGAAATGCAAGTCGTCAAAGTGATCGTCTGTGGCATTGACGATAGCGCACGATGCACTCACATTTGGCCTTCATATCGCAGTGCATCATTGCCAAACAAATGCAGGTGGGGGGCATAGGGGGGTAGTGTCCAGGGGGGATTGTAGTTATTAAACAAATATATTTATCTCCAACAAATCTTTTTTTAAAAGTTTATTATTTAGTTCTTTATTTATATAATCCGACATTTTTAGATGCGTAAAAAGTACTGAATGTAAATGAATTATGCAATTTATTGTATATGTTGTAAAGTACAAACGTTACAGTTGTAAGTACAAAAGTTACACTTGTAAGTACAAACGTTACACTTGTAAGTACAAACGTTACACTTGTAAGTACAAACGTTACACTTGTAAGTACAAACGTTACACTTGTAAGTACAAACGAACGTTACACTTGTAAGTACAAACGTTACACTTGTAAGTACAAACGTTACACTTGTAAGGACAAACGTTACACTTGTAAGTACAAACGTTACACTTGTAAGTACAAACGTTACACTTGTTACAAGGTTCGCCACTCACCAGTCTATTCGCCACTCTACTCACCACTCTATTCACCACTCTATTCACCACTCTATTCACCACTCTATTCACCACTCCATTCACCACTCTATTCACCACTTCATTCACCACTCTATTCACCACTCTATTCACCACTCTATTCACCACTCTATTCACCACTCCATTCACCACTCTATTCACCACTCTATTCACCACTCTACTCTCCACTCTACTCACCACTCCATTCACCACTCTATTCACCACTCTATTCACCACTCTACTCACCACTCCATTCACCACTTTATTCACCACTTTATTCACCACTCTATTCACCACTCTACTCACCACTCCATTCACCACTTTATTCACCACTCCATTCACCACTCTACTCACCACTCCATTCACCACTTTATTCACCACTCCATTCACCACTCTACTCACCACTCCATTCACCACTCTACTCACCACTCCATTCACCACTTTATTCACCACTCTATTCACCACTCTACTCTCCACTCTACTCACCACTCCATTCACCACTCTATTCACCACTCTATTCACCACTTCATTCACCACTCTATTCACCACTTTATTCACCACTCTATTCACATCTTCAGGCTACTCTCGCTTATGTTTTTTATTTATAGCTAAGTTCTTTTCTTTCTCTTCTCTCTTTTTTCTTGACTTTCTCCCACATGCCTATGTATGTTTAAGTAGCCACTTGCCACCTTATGCTATCATTTTCTTATCTTTCCTTTATCTTACTGTTCAAATGGCATTCAGTTTGTCATTGGCGATATGATAATTTGATCCCGTTTCGTGATGAAGGTGACTGGAATTATCTCCAATATAATTTATATCTTTTATTCTAATGCAAATAAAATTAACTAACCATTGCCATGTAACCATTGCCATTTAAAAACTTTGCTATTCATATCAATTTAAATGTCGCGAATTATAATTATTTTTTATGTGTTATCAATATAGATAGCGTCATTAACCAATGGACATGTTTTAGTATTAATTTAACTCGAAATTAAACTTTTCAAAAGTGTCCCACCTACACATCACGGTAATTATATTTATGATCATTATTCCGTTATTTTTGCAATATTTTGAGAAAACAAAGTAATATATTCGTAGAATACTTTAAATTAAAAATCATCAAAATGGGAGTTTTCATCTATTAAAAAAAATTGGTTTATAAATTAAAAATATGTCCAACTCAGGGTGTTAATATGTTTGTTTAAATTTTATTCTTCATTTTTGTATAAATCTTTTAACTTTTCGTAAAGATACTATCAAAATTCTTCGTATTTTCAGTCTCCCAATTTTCCAAAGGGTTCTGAGACATTTCCTTTAATTTAATTTCTCTATTCACTGGAAAATGCCTACTCCTTTTTTGTTTCCTGTCGGTACTTTTTCGTTTTTGGTATTTAAGGATTCTAGGTAGTTCCCTAAGCATCTTTTTCCGGGTAAAATGATGCAGGTTTACTGTACCAATAGTATATATTAGAGTCTCCATATAGGAACGTACACCGAACGTTTGGTTTAACATGAGGTAACTTTAAAGAATTGTTAGAAATTAAAATCGTCTGCGTAGTTTCTATAACTGCTACGCAGTTTAAATTTCTCTGTAAAATTATTTTTTATCGAATAATCCCTATCTATAATTGATGGTCATTTAGAACTGATAAAAAATATATTCAAATCTAGTTATTGTTGATATTTTTAAAGTCATTTTATATTAATTTACTTGGCCATGGCACTTGGGTAAATTATACAATGCCACATATTGCCACTATTAATAACCATTACCTGTATTTATCAACAAAAAAATGCATTGTTATTTTAAAAATCACTAAAATAAAACCATTTATCTGATAGTCACACAAAATAATCAAATATAAATATTTGTAAAAATGAATTCAAAATATACAAAATGCTCATTTATAGTCCATTAAATAATTTCACTTTATTAATTCTATCTGTGAGATGCAATGAAGCATAATATATTGTATCTAATATCCTTTGGCTATACACTGCCCCTGGCAATTATCACTGTAACATTATTATAGATATATCATTATTTATTCCTTTAACAGCGCTGTGAGTCATTATACAGTCTTGAAAAGGTGTTGCTTTGTTTTTGATGCTATTATTGTAACACTGATAGTGTTAAGTGTGTATAGTGGTAGCTAGTGTGATAATATAGTATGTACGAACTAATCCTTCATTGCAACCTGTTATTTGCATAATAATATTAATAACTTACCCCCATTGCATTGCTAGTTAATATTACTGCCACTGTATGCATCTGTATTAGTGCTTTCATTACTGTTAACTTTAAATATCGCATGATATTAATTTAGTGATATTTTGATATGTGGCAATAGTATTGAGTATCAATCAACATAATTTTGTTTCACTGCTTCCATCTTGAAACGGAAAACTCCCTGCAAGCGATCAGGCGATGCGTGGCACTCCTTTGTAACGCCTCATCGCTACTTCTCGCCGCGATATCGACACAACCACGTGTGAAAATATTATGACAAAAATTTTTGTGATCTATCCGCAATATAAAAGAAATGTCTACATAGGTCACTAATAATATATGAGAAATTGCTAATTGCCGAATGCTCACAAGTACCCAATAAAAATATAATTTGAATATTGTTGAGAAAATACGTTTGGCATTATAATTCTTGAACATATTATAGACCAGCAAAGCTTGACATATTTTAACGATTTATTTTTATTTACAATATTCATTTGTTTATATAAAATGTTTGATATTTATGTAAAGTTGCTGTTTTCAGATACCAAAAATATGTTCAGAAAAAAGACCTCGCAGACTTTCCAGGAGGCCATATTGTTGGTGTTCGTATGCAGGCGCCTTCTAGGGCTCTATCCTGAAGCTGATGAGAAGTGGGTGGCGTCTCTTGGGCCTTGAACTGTTGTAATTTGGATTATATATTATCATGTTTATCATTTTTAACGCTACTTGCAATTTAAAAGGATAGCGCTAGGGTTATGCTCCTCAAGTAAGAGCTCTTAGATTTTGTGTTAGGTAGGCTCGTATGCTTTATTTACTACTACCTCTTCATTTTCCTCTTCCATCCATGAGTTCAGCCACTGGTGCTTGCATCCATTTCCATCACATTCCTTTGTAAGTGACTGCATTCACGGAGTAGCTTTTTCTACATCCATGAGCTTTGTCACTGACGGTGGTAGATAACTTTGTTCATTTAGCCACTTACCTTTCTGACTGCTACTTCCAGTGCCTTGTACTTAATTTCCTTTTGACGTCAGCGATAAGGTATTGTTCCGAAGCAGACGTTAAACCCCTATACTAAAATAATAAATCTTATTGCAGGCGCTAATGATTGACGTTTCAAGAGGTTCTGTCTCAAAAGTAATGACTTTCTTTGGAAGAGAAGGAAAAACGTCCGAAGAAAACACTAGGGTTGGCCGAAAGTTAAAGTAATCCCAGAGAGACCATCGTACTCTAAATCGAAATGGTAGAGCAAATCGCAATACCATGCACGGCTCCTAAAATCACTGCAGAGTTCAATGAACACCTACAGACACAGCTTGTCTGTCAAAAACTATTCGACGGGAGTTGCCCAAATCTGAATTCCACGGAGGAGCTGCAAGGTGTGTTTCCATTTCCAACCCCCGTACCTTATAGGCATGTCACACCATTATTTATTGCAATATTGACCTGAGTAGTGGGCTAAGTGACAATAGAGTTAAAAGGAGTAGGTGTTGATTCTCTCTCTGGTGGTCAAGGCTGTGGTCAGTTTGTGTTATTCATTTGTTTTATCAGTTCTACATCAAGGTGCCTTTATTTTACTTCAATATTATACCAGTATTTCAATTCAGATTATTTTCATTTGATAGTTCTGTTCTGATATTTGTCATTATTTATTTCCTTCGCACAATATAAAGTGTTGTTAATGTTAATATTGATGTTCTTTCAATTAGTATAAGCACTGTTTCCGGGTAGGTACTGTCAATACGGAAGCAGTCACAATGCCTAACTGTTCACCATGGTCAGCAGCCTGGGAATGAGGGGGGGGGGGGGGGGGGGGAGAGGCTGGGGAAGAGGATTTCGATACGATTCTTAATGTTAAAAATAAATGTGTTTAGTTAAAAGTGTGTCAAACACAGTGTGATTAGTTAAGAGTGTGTCAAACACAGTGTGATTAGTTAAGAGTGTGTCAAACACAGTGTGTTTAGTTAAGAGTGTGTCAAACACAGTGTGATTAGTTAAGAGTGTGTCAAACACAGTGTGATTAGTTAAGAGTGTGTCAAACACAGAGTGATTAGTTAAGAGTGTGTCAAACACAGTGTGTTTAGTTAAGAGTGTGTCAAACACAGTGTGATTAGTTAAGAGTGTGTCAAACACAGAGTGATTAGTTAAGAGTGTGTCAAACACAGTGTGATTAGTTAAGAGTGTGTCAAACACAGTGTGTTTTATTTCTATGCAGCATTTGTATATCCTAATATATATGACCATATTTGGATATAGGTAATTAATATTATTAAATAATTATATTAATTCTAAACTTTATTTAGAAACCTAAAAAAAGATACCAAAATGTTTAGTATTTCTTTGATTCGTAAAAGTATTAGATATATGATAAGGATTGCAAGGAATTGATATATAATAAATGTAATAAATTTCATATCAATCCATTTACTATTTTCTTCATTTAAGATTAGTGATGAAATGAATTTTAAATTTAGTCTACCTTCTACTTCAGTTTACCAAGAAATAAGTTTAATAGATAATTTATATTATTTGTTTTATAATCACATATTACATTATAGTAATTATTTCAATGTTAAGGAATGTTACACTCTAATTTATCAATAATTCTTTCTTTTTCCATTGATTTATCAGTATCAAAGAATTAACATTTTTCTACCACATATACCATAAGAAATATGTTGCATATATGATTATGTTGCATATATGATTATGTTCCATATATGATTATGTTGCATATATGATTATGTTGCATATATGATTATGTTCCATATATGATTATGTTGCATATATGATTATGTTGCATATATGATTATGTTGCATATATGATTATGTTCCATATATGATTATGTTGCATATATGATTATGTTGCATATATGATTATGTTGCATATATGATCATAATGCTGGTTAATATTTTCATTTTCAAAACATGAATAATCAATGCTGATGACATTAATTATCTATGTTGAACACATTAATTATCTATGTTGACTACATTAATTATCTATACACATTAATTATCAATGTTGACCACATTAATTATCTATGTTGACCACATTAATTATCTATACACATTAATTATCTATACACATTAATTATCTATACACATTAGTTATCTATACACATTAATTATCTATACACATTAATTATCTATACACATTAATTATCTATACACATTAGTTATCTATACACATTAATTATCTATACACATTAATTATCTATACACATTAATTATCTATACACATTAATTATCTACACACATTAATTATCTATGTTGACCACATTCTCAATGTTTATTTACACCCACCCCCTAATGCTAATGACTCTAGTGTATCGTACATAAATTATTACCAAAATGTGAATAGAGTAATAGAATCCAGTCTTGTTAAGTAACACTATCATCCAGTAACTATTAATTACCCCTGCAAGACAAGTAACCGTACTATCCAGTAACTATTACCCCTGTAAGACAAGTAACCGTACCATCCAGTAACTATTACCCCTGCAAGACAAGTAACCGTACTATCTAGTAACTATTATCCCTGTAAGACAAGTAACCGTACCATCCAGTAACTATTACCCCTGCAAGACAGGTAACCTTACTATCCAGTAACTATTACCCCTGTAAGACAAGTAACCTTACCATCCAGTAACTATTACCCCTGTAAGACAAGTAACCGTACCATCCAGTAACTATTACCCCTGCAAGACAGGTAACCTTACTATCCAGTAACTATTACCCCTGTAAGACAAGTAACCTTACCATCCAGTAACTATTACCCCTGTAAGACAAGTAACCGTACCATCCAGTAACTATTACCCCTGCAAGACAGGTAACCTTACTATCCAGTAACTATTACCCCTGTAAGACAAGTAACCGTACCATCCAGTAACTATCACCCCTGTAAGATAAGTAGCCGTACCATCCAGTAACTATTACCCCTGTAAGACAAGTAACCGTACCATCCAGTAACTATTACCCCTGTAAGACAAGTAACCGTACCATCCAGTAACTATCACCCCTGCAACTTGTTATTGCGTCTATCTATTTTTTTTTCTTATTTTATTGTTTCGTTGCTTTAATTTTCGAAGCAGACAATATTACACGGGTTGCCAGTTCAAGATAATATGAAGTCATTCACTTGCAGACAAGAATTATCATTCCCCAATCGAGATATATAGACAACAACACGATTTAATATGGACAATTAGACGAGAAATCTGGAGGAACTGAAGCTAGACCTGCACCATTTGAAATTATCTATCTATTAGGTACGTTAGTTAGACTTTGTTGTTTTCTAAGCTGTGATAGACTGTGATAGGTGATAGATCTATTATCCTCCCATCTTGTATTTAGACGCTGAGTTGATTATTTCAGTGCCCGAAGTCTAGGTGGCGCTGTGACCGGTATATATACCTACGCAAGCTTCAAATGACAGAGGATTTAACAGAGATGAAAACCTCTATATACCGCACAATGAAAAGCCTCCAAACACCGGAATCTTCTCGCAAATCTTGATGGGATTTGTGGTGATCTTTTTCTGCAACATTTTTCAGGTCTTTTTGCAACAGTTTGCATGATAATTTAGCGGTGGGTTGACGGTACATCGCCATCACGTGAGATGTCCGTTGTTGTGAAATATATCCGCTGTATAGGTATGCAAGCAAATGCATAATTTGCCGCCCATGTACAGATCGATTTATTATGCTTCATGAGCATAAATATGAGGGGTAAAAAAGTACGATAATTTTTTGGGACGGACCGCAGATAGACCGGTAACCTGGCGGAATGGTTTGGCCAGCACTCCGGTACTTGCTAGGTAGGAACAGCACTGTCTTGCTTGTGCTTGGCTTGGTTTGCTGGTTATGGCTGGGATAATACTTTAGGATAGGTTTGCTGCTTCAGAATTGCAGTCAACTTTGGCACTCCTAGTCAATGCCAACTGCTTGATAGATTGAAATTGATTTGTTAACTGTTTTAGCTTCAATAAAATGTAACTATCAAGAGTGAACTATTTCAAATCTTTATATTGTAGGCTTTTTTTTCTATTTAATTGCTATCTTAGAATCTATAGCATTTTACCTTAATCCTATATAATATTTTATCCATAATTTGCATTTAATATCACATAAATCAATAACACATGCATTTTCATTTACTTAATACAATGCAGTTCTTTTCAATATCATTATTCAATTTTCTATTTTTATACGTTTCGCACGTGTACACACATTGATACTGTTATTTTCTTCCATAATATGTATTTCTGATTTATAAATCAAACAATAACAAGTTGTACATTTTGTACAGTTTGTGGTAATTATAAACAGGTATACATTTCGGCAGGTGCACAGATACAATCTAGTTAAAGTGGCCATGTTTTGTAGTGTCTTTTTCCACTGACTAGTAGTATTGAATGGCTTAAATTATAGCATGTAAAACAGCAGAAAAACAGTTTGCCAACCTAGCATGAGGTATAGGTATGATGGAGGTCACAAGGATTCTAATTAGGCAGGTGTATAGCAGGTGTGAGCATTCATACCTACTCCTTAGAGGCATCAGGTGTGTTTGTATACCCTATATAATATATATGTATTTCGATGCTAGGACACCTTGAACTAAGGAAGATGCTATGTGCTACAAACAACAGATACATACGTATCTATTTTCTAAAGAATACTACATTAAGTTCTCATACAGAAGTGATAATGTGAATCAAATACTATAAATATTCCTATAATAGATTAACTGAATAATCCTATGACATTGCACTATAGAGTGATACTTTACCTAGATTAAATATACTCGAAAATATAGCATAATTAATTGGATGACATGCAAGATAATTCCATAGCATTAGAATAAAATATGCAGTTCCGTATTCTAAGATCAGCTGTTCAGTAATAAATTAGGTACATTTGTTTGATAAAAGGGATAGATATCTACAGGTCATCTGAGTATCACATAGGTACAATTACCTATGTACCTAGGTGGTACAGAGTATACTAGGTACATAGGTACAATTACCTATGTACCTAGGTGGTACAGAGTATACTAGGTACATAGGTACAATTAATTACCTATGTACCTAGGTGGTACAGAGTATATTAGGTACATAGGTACAATTACCTATGTACCTAGGTGGTACAGAGTATACTAGGTACAGTTACCATGAGTCATAGCTGTGACTTTATCTAGAAACCTATGTAGCCTTCCTATGTATTCACCATAGTGTTGTATTTCATCTTAGATACAATCTGAAAATTGTAAACAGTATCCTAAATGCACTTCAAAGCATCCTAGATGACTCTAGATGCACTTATTTTGTATGCCAGATGCATTTTGTTATCTAGATACACTTACCTAGATAAATTGAATCCTAGTTACATACATTCTAGATGCATTACATCCTAGATACATTACATCCTAGATACATATGCAGCACAGTTATTTTACTATTTCTTGACACTATTTTATATCATGGATGCACGTTGCATCCGAGCTACAGCCTGCACCTGTCTTTCTCAAGGATACCCCACCTCACCTGCTGATTATACACCACCACATGAATATCTTGAGAACAGTGTTACAATGCAGATGTGTAACATTGCAGGAAATTAATGCACTTAATGCAGGAACAGGTACTATTGCAGGTAGACAGGTACTATTGCAGGAAGGCAGGTACTATTGCAGGTAGACAGGTACTATTGCAGGAAGGCAGGTACTATTGCAGGTAGACAGGTACTATTGCAGGTAGGCAGGTACTATTGCAGGTAGACAGGTACTATTGCAGGAAGGCAGGTACTATTGCAGAAAGGCAGGTACTGTTGCAGGTAGACAGGTACTATTGCAGGAAGGCAGGTACTATTGCAGGTAAACAGGTACTATTGCAGGAAGGCGGGTACTGTTGCAGGTAGACAGGTACTATTGCAGGAAGGCAGGTACTATTGCAGGTAAACAGGTACTATTGCAGGTAGACAGGTACTATTGCAGGAAGGCAGGTACTATTGCAGGTAGACAGGTACTTTGCACCTACAGCAGGTACAAGTACATTCCAGGCACGCATTACAATTTCACCTCACTATGGTAATTGTTTTCATTTCCGTTTGTTTAGTATACATTTTTATTTCCCTATTCTTTGTTTGTTAATATTTATTTCGTATATTTGATTGTGTATTTTTATTTTGACTAATTACTACCTAGGTAGAAAATACTGAAGTGTTATAACAAGATAAACTCTTACTACATACGTCATAGTGAGTAACTGTGGCCTTACTCACCTCTTACGTCATAGTGAGTAACTATGACGTCATAGCTAGGTGTAAGTATCTATAACATTACTCACCTGGTGGGAAATCCCACCATGAGTCACTCTACTCACCTATAGCATTCCCATAGCATTACTCACCATGTTATTGGTGGTTCTGAAATTTTAATGTAAGTGAAGGGTATTCACATGACTTGAATTGATGAATAATTATGGAACAGTATTCATGACTTCATCTCCCCCCAAACCCCCGGTCTCAAAGAAATTCCAAACACTTTATAGTTTGTTTGTAGTTAAGGGTCATTAACCCCAAATGTGACATTGAGTGCTTATGCTTAGTGCTTACTTGCTTAGTGCTTATTTTTAGTGCTTACTTGCTTAGTGCTTACTTGCTTAGTGCTTACTTGCTTAGTGCTTATGCTTAGTGCTTAGTGCTTATGCTTAGTGCTTACTTGCTTAGTGCTTACTTGCTTAGTGCTTACTTGCTTAGTGCTTATGCTTAGTGCTTACTTGCTTAGTGCTTACTTGCTTAGTGCTTACTTGCTTAGTGCTTATGCTTAGTGCTTAGTGCTTATGCTTAGTGCTTACTTGCTTAGTGCTTACTTGCTTAGTGCTTACTTGCTTAGTGCTTATGCTTAGTGCTTACTTGCTTAGTCCTTACTTGCTTAGTGCTTACTTGCTTAGTCCTTACTTGCTTAGTCCTTACTTGCTTAGTGCTTATGCTTAGTGCTTACTTGCTTAGTCCTTACTTGCTTAGTCCTTACTTGCTTAGTCCTTACTTGCTTAGTGCTTACTTGCTTAGTGCTTACTTGCTTAGTGCTTACTTGCTTCAATCAAATTATAATCCAATATGTTTTTGTTTCTATGTTGGTACACCTTTTAGCCACACTAACCATGCTATGTTTTCTAGGATTCATTGTTACATGAAGTAATTTTTAGAAATGCAGTGACAAATAAAGTAAGTGGGTGCAGTTGTTTATATTGCAGTTATACTTTGGTGAGTGCAGTTATACTGTGGTGAGTGCAGTTATACTGAGATGAGTGCAGTTATACTGTGGTGAGTGCAGTTATACTGAGATGAGTGCAGTTATACTGAGATGAGTGCAGTTATACTGAGATGAGTGCAGTTATACTGTGGTGAGTGCAGTTATACTGTGGTGAGTGCAGTTATACTATGGTGAGTGCAGTTATACTGAGATGAGTGCAGTTATACTGTGGTGAGTGCAGTTATACTGTGGTGAGTGCAGTTATACTATGGTGAGTGCAGTTATACTGAGATGAGTGCAGTTATACTGAGATGAGTGCAGTTATACTGAGATGAGTGCAGTTATACTGAGATGAGTGCAGTTATACTGTGGTGAGTGCAGTTATACTGAGATGAGTGCAGTTATACTGTGGTGAGTGCAGTTATACTGAGATGAGTGCAGTTATACTATGGTGAGTGCAGTTATACTGAGATGAGTGCAGTTATACTGAGATGAGTGCAGTTATACTGAGATGAGTGCAGTTATACAGAGATGAGTGCAGTTATACTGTGGTGAGTGCAGTTATACTGAGATGAGTGCAGTTTTACTGAGATGAGTGCAGTTATACTGAGATGAGTGCAGTTATACAGAGATGAGTGCAGTTATACTGTGGTGAGTGCAGTTATACTGAGATGAGTGCAGTTTTACTGATATGAGTGCAGTTATACTGAGATGAGTGCAGTTATACTGTGGTGAGTGCAGTTATACTGAGATGAGTGCAGTTATACTGTGGTGAGGGCAGTTATACTGAGATGAGTGCAGTTATACTGAGATGAGTGCAGTTATACTGTGGTGAGTGCAGTTATACTGTGGTGAGTGCAGTTATACTGTGGTGAGTGCAGTTATACTGAGATGAGTGCAGTTATACTGTGGTGAGTGCAGTTATACCTTGGTGAGTGCAGTTATACTGTGGTGAGTGCAGTTATACTGAGATGAGTGCAGTTATACTGAGATGAGTGCAGTTATACAGAGATGAGTGCAGTTATACTGTAGTGAGTGCAGTTATACTGAGATGAGTGCAGTTATACTGAGATGAGTGCAGTTATACAGAGATGAGTGCAGTTATACCTTGGTGAGTGCAGTTATACTGTGGTGGGTGCAGTTATACTGAGATGAGTGCAGTTATACTGAGATGAGTGCAGTTATACTGAGATGAGTGCAGTTATACTGTGGTGAGTGCAGTTATACTGAGATGAGTGCAGTTTTACTGAGATGAGTGCAGTTATACTGAGATGAGTGCAGTTATACTGTGGTGAGTGCAGTTATACTGAGATGAGTGCAGTTATACTGAGATGAGTGCAGTTATACAGAGATGAGTGCAGTTATACCTTGGTGAGTGCAGTTATACTGTGGTGAGTGCAGTTATACTGAGATGAGTGCAGTTATACTGAGATGAGTGCAGTTTTACTGAGATGAGTGCAGTTATACAGAGATGAGTGCAGTTATACTGTAGTGAGTGCAGTTATACCTTGGTGAGTGCAGTTATACTGTGGTGGGTGCAGTTATACTGAGATGAGTGCAGTTATACTGAGATGAGTGCAGTTATACTGAGATGAGTGCAGTTATACTGTGGTGAGTGCAGTTATACTGAGATGAGTGCAGTTTTACTGAGATGAGTGCAGTTATACTGAGATGAGTGCAGTTATACTGTGGTGAGTGCAGTTATACTGAGATGAGTGCAGTTATACTGAGATGAGTGCAGTTATACAGAGATGAGTGCAGTTATACCTTGGTGAGTGCAGTTATACTGTGGTGAGTGCAGTTATACTGAGATGAGTGCAGTTATACTGAGATGAGTGCAGTTATACTGAGATGAGTGCAGTTATACTGAGATGAGTGCAGTTATACTGTGGTGAGTGCAGTTATACTGAGATGAGTGCAGTTTTACTGAGATGAGTGCAGTTATACTGAGATGAGTGCAGTTATACTGAG
Source organism: Caprella mutica (assembly GCA_947561585.1). NCBI lineage: Eukaryota > Metazoa > Arthropoda > Malacostraca > Amphipoda > Caprellidae > Caprella > Caprella mutica. The sequence continues at coordinate 32,346 of CANNZV010000275.1, read as the reverse complement.
ATGAGTGCAGTTATACTGTGGTGAGTGCAGTTATACTTTGGTGAGTGCAGTTATACTGTGGTGAGTGCAGTTATACTGTGGTGAGTGCAGTTATACTGTGGTGAGTGCAGTTATACTGAGATGAGTGCAGTTATACTGTGGTGAGTGCAGTTATACTGTGGTGAGTGCAGTTATACTATGGTGAGTGCAGTTATACTGAGATGAGTGCAGTTATACTGAGATGAGTGCAGTTATACTGAGATGAGTGCAGTTATACTGAGATGAGTGCAGTTATACTGTGGTGAGTGCAGTTATACTGAGATGAGTGCAGTTATACTGTGGTGAGTGCAGTTATACTGAGATGAGTGCAGTTATACTGAGGTGAGTGCAGTTATACTGAGATGAGTGCAGTTATACTGTGGTGAGTGCAGTTATACTGTGGTGAGTGCAGTTATACTATGGTGAGTGCAGTTATACTGAGATGAGTGCAGTTATACTGAGATGAGTGCAGTTATACTGAGATGAGTGCAGTTATGCTGAGGTGAGTGCAGTTATACCTTGGTGAGTGCAGTTATACTGAGATGAGTGCAGTTATACTGAGGTGAGTGCAGTTATACTGAGATGAGTGCAGTTATACTGTGGTGAGTGCAGTTATACTGTGGTGAGTGCAGTTATACTATGGTGAGTGCAGTTATACTGAGATGAGTGCAGTTATACTGAGGTGAGTGCAGTTATACTGTGGTGAGTGCAGTTATACTGAGATGAGTGCAGTTATACTGAGATGAGTGCAGTTATACAGAGATGAGTGCAGTTATACTGTGGTGAGTGCAGTTATACTTTGGTGAGTGCAGTTATACTGTGGTGAGTGCAGTTATACTGAGATGAGTGCAGTTATACTGAGATGAGTGCAGTTATACTGAGATGAGTGCAGTTATACTGTGGTGAGTGCAGTTATACTGAGATGAGTGCAGTTATACTGAGATGAGTGCAGTTATACTGAGATGAGTGCAGTTATACTGTGGTGAGTGCAGTTATACTGAGATGAGTGCAGTTATACTGAGATGAGTGCAGTTATACTGAGATGAGTGCAGTTATACTGAGATGAGTGCAGTTATTAAATTATAGTGCAGTTATATGCGACATAATTTTAAAATATTTATTAATCAAATGCAATTATGCAATAGTTGTTATATATAATTATAAATTTGATGTAATTATAATATAGTTCTCAAAAACCTATTTTAAATTAAATGTTAAGAAATTAAAAGGTGAGTATACTAATGTATATAAAATAAGTAGTCATTAAGCACTATTTATTAGCTAATTATATTTGGTAACATGTCATGTTGAATAATGTTAGTGCATTTCTGACATTTTTCTCCTTTCCTGTTACCTAAGCTATAATAATTAATTCCCATTAATTCCCTATTTGGTAAAAGAATGCTTTGAAAAACCGTAAAGATGTCTGGACAATTGGAAATACCACCTATCTCTTTCTCTTGCCTCCTATCTCTCTCTCCTCCTATCTCTCTTGCCTCCTATCTCTCTTGCCTCCTATCTCTTTTGCCTCCTATCTCTCTTGCCTCCTATCTCTCTTGCCTCCTATATCTCTTGCCTCCTATCTCTCTTGCCTCCTATCTCTCTTTCCTCCTATCTCTCTTGCCTCCTATCTCTCTTGCCTCCTATCTCTCTCTCCTCCTATCTCTTTTGTCTCCTATCTCTTTTGCCTCCTATCTGTTTTGCCTCCTATCTCTCTTGCCTCCTATATCTCTTGCCTCCTATCTCTCTTGCCTCCTATCTCTCTTGGTGTAGGTATATGTAGGTACCTTTAAGGTGTAGGTATATTTTAGGTGTAGGTATATTTTAGGTGTAGGTATATGTAGGTACCTTTAAGGTGTAGGTATATTTTAGGTGTAGGTATGTATAGGTACCTTTAAGGTGTAGGTATGTTTTAGGTGTAGGTATATATAGGTACCTTTAAGGTGTAGGTATATTTTAGGTGTAGGTATATTTTAGGTGTAGGTATATGTAGGTACCTTTAAGGTATAGGTATATTTTAGGTGTAGGTATGTATAGGTACCTTTAAGGTGTAGGTATATTTTAGGTGTAGGTATGTATAGGTACCTTTAATGTGTAAGTATATTTTAGGTGTAGGTATGTATAGGTACTTTTAATGTGTAGCTAAGTATATTTTAGGTGTAGGTATGTATAGGTACCTTTAAGGTGTAGGTATATTTTAGGTGTAGGTATAGTTATCTTTTGTTGTAACTATCTTTAGCTACCCACGTTCGTGTACATCTAATGTATGCAGACCTTGAAATATACTTTGGTCATTACTTACTGAAATACACGGGGTAGAATTCTACTTCTGCAGTAAATTGCACCACCTCACTATTCTCAAGATAGGGTAAGTTGCCAAATATCGGTCAGTTCCACATCTTCGGTCGTATGAGAAAAACGATATAATAATGATTATTTAATTCTTATATTTATTTGTATACCAATTAAAATTTTAATTGAATAATCATTATTGTATAGTTTTTCTTACATGACCGAAGATGTGCAACTGTCTGATAATTCGTAACTTACCCTAGTAGTTTTTGTGGTCAGCATAATATGCTTTCTCAATATTCTTTAAACTATCTTTCCTTTCGTGCTTATTTATTATTACTAAAGTCAGTCTGAGGGGCAATGTTCATCCTTGAAACAAATTCACCATCAAAAGATATTATTTCCATGTGTGCGGCAATACAGAAAATATGAGAATTCTTCAAGTGAAGTATAAGCTATTTTAAGATATACCTTTTCATTTCAGTATATCCTTTAACATGTTAAAAGTTCAGTGACTACATTTTCTTATCTATAAAGCTTATATAAACATATAATTTTTTGACTATTTTATCATTTTCTTGCATCAATTGTGAACATGAATGATGCTTGATAAGCTCCTCTGTCGGTGCTAATTTAGTGTATTTTTTATTGGTCCAAGCAATTGTATAGAGGCAGTCAAATGAGTATTTATTAGCTGAATTTACTGGATTAGGAGACATGCACGTTCTCTCTCTCAAAATCCTTGAACAAATAAAACTGAGAACAATCTAGCAGAGAGAATATCTTAATGATTTGACAAAAAGAAACGTGTTTTTAGCTAACATCAAAATCATTTTATTGGCAGCAGATTAAAATTTTACGATATGTTTTTTGCCGTGTAAAGTGCTGTGTTTATGGCTCATCATTATAACGTCGTGAGATATGCGTTCTGTGCAGTAGCTAGCCGACTAACCACATCGTTAAAATGGTAGCCAGTTATAACCTTGGTGTTAGAGGAGCATAACTTGTTTGTTCTATTAGAGTAATTCAATTAGACACTCTGTATGTAATAGAACTTTATAAAATAGCTACATTTATCTAGTCTTTCAACTATAATGATTATAAATTACCTTATGATATATCATTTTAATTAGAGTTAATAATTTTATATTGGTTACTTCGATAACACTGTTAAGGCATCTGATATACGTGCTTTTTAATTAGTTAAAACCCTAATTATAATATTATCTATTATGTCTTTAATGATATTAATCTTTAGCACTGGTGACTGTATCCGGTTACTGTCTGTGGTGATGAAAGAGAGGGAAGTGGTGCACCTTGGGTCCGGAACTGTTGTAATTTGGATTTTTTTTAATGATTCACCATGTTTATCATTTTTTAACGCTACTTGCAGTTTTAGAGGATAGCGCTAGGGTTATGCTCTTCAACTATGAGGTCTTATATTTTTGCGTTAGGTAGGCTCGTAGGCTTTATTTACTATCACCTCTTCATCTTCCTCTTCCATCTGTGAGTGCAGCCACCTGTGCTTGTGTCCCTTTTAGTCACATTCCTTGGTGAGTGGTAATATTCACGGAGTATAGCTTTTCTGCATTCATGAGCTTTGTCACTGACGGTGGTAGATGAGCCACTTTCCTTTCTGACTGCTTCTTCCAGTCCCTTGTATCTAATTTTCTTTTGACATCAGCGATATGGCCTTTGGTTCCGAAGCAGAGGTTAAACACCTACACATTAATTAATACCATCAACATTTCTGTGACAACATCAATAAACTATTTATTAACTTTAATAACGCAACATCAATTAGCAAGTAGTAATATAGTAACTGCTCTCAAACATATGTAGGGTAAGTTACGAATTATCGGTCGCTTCCACATCTTCGGTCATAAAAGAATAAACAATTTAATTATTATCATTATATCTTTTATTACCCAATTTGACATTTGACCAACTAAAATATAATAATTATTGTTATATCGTTCTTTCTTATATGACTGAAGATGTGAAACTGACCGACAATTTGTAACTTAGCCTAAATCTAATTACTCATCATACATGCACTTCCTCCCTCTATTGCACCATCGGGTTCACTACCCCATGTGGTACAGCCCCAACCCAGGGTATGCCATCACAAGGGTGGTATCACTCACGTTCATATTATAACGATATCGCACTACTTACCAGTAAATGACCTCACTATAATGCGTGGGCAGATGAAAGGACTGATCTTACAGTCACTTGAAGTGTGATCTACACTGATCTTACAGTCACTTGGAGTGTGATCTACACTAAGCTTACAGTCACTTGGAGTGTGATCTACACTGATCTTACAGTCACTTGGAGTGTGATCTACACTGATCTTACAGTCACTTGGAGTGTGATCTACACTGATCTTACAGTCACTTGGAGTGTGATCTACACTGATCTTACAGTCACTTGAAGTGTGATCTACACTGATCTTACAGTCACTTGGAGTGTGATCTACACTAAGCTTACAGTCACTTGGAGTGTGATCTACACTGATCTTACAGTCACTTGAAGTGTGATCTACACTGATCTTACAGTCACTTGGAGTGTGATCTACACTAAGCTTACAGGCACTTGGAGTTTGATCTACACTGATCTTACAGTCATTTGTTAGATATAGTTTGATCAATTAACCACCGAATGATCTACTATTTATAATATCCATAAGTAAGTAAATCTCTATTTCCTGTTTACATTTGTTGAAGGGTGTTCTTAACCCCGGTTTAGCTAAAGTGACATATTGATGTGTAGTGCCATTGATTTTGTGTGTAAATGAATTGTAGTCATGAGTAGATAATATACAGATATTTTTAAATCACAATTATTAATTTTTAATTGATTATAATTAATTTTAACGATAAAGGGAATTAGAGATTTAGAGTGTTTAAAGTGTTTTGTATTCATAGCTACGTCTATCAGGTTAGTGCTCACGTGTGTCCTGTATTAAATATCGTCAATTGCCATACGGTACGTCTACCCAAACCTGACATTCCTCTAAAGAGATCGATGCGTTTAAAATAGCACCCTAGGAGTTTAACACGTGTGTATGGTTTTTATTGAACAATGCTGTATTTATAACCTCCATATGTGCATGGATAATCTCAAGTAAATGACGAGCTAAATGGTATAATTACTTCGAAAGAACTTATACCTACCTAATTACATCTGCTTTCGAATGATCGTGAGAATCGCACCTCATTGTCGGTTGATTTATTAAATTATTGATTAAACTGATTAATTTCTCATTTTCTGTCCAAATAAAATTCAATATCCGAATCACAACACTGAAAGCTTAGTATTCAAAAGGCATCCAAATTCTTATCAAAATGTGGTGAGTTCAAAGTATAAAATCGTTAATTCAAGCCTCTCGTGGAACAGCTCCATTTCTGGATAATTTACAGCTATAAAAAGTGTTGGTTCATATAAGAAGACTTAATGCATTGCCTATAAAGCTTTAAAGCAAGCAGACTAAGTCTAAGTCTGCTTGAAAGATAGATACGTATATGACTTGCAGATGCAGAGTCTAGATAAGGTAGAACATGGCCTTATCATCAGGTCTTAGATAAGCTGACACTAAACATCCTTCTATCAGTGAACAAGGGCGGGAATAATGATCAATGGTACATCACACCCATACAAGGATGTGGAATGATATGTAATTCTAGGAAGTCTAGTTATGGTAACAGTGGTTGTCAATGTGGGTGCTTGCAAGAATTGCCTTGCGACTGATTTCAACCTAAGATATGGAATTTTTAAACTTCCTGAGGAAGATGGTTTCGAATGAACATCTTATCAAGGCATCATATTGATATTACATGCCTAGGAATTAACTGAGTGTTCTCTATATAGCTATTCTCAAGAATCCAGACTAAACCACACCAAAGTAGCTTATATTTTGTAGCTGTAGCAGGGCATGTCAGCAGAAAGTGTTGGTCGAGTGGGTGGTCCGGGGGCTTGCCTGGATATGACTTACAAAAACATCTCATTTTTGTATTCTCAGTTGCGGGTACATTACTCCAGAGCCTTATTTTCGGGTGACAAACCCTCACAATTTGAATAATGATGTCAGTGTCTTGTTGATATTTCTCCTTCGCTGTTCTAAGCTATAATTACATTTATTTCATGATTCAGAGCTAATTTATTGAGTCATGAATTGCACTTATTTTCATGTATTGGAGGTGATTTTCTTTTTTACATTTTAAGTTTCTCTTGACCCAGGATTATTATATCAATTTTACTATTAAAATAGCCGTTAATATTTTGAATGGAATAAGTAGTTGATTAATAAAGCGGTCGAAAAGCGATAAATGAGTTGGTCAAACAATGGGCGAATAGGGAGGTCGAAGATCTATGAATGGGAAGATGAATAGGGAGATTGCGTCAAAAAATTCTCCTCTGACACCACCATCAATCAGGCATTCGTCTGAACGTGTCGTGTCATTTTTATTTGGGTCCATTCCGGCACGAGTATTTAAAGAGGGTATTCAATCGAACCACAAAATAACAGTATTGAGCAAAGACTTCAAAACTACTCTATTTGATTTAATAGATTAAAATAAAATTACTTAGAGTAATTTGTAAAATTATGTTTATATTCATTTATTTTATGCAAGATGGAAAATGAGAAATAATTTAATAAATACATATTAGAAATTAATTCTAATATTTCGCAGTTATTTATTAAGTTTATGATATTAAAATTGCGATACCAATAGAGTCCCATAAACAATACCAAATTTATAGGTAATTAGTAATGAAGTTAACGTATCTAATTTATAATATAATATTATTACTTAAAAATAACATGATTACTTTTAGAGAAGAACTCATTTTGCAATAATGAACTAACAAATTGGTATCGCCCATCTTTGACTGTAAATGTTGATAATTGCCATTATCCAAGTGATTATCCACACAGAATATCGCTGATTTGAAGTACCAAATCGAAACTCTTAAAACCGAGTAAAGATGAAGACACCAGATTAGCTAATTTAAAAGACACAGGGTTAGATGCGAGCTCATAACTTTAGTCAACCAAGTCGTTCACCCGGCCAAATAAGGTATAATTTACCAATAAAAAGTGACTCTCCAGACCGATTCAACTGACACTTGCATTATTTGATCCTACAATTCAACAAATATTGAATTTAAATGAGAGTCATGTTTATAGCCCAGTTCTCCATTGTGCAAGAGAAGGTTTGCTTTAATATGAAAATGGAGGTAAGATGGGCGTGTTAAAAACACTCTGACTTATGAAGAGTTAGATTAATGTACATTAGGCAACATTGGGTGAGAATGGTACACCAATGTTGTTAAGAGGAGTTGTCATTGTGAAATAAATATATAGTCTATATAAGAATGGCTTTGTACCTTATTTCAATATGTAGATTGACTTTGCGTAAATCATAGGTCATCTCTTTTGTTGATGGTCAGCAACTGCAATTCCAACATGGCGTGTCACCTGAAGCAAAAGGAAACACCAAAGTTGATTCCTCCTATTCAGCAGGTATTATCTAACCATTTCCATATTGATATAACTCTTCCCCTAATTTACAATAGTTATTTCCTCTTCGTGTGAGACTATAGTGGTAATGACACTGTAGTAATTTCCTCTCCAGTATCGCCCACAATTCAGAAGATGCCAGCGATGCTATGACCTTAGGTTCGGAAGTGCGTAACTAGCTTTTTGTTATGCACATCCAAAACTATTGCTCTTGACAACAATTTGTGATAACTGATGCAATAGTGCTTGGTTATGTTAATAAAATAAATCTAAATCGAACTTGCAAAGTTTTGATTACTAATTTAATATGGAATAAGATATTTATTTAGGTGGTCAACGAACCAACGAGTATTATAGTACATATTTAAAATACTATTCCTTATTATTTTATTTAGTGTAAGTTTCAATAATAATATGTTTAAAAATACTTGAAGCTATTTATAAAATTATTACAATTACTCTAAAGCTTTAAAAATGAGAACAAGAGATGTAGACAGTTTTCTGCAATCATCACTTTTGATGTTTTCATTGCCAATTGAGTTACAGATTCTCTATCTCCTGCCTAGTGGAATTTAGTACCCAATGTGTTTATTTTCACCCCGAGTCGTTGAATTAGCTGACACCACTCGTGGTGATGTCCTAAGGCATAATATCCTCTCTTACAGAACGAGGTGTAGAAGTAGATCTCTATACACACACAAGAAACGATTGTCTAATTGACTAGGTAAACAGTACCGGCCATATTCTTAGGATAGCTATTGTTGTGAGAGAACCATGTGAGAATGTGAACGAAGCTTACCTAAATCAATTTAGACAGCCATAAAAACACTTTATCCTTGATTATTCTGTATCTTCATTAATTCTTTCGTTTAATGCTAGTATTGTGATTGCAGAGTCAAGTTTTGATGGTAAATAGTCATCTTGCGACTTTCTATAAGTACCTGTTAACCGTTACAGCCCTAACCAAACTCAGCATCAATGTTTGCTCATTAGGTAGGTAAGCCCTGACTCTAGTTCTAAAAATTCACAAAAGTTGACTATACTTGAAAGAATAGATATGGCAAGACGATCAAGAACAAGAGAGATCTTGCTTTTGAAACTAGTTTTTGATTGCAGTACATGGCATATAATTGGTCTAGGCAGATTTCAAACAACTTGAATTAATCTCATTGAATAAAATTAATCATTTTTATCAGATATAATAAACAGTAAATCTCATCCATAAAAGACGGAATTCTGGGAAAAAATATATAATTCTAGCTAGAACAAAATCTGAAGATTGTTATCAAGTTCTTATGCAAATCTCACCACAAACTTTATTAAATGCCTTTTTGTTCTGGCTACTATGTATTTGTATGATAAAGCTTTTTTGTTAGCAGTTTATAATGAACAGATTAAATATCAACTGTTAAATAAGCATCAGATTAATTTATTCACCTGTCAAGAAGTTGATGTGTAGATAGGCATTTTTTGTATTTATATATATTTATTAGAAAGTAATGCCTAGATTGTTCTATTAAATACTAATAATATTGCACCATTTTTATTTCCCTCCCCTACCCCCCTTTACCTAAGTGCAAGTTACAGTTTAATTGAATTTATATTTACCCTTTAATTTGAGGACATAATTGTGTGTATGTAAGATAATTTGTCCCAATTGAAGACCCGTGTGGAGAAAAAGTCATAAACCAAATTTCGCTCCACCCTAAATCATGACGAAATTTCCTAATAATAATTTCTGTAGTAAACCCACTCCAGACAACGATGATTTAAAACCATAAATTGCTTTTAAAGCACTTTAAGTATATGCTGGACAATACTACGGTGTACACGGCACATGTGGACCCATGTAATGCTATCTATAATAGGCGGCAAAGTCTATAAAGAAGGACTGTGTGAAAGGAAATACCTGAATACTAACAACATCGGGTTGGTTGTCCAGCCTCTTTAGAGTCGGCGATAGTTCCAGAAAGTTATAGTTACCTACCTGCCTACCTATACGGTAATGCTTTCTGAAACCAAATGGTCTGATAGTTTCTCAGAAGCTTAACCGAAGAAAGTAGTTGAATAATTCATTAAAGTTTAATTAAGGTACTGCCTAAAATATTAATAGTGCTGTTTGTCTCAGATTTCTGTGGCAGGTCTTCTTTACTTTAGAATTGGTAGACCAATCATTTTCTGGAGAGTCTATCTATAATGGCTGCTCTTCAGACATACACACCAAATTATTAGGTTAAAAAAACACTATATGAGAATAGAAGAATTTATCAGTTAGAAGATCTTAGTGATAATAAGATAGAAGACGTATTTACCTGAGCATGTCTCAGAGTAGACTATCCTTATTACGGCTAACACATTGAGGCATTAGATTCTTATGGTAATGAGTTCGATAAACATTTATTTGTGGTTCTCACATTATGAGAAGTCGGTTTGATAATTACATGGTGAAAAGGCGAGTGTCTCGTTGATCTGTAGTTCACGGTGATTGATGAATGTGTCTTTAGTTTCCTAGGTGCTGCCTGCATCTAGGACCACTACAACACGAGTTGATGTGTGAATTTATTGGGAGAAATTAGAAAGACGAGATTAATGTTCATAGCTTTGGGACACCGGGGATAATTGACACTTAGGTTCTGAATGGATGAAAAGGGGCACACTCATTCTATTTCATGATGGGAGATGTGTGGAAGGAGAATCTTTATTGATAAGATGTATTAATGAAGCTACCTAAGGTGCACCCTATTTATCTTCTACAAAATAGTTAATTTTGCCATTGTCAAAAGGAATGATTTTAACCGCTGTAATCAATGAGAACTTAAAATTAATGACCAATAGTATTTTTTTGATTCCATAAAATTTCATAAACATTAAAATTATATATTAAAAAAAAAATTCATTTATTTAATATTCAAAATATTGAAAAATGATTAATGTATTATCAAATCTCACGAATTGAATGTTTTATAATTATATTGACGATGTATTTTATAATTTTCCTATTCATCGGTACAGTTGATTGATAGCTCCGTATTTTGACGTAATATTCAGCTACCGACTGATAGACTGATAGCTTATCTTGATAAAGTGTCTAGTCGAGTTTATTGCAATGTACTAATAAAATGATAAGGATATGTTATAATACACTCAATCAAATGGGAAGAGACTGACGGTTTTTATGAGTTATGAAGAAATGCCTTATCTTAAATTAACAATAATGTATGTGATATATTTACGTGTCACAAATTATTATCTGAAATGTATTCATTGGCTGACATTTTTATTATGTTTTATCATGAATACTAGTGTACTTACCCGTTAAAAATAGCGGATTGTAATGGCGTATCATTATTTATATTAGTTATTAATTGATTAATGAGGATAATATCTTACTTATTTAAATTCGTATTAATGAAAGAAGATGTTTTTTTATTTTTCCGCATGGGCTGATATTTAAAGAATATGTATAAAATTAAAAGAATACGCTATATAAGAGAGTTACTTTCAGGTTATGAAGAATATGTTATAAATAATAAAAAAGTGTCACAGATAGATTATATATAAATGCACGTTAATCATACTAATTGTTGAAATGATGCATGGGGTAAATTACGAATTAACGGTCGGTTTCACATCACCAGTCATATAATTAAGAAAAAAAAATTATTCTTATATAGTTTTTGCAATTTTTTTCTATTTATCGGATTATTATTATATTACAGGGTTGATAGTTTGGGAGAATTAAGTCTCTTTTTGGGAAAAAAATTGATGTTTAAAATAATTTCAATAACAAAAATCCAAATCAGGGTCGGCAAATTAGGTAACAAGGGAACAGGCTTATTGGTCCATTAGGAGGCAATACTCTGATTGGAAGGACAATATGTAACATTATTTAATTTCCATTTTTCGTTAGGCCGAAATCTCTCAATCCTACAGTTAAGTACTGTTATTATTATAGGTATAGGCAGGTAAAATGGCCTCTTGACTCTAACATGTGTTCGAACATGTCTTACACACACGAACATGTCTAGGCATGTTTTAGCTTCAAACATGTCTGGGGTAGCAGCTCTACGTGTACATGACATGTTTGAACATGTTGAACTGAAGTGACTGAGGAATTTAGTGATAGCCTTGAAAACATACAGGTGATTTTCCTTGAAGCTGATGGGGTGAATTACGAATTATCGGTCAGTTCCACATCTTCGGTCATATAAGAAAAACTATATAATAATGACTGTTTAATATTTATTTTTATTGGTATCCATGATACCTGTATGCATTTATCATGGATACCAATAAAATAAAAATTAATTAATAAAAGTATCAAGGATACCAATAAAAATATAAATTAAATAATTATATAGTCTTTTCTTGTATGACTGAAAATGTGAAACTGACCGATAATTCGTAACTAACCCTAAATTTAACTCAAATCTCAGCAGTGCAAGTCGTGCTTGTGATCATTTGTTGCATGATTTCAGTGACTGCTTTAGGGTCAGTGTGGAGGAGGAGAAATGCCACGCAGATGTCAGGGCAAAGAAAATACTAGTTAATATATTTTAATATATTCACTCGAATGCAATCTTTTTAAATATAATTCCATTATTCGAATAAGAAATATAAGTACGATTAATTTTATGATAAAATGAATGTGCAAAAGCTTTAATATAATTCAAGGATATTATTAAGGATTTATGAAATAGTGATAATAAATTAGAAAACATTAATGATAAATTAGGAAAGAAATCATTATTTTCGTACTAATAACAGTAATTTTAAATTTCTATGCCATCAATAACAATTATAAAATATCAATAAATACTCATTGAATGTTGTATCAATATATTCACAGATTGAGTCAATGTAACCAAAACAAATGAATACCCCATTCCACATTACATTTAAAGTGTTAACAATAGAAAGCGTTAACAATACGATAACACGGTACCGATTGTTTATTGAGAGCCTTCGATTTTACGCCAATTATCGGCAAAATAGGATTTACTGTCACGGTAAGAAATAATGTGGTGAAGTGGAGGGTAGGCACGTACAAAGTACATACTAACTAACTAATGTACTATGTTTACTAGTGTTCTAACCTAACTAATGTACTATGTTAACTAGTGTTCTAACTAACTAATGTACTATGTTAACTAGTGTTCTAACCTAACTAATGTACTATGTTTACTAGTGTTCTAACCTAACTAATGTACTATGTTTACTAGTGTTCTAACTAACTAATGTACTATGTTAACTAGTGTTCTAACCTAACTAATGTACTATGTTAACTAGTGTTCTAACCTAACTAATGTACTATGTTAACTAGTGTTCTAACTAACTAATGTACTATGTTTACTAGTGTTCTAACCTAACTAATGTACTATGTTAACTAGTGTTCTAACTAACTAATGTACTATGTTTACTAGTGTTCTAACCTAACTAATGTACTATGTTAACTAGTGTTCTAACTAACTAATGTACTATGTTTACTAGTGTTCTAACCTAACTAATGTACTATGTTAACTAGTGTTCTAACTAACTAATGTACTATGTTTACTAGTGTTCTAACCTAACTAATGTACTATGTTAACTAGTGTTCTAACTAACTAATGTACTATGTTAACTAGTGTTCTAACCTAACTAATGTACTATGTTAACTAGTGTTCTAACCTAACTAGTGTACTATGTTAACTAGTGTTCTAACTAACTAATGTACTATGTTTACTAGTGTTCTAACCTAACTAATGTACTATGTTAACTAGTGTTCTAACTAACTAATGTACTATGTTAACTAGTGTTCTAACTAACTAATGTACTATGTTAACTAGTGTTCTAACCTAACTAATGTACTATGTTAACTAGTGTTCTAACCTAACTAGTGTACTATGTTAACTAGTGTTCTATCCTAACTAGTGTTCTAACCGAACTAGTGTACTATCCTATAACTAGTGTACTATCTTAACTAGTGTACTATCCTAACTAGTGTGCTATTCTAATTAGTGTTCTATCCTAACTAGTGTACTATCCTAACTAGTGTGCTATCCTAACTAGTGTGCTATTCTAACTAGTGTGCTATCCTAACTAGTGTACTATCCTAACTAGTGTACTATCCTAACTAGTGTGCTATTCTAATTAGTGTTCTATCCTAACTAGTGTACTATCCTAACTAGTGTGTTATCCTAACTAGTGTACTATCCTAACTAGTGTGCTATTCTAACTAGTGTACTATCCTATAACTAGTGTACTATCCTATAACTAGTGTACTATCCTATAACTAATGTACTATCCTAGCTAGTGTACTATCCTATAACTAGTGTACTATCCTATAACTAGTATACTATCCTATAAGCTATAACTAGTGTACTATCCTAACTAGTGTACTATCCTATAACTAGTGTACTATCCTAACTAGTGTACTATCCTAACTAGTGTACTATCCTATAACTAGTGTACTATCCTATAACTAGTGTACTATCTTATAACTAGTTTACTATCCTAACTAGTGTACAATCCTAACTAGTGTACTATCCTATAACTAGTATACTATCCTATAACTAGTGTACTATCATATAACTAGTGTACTATCCTAACTAGTGTACTATCCTATAACTGGTGTACTATCCTAACTAGTGTACTATCCTATAACTAGTGTACTATCCTAACTAGTGTTTTATCCTATAACTAGTGTACTATCCTATAACTAATGTACTATCCTAACTAGTGTACTATCCTATAACTAGTGTGCTCTCCTAACTAGTGTACTATCCTATAACTAGTGTACTATTCTAACTAGTGTACTATCCTATAACTAGTGTACTATCCTATAACTAGTGTGTTATCCTAACTAGTGTACTATATCCTATAACTAGTGTACTATCCTAACTAGTGTACTATCCTATAACTAGTGTACTATCCTAACTAGTGTACTATCCTAACTAGTGTACTATCCTATAACTAGTGTACTATCCTAACTAGTGTACTATCCTAACTAGTGTACTATCCTAACTAACTCAGCAGTTTGTACAGTTTAACAGTGACTTTAATTAGTATTATAGTTTATAACACTATCTTTAAAAGTTATATGACTAACTAGTTGGTTCCGTTCTATCACAACGTAGTGACAGGTTCCATACACTATCACACCTTATTGTAATAGGTTCCATACTATCACAACGTAGTAATAGGTTCCGTACTATCACAACGTACGTAGTAATAGGTTCCGTACTATCACAACGTAGTAATAGAAGTGATCCTAGAAAAAAATGTACTATTTGACTCATATTTTTCTTATATAATCCCTGTTCTCTTTACAATTAATATATTTTAATGTTCGTATTTTGATGCGGTAATTCAATCTTCTTTAAATTTAAATACGGTATTTTATACGCATTTGGTAATTGTCACTTTGCCCTAGTAATTGTTTTCATTTCCTCAGAGTTGACTTCACATTTCCAATGAAAACAAAACTGAATATTGTAATAAAGAAGTCAGAGAAGTTTAAATATTTCCTTCATTTCGATATAAATGGAGATAAATTCCTAATTTTGAAAAATTCCTAATTTTGAAAAATTCCTAATTTTGAAATATTCCTAATTTTGAAAAATTCCTAATTTTGAAAAATTCCTAATTTTGAAAAATTCCTAATTTTGAAATATTCCTAATTTTGATAAATTCCTAATTTTGAAATATTCCTAATTTTGATAAATTCCTAATTTTGAAATATTCCTAATTTTGATAAATTCCTATTTTGATAAAATTCTAATACTTTCCATTAATCTTAGTTAAGTTAACTTGCATGTTGACGTAATTAAATGAGAGCCTAGTCCCATATTTCAGATTGTAGCACCTAGGTACTTAAATGGATTTAAATTTTATGTTCAAATTATTAGGTTGACTTTAATTGGTAGACATTAATTGTTAATTTAATGACTATGTTGTACTTGCATCTATAAACAAATTGGCTTACGGTTTGCTAGGTATAGAACATGGCTGCCAATCGTATCAAATAATTATATACCTACCTCATTTTACCGATTTCCTACTCACGATCTAAGAATATTGATTGTCCTCTCAAAAATTATGCCTCCACCGATATTAAGAAAGAGGTCATTTCTCTATCTTAAATATAATGTTTTCAGTTGTTCTGGTCACTATGAAAGATAAGCTCTGAATAATAATAGTAATTAAAAACTGTGTTCAATAAAAGATGATTTCCCCCTTCGGATATGACAGGAGATCAATCTTCCGAGAGCCAATTTTCCTGAAGATAATATAACTACTTCCTGTATTTGATATTGAAATTGTTCGTGATGTTTTTCTTGTATTCATTTATTTACATGTTTTGGTGTAGTTCGATTGATTATCTTAATAAAGTCTCCCTCACCAATAACTTCCTTTCTTTCTAACTCCATATACTAATGTCCACCTCACTATTTTCTCATCATCTCCTTGAAAGAACAATGCGATCTCCTACCGCAATACCTGCTAGATACATTTACAATGTAAACGTAAGAAGCTTTGCAGAATGATGGCCCACCTGACACTAGTTGGTCGTCTAATCGCGGCTTCCGATTGTAGTCCTGTGTATCCTGATGTACGTAGTTTGCAGGATAGAGTCCTGGCAGGCTATCAGGTTCTCACAGCTATGTAGGATGCACAAAAGAATAATGTTTTAACAAATGAAATCCAATAAAGAAGAAGCAACCCTATTTAGGTGTTGGCTTACATGCAGTTGCAACATACGGTCGCTCTCTGCAAACCATTCACTAAATGAGGATCTGGAGTAAAAATGACTACCTGACTTTCCCAGGATAAATGGGCGTCGGAGGGGGAGAACAGACTACTGACGCAAGTTCCCACAGAAGGGGAAGTTTATAGTCGCCTCCAGGTCGGAAGTTAGAAACTACCATTGCACTGACCCTAGCGTGAATCTACAAGACCTGAACATTTCACACTAATTTACCTACATTCCAATGCTACTCAGCAACTGGTGGTCTAGTATTACATGTAGTTTATCGTATTAGAATATTTTCTACGGTATGTCTTGTTTCATGGATATCAGATCATAACAATTACTGTCGCTCTGTTTCACTTGACCTCTTTCAAGATCTACGACTCATGTCTGTACCTGTGGTTATTGAAGCGTGAAAGAGATCAGCTAAGGTAGCTTCTTCACTTCATAATATACACGCTCACTTTCTAGATTTCAAATGAACACCTCGGACAAAGAAAGATATTACACAAAGTAATACTTATTTGAAGAATGCAAAAGAAATCAATTCCAATATTCATTTTGCAAATTTTGTTATCGTGTTGCTGACTAGCCGTTGTTGTAACATATTAGAACATGAATATGACATTAACGATGCGATTAAGTGGAGAGGCTAGAGATAAGAGAACTGCCCGCACCTTTGTCTTATCTCTCTGAAAATTGAACCATCCAACAACAAACTCCTAGCAATTAATTTCATTTCTTACTTATCACTTTGGAAATTTTTGAACTCAGAACATCAGACATTTATGGTATAGCACCCTTTGCAAAACTAGTAATTGACACAGTGCAGGTTGATTATTAATGTTCATTTAGGAATTTAGAACATATTTATAAAATTTTGATAAATTATTTCCAGTTTTTAAGTCAATAGCCAATAGGACGTTGTGCCTAGTTTTCATGTTGCTGCGTGATCACCCAAGAGGTTCCTGAATTAATGGCTCTGTGTCTGCTGGACATTGAAGTCAAATTAATTACTGTCTCCGAGCTGGCAATGAATATCTTTCCTGTTTCTGATTAGGTAACCATTGGGTCCAAATTTAAGAGCTTTTTAGAGTGCCTAGCCTTTTCAAACACGTGTTAAATTGCATAACTATTGGAAGAACCAGAACGTAGACATGCGTATTTAACTTTAAAAAAACAATCAGAAGTTAATCTCTACATCCGTAATACTTATTTGAATTAGAATGTCTAATAGGCTATATTTAATCCTTATTTTTAACTTAGATTTTAAAATTACCTTTCTTCTAATTTTAGTTCATACATACTCGAAAATTAGTCAATTGAAACCGTTCTAGAAACATGATTATTTAATTGGGACTTTGTGACTTTTAGTGAGAGTATAGTAATAATAAATACTTCATTATTAGATAAGTAAAATATTGGTGATACAAAAGAAATAGTTTGGTATATTTATAATCTATATCATTTTGATATATTGATATGCGTTTCAAGGATGTGAATCCATTGTGGGTTGGTGAAGAAATTAAATTTTTAAGTAAGTCAATTTTTAAAATTTTGTTTCTTATTTATCCACTTTCTTTATTACTTTTCTGGAGAGTTTATTGTCTTTTAAATAGCCATGGAATTATTTCCTTTTATCTAGACACTTAAATGTTTAATCCTGACCATTAAATAAAAATAGTGTTAGCATTGGTATTGTATTTCAGTGAAATAAAATAATTTTTAATGAAACGATTTAAATTTTTTTAGATACATATTCTGGATAGTATTCATGACTAATGAAGTAAATTTTGTATTTAAGGTGTTAGGTAGTTTAACCCCTTCGATCGGGCCAATAGAATCTGAAAAGAATGATACTGATGAAATTTTATTTTAATATATATAATTTATATGTATATTGATATGTTGATTCTTGAATTTGACATCTGTAATAGCAGTCAAAACCGAAAGGGTTAACTCTCATTTGTTTCTGTTTACATTAGCCATATTCTTTTTATTTATTAGGTTGCTCCAAAATCTTTTCTTTAGACCATAGTTTGTCTCTTGAAACTGTGATCACTCTACCACAGTTTCATTATTATAATAAGGTATTATTATGTCAAATATATAAAGGAATAAAAATAACATAAATCACTTTGAAGAGTTTGCCCGATACGGCGATACCTATCTTGTGATCAAGAGATCCCTACCTATATTGTGATCAAGAGATCCCTACCTATATTGTGATCTAGATATCCCTACCTATGTTGTGATCTAGAGATCCCTACCTATATTGTGATCAAGAGATCCCTACCTATATTGTGATCTAGATATCCCTACCTATGTTGTGATCTAGATATCCCTACCTATATTGTGATCAAGAGATCCCTACCTATATTGTGATCTAGAGATCCCTACCTATATTGTGATCTAGATATCCCTACCTATGTTGTGATCAAGAGATCCCTACCTATATTGTGATCTAGAGATCCCTACCTATATTGTGATCAAGAGATCCCTACCTATATTGTGATCAAGAGATCCCTACCTATATTGTGATCTAGATATCCCTACCTATGTTGTGATCAAGAGATCCCTACCTATATTGTGATCTAGAGATCCCTACCTATATTGTGATCTAGATATCCCTACCTATGTTGTGATCTAGAGATCCCTACCTATATTGTGATCTAGATATCCCTACCTATGTTGTGATCTAGAGATCCCTACCTATACTGTGATCTAAAGATCCCTACCTATATTGTGATCTAGAGATCCCTACCTATATTGTGATCAAGAGATCCCTACCTATATTTTGATCTAGAGATCCCTAACTATAATGTGATCTAGAGATCCCTACCTATATTGTGATCTAGAGATCCCTAACTATAATGTGATATAGAGATCCCTACCTATATTGTGATCTAGATATCCCTAACTATAATGTGATCTAGAGATCCCTACCTATCTGTGGTTCTTACCCAAACCACTGATCCTAACCACAGTGTGGCTATAATTCTTGTTATAGTTCACTCCAGAAAAAAGTGTCACTGTTAAGCTATAATTTAGTAGGAATAACAATGCCTGGGAGTTGATAGAAATTATAAGGTCTATGCACCACCTTCAGATTTACCATAGAAGTAACAAAACCTGCCTATGTATTTCTTTCTATGTGTATACATAGCTCCGACTATCAATCAACTTAGACCATATCGAAGAGGAAAATACTTCAAGATATTATAAGTGGTAGTGATACTCTGCAAAATTAGAACAACCTAAATTGATTATTTTAGAAGAAATCAATATAACTATGGAAAAGAAACTATAATTGATAAGTGAAATGAAAAGTAGAGTACAGATAACAAAGTGTTATCGCAAATGAAGTTTTTAATTGTACGATTTTCATTCTAAAATTGTTTACTATTCTTAATGTTGTTCTAATAACTTTATCTGATAGATAAATTAAATTGAATATTTATTAATTATACAACTGATATAATGCTTTAGTTTATAATACATTAAAATCTTCTTTTTATTAATATATTGATTACTTTATTAAGTAATTTATTATTATATGTTCTACTTATTTGCAGTAAATAACACTAATTCTTTGAGCTACCCACAAAAGTGCCATTTTTATCTAAACAAATTTGTTTATTTCTCACCCCATGTACTTATTCTGCTAGTATTTAATAGAGCAATAATGCATTTACGGTAATTACTATATATAACATTGCACGTAATTTATTGTTACCCCATTAGTGTGGACACCTCTCAATGCAGGTACACTGTAGGTACACACCGTACACTGCAAGTGCATTGTATAACTAAAGGCTAACCAAACTAACTATATGGTCACTTTTTAGTTGTTTCTACTAATTAGTTAGTTAAGTGGAACCTACCTAACGCTAATTACTGCCGTCACAACTAACTACTAGTTATTACCTAGTATATTCATTACCAAAGAAATGTTCTATTGGATACACGTGGTATTACATGCACCTTCCGTAACTGATGTACTGTGTCATGCATATGCTCTCATTTACTGCATTAACATATCTTAAACGGAATATAATAAAATAAAACAATATTTTACTAAAATTATAATATTCCTTTTATTAAGTATAACGAAAAGATTCCCCTTTCAATTTTAGAGAATAAATCATGTAACATTTTGTACCGTATATTCCTGTCTGTGTGTAGTGTCATATAGTTTTTTGTTAGGTTTATGGTTTTAAAATGTCTAACGAATACAGTGGTCCACTTTTTATTGACTGCATTGGACCACTATACGGACCAAAGACAAAAACTGCCCTACATTTTACGATGGTTTAATGAATGTAAAATGGTAGTCTGCCTTTCGTAGTACATAGATACCTAATGTCAATTAATACCTATAGATAATTTAATGCACGTATCTATGTGTTCTGCAAGACAAGGAAATATTAAAATGGTTTGATGATTTGTTAATTATTTAAGTGATGTACTTGTAAAATTTATTGGTTCTGAACAAGATTCGGGACATGGACTTATTTTAACTGTTGAACATATTGAACATGTTTAGTCAACATATTGAACATGTTTGGTCAACATATTGAACATGTTTGGGCAACATATTGAACATGTTTAGTCAACATATTGAACATGTTTAGTCAACATATTGAACATGTTTGGGCAACATATTGAACATGTTTGGTCAACATATTGAACATGTTTAGTCAACATATTGACCATGTTTAGTCAACATATTGAACATGTTTAGTCAACATATTGAACATGTTTGGGCAACATATTGAACATGTTTGGTCAACATATTGAACATGTTTAGTCAACATATTGACCATGTTTAGTCAACATATTGAACATGTTTAGTCAACATATTGAACATGTTTAGTCAGCATATTGAACATGTTTAGTCAACATATTGAACATGTTTAGTCAACATATTGACCATGTTTAGTCAACATATTGACCATGTTTAGTCAACATATTGAACATGTTTAGTCAACATATTGAACATGTTTGGTCAACATATTGAACATGTTTAGTCAACATATTGAACATGTTTGGTCAACATATTGAACATGTTTAGTCAACATATTGAACATGTTTAGTCAACATATTGAACATGTTTAGTCAACATATTGAACATGTTTAGTCAACATATTGAACATGTTTAGTCAACATATTGAACATGGTCGGTCACTATATTGAACATGTTCGGTCAAAATATTGAACATGTTCGGTCACAATATTGAACATGTTCTGTCACTACATTGAACATGTTTGGTCAAAATATTGAACATGTTCGGTCACAATATTGAACATGTTCTGTCACTACATTGAACATGTTCGGTCAAAATATTGAACATGTTCGGTCACAATATTGAACATGTTCTGTCACTACATTGAAAATGTTCGGTCAAAATATTGAACATGTTCGGTCACAATATTGAACATGTTCTGTCACTACATTGAAAATGTTCGGTCACTACATTGAACATGTTCGGTCACTATATTGAACATATTCTGTCACTACATTGAACATGTTCGGTCACAATATTGAACATGTTCTGTCACTACATTGAAAATGTTCGGTCAAAATATTGAACATGTTCGGTCACAATATTGAACATGTTCGGTCACAATATTGAACATGTATAGGTCACTATATTGAACATGTTCGGTCACCACATTGAACATGTTCGGTCACCAAATTGAACATGTTCGGTCACTACATTGAACATGTTCTGTCAACATATTGAACATGTTCGGTCACAGTGACTGATATCTCACTTCCGTTCAAAATGTTCATTTTTATTTTATCTCGTAAGGCAAAAAGTCATTTAGTGGCTAGAGTTTGACAACATTGTAAAGTTAAATAATGTGGTTAAATGGTCACTAAACAACTTACTGTTTCACTGACTGTCATTTTATAACAACTTTTTATCGCATACTAATAATACACATTTCAATTATATATAAAAACAACTTTCCAACCGCAAATATTAAAAACAGAAATATTCTAGCCAATTCATAAACTTTTACTTAAATATTATTTTGAACTGTATCTATTAATAGTATTTATTGTATCATCATTCATCACTCTGGAAAAATCGCCAAAACTTTTGCAAACAATGACATCAATTTAATTAGAACAAATAGGACAGGTGTCACAATGACTGACACAGTTACTGACACAGTGTCAATGTTAACAATACTGACACAATGTCAATGTTAACAATACTGACACAGTGTCAATGTCAACAATACTGACACAGTGTCAATGTTATCAATACTGACACAGTGTCAATGTCAACAATACTGACACAGTGTCAATGTTAACAATACTGACACAGTGTCAATGTTATCAATACTGACACAGTGTCAATGTCAACAATACTGACACAGTGTCAATGTTATCAATACTGATACAGTGTCAATGTCAACAATACTGACACAGTGTCAATGTTAACAATACTGACACAGTGTCAATGTCAACAATACTGACACAATGTCAATGTTATCAATACTGACACAGTGTCAATGTTAACAATACTGACACAGTGTCAATGTTACTATACTGACACAGTGTCAATGTTAACAATACTGACACACACGGGCACTCAGTTTTATTTCAATTACCATTTAGGAAATGACTCACAAACAGAATGCCAATTTAATTGCCAGATTTTGATGCCATTTGCATGATTTCAATAATTTGCTTTGATGCTTCATTTACATCACAATTTATTAATCTTCAGATCTTTCGAAAATTTCAATATTCATTAACAATATTCCAATTTTGACTAAATTTGAAACTAAATTTATAGATCTAAGAAATATTTTGGACACCAAAATTAATGAGGTCAACTTTAAGAATATAGTCACCTTTAACAAAGAAAAAACTCATATAAAATAGGTAATGGAGACTGTATATGTATTGTGACTGTTCATATATTGTAATATATAGATTCCAATATACGAATATCACACTGGTTTGAAATTTGCAAAATTTTCAAATTTTCTTCCTTAATTAGGTGATTATAATCGAAAGAATGGTTATGAATTGAACTGAAAGGTGGGGAGCTGTGGGGACTATTAGTTCTTAAGGATATTCACTTATTCTGACAAATTCTCACCTTTAATTGCATCAAAGTCTCACAAATCATTATACTTATTATACTTTTGAATATTAAATATTCGAAAGCTCTGAAAATATAAAAAGATGGTCACTTTTTTCGGAGCAAGTAAAGATAACGGACCAGGGTCCGTTATCTTTACTTGGTTAAATTCTGGTCCGTTATCTTTACTTGGTTAAATTCTGGTCCGTTATCTTTACTTGGTTAAATTCTGGTCCGTTATCTTTACTTGGTTAAATTCTGGTCCGTTATCTTTACTTGGTTAAATTCTGGTCCGTTATCTTTACTTGGTTAAATTCTGGTCCGTTATCTTTACTTGGTTAAATTCTGGTCCGTTATCTTTACTTGGTTAAATTCTGGTCCGTTATCTTTACTTGGTTAAATTCTGGTCCGTTATCTTCACTTGCTCCCTTTTTTCGTTGTTTCCGTTGGTCTACAAGTCATAAAATTATTTTAAAAATAAAAAAAAATCATTAAAATTATTAAGAGTTATTAAAATTATTAAAATTTATTAAAATAATTTAAAATTATTAAAATTATTAAAAGTAATTAAAATATTGAAATTAATTTAAATATTAAAATTAATTTAAATAATTTAAAAAATCGATAGGTTATATAAATCTGCGTTGAAAGTTATTTTCAACGCAGAGTTTAAATAACCTCTAATATAATATGGATTTCCCGTTGAGTTTGAATCTTTTCAATCAAATTAAAAATTAATAAATTAAATATAAATTATTAAAAATTATTATGATTTATTATTAAAATTAGTCTAATTAATACAATGTATAATTATTTTATTGAACTTAAAAGTAATATCTCATTTATTGAATTAAAATCACAAATGTTACAATAGAAATTATTGTAACATTTATCTATATTTTTATTTGTTTTAAAAATGAGAGAATATTAGATATTTATATAGGGTAAGTTCCGAATTATCGGTCAGTACTACTTCTTCGGAGAAATAAGAAAAAATGATATAAAAATTATTATTATTAGTTAGCACTGTGTAATAATAATAATTTTTATATCGTTTCCCCCCTAGACAAATATTGATTAATATGAAATTAGATAATATATTTTAATACTCTTACGGCATCTATATGTACGATATATATATTACATTATCTATATTGCAACTAATTTCATGAAACTTTTAATTTTTAAATCGGAATTAATAAATAAGTTTTACACTCCAAAAAATATTATTTCATTATTTTTCTTATATATAAATAGTACAATTTCCTGTACTAGTAATTAATAGAGAAGGTAAATATAATGTAGCAATAGAGACAGAACATATTGCTTTGTAAGACTTACTTTCCGACTTTTTCTACTATTTCACGAACACAAAACACGGATTTCCGTACAAATCTCCATAATTACTTTACATGGAACACAATAGGCAAAAACCTCGAAACACCGGCACTGCTCTAGCTGATATAACTTATAGTTAGGGAAACTTTACGTTAATTACTAATGTTGCTACCTGTGCCACAGACATATCAATAATATCACAAGGTTATGAGTGGAATTAGTGACTTACTTTTAACTTAGCAATGGAAGTTTATAAGTTAGATATAGATGGCACAGGTCTTTTGTTCATGCAATACAAATCATATGCATATACATTGTCAAGCGTGTTTCGTACTATCAATTGTATCAATTGTCATTAAAAAATTAATTAGAATTAGAACATCGGTGGTAATTAGTCAAATAAAGTAGCGCCTCTCCTAATTTATTACTGTCAATTTTTTTTTTTGAAGCGACATATATTAAAGTAGAGTGTAAATACTCAATTGCCGGAACTTTACATATACCGATAGCTATGTATTCTCCCTGTAACAATTACAAATATTCTATAGTCAATTTCAAAATGATATGATTAGCAATAATATCCCGATGTCTAATTATTCCCAGGTAAATCAAGGTTATGTATCCCACATCGTGACGTAATTACTGCTACCTGTAATAGCGTGACGTCATCACTGTACCTATGCTAAAATATTATTTGGTATGCAATAAAATATTGATGCAAATTTTCAACTATAGAATTAGTGTGGTTAGTTACTATACTTGGTGAAGGAGCTACTATTTAACTCTTATAATTTGATGATGTAACATATAATGTACTGATAATATTTTTTTTTAACTTTTTCTAAACGATTATCTATTTTTTGCTATATATTTGTAGGCACTGAGTAGCTTTTCTGCAGGTAAGAGCTCAATGCGGATACTAATAATGTTTTTAGCATTAATAAAATCGTTAGTTTTAGGTAACATAATAAATAAAAGTGAGAGTTGCTCTTATAAATGTATTGATGAATTCGATTTAAATATAAATGAAATAGCTTTCATTTATTGGGCCAATTACACACCACAATACTCCCTCTATTTCTACAGTAAGTAAATAGAGCGATTGTATGCCAAAGGTTGCCATATCGGTTGCATATTGTCTCCCACCGCAATTACCTTTCTTTCCTCCGCATTGTGTCTTATAAAGCATTTCATTAGTCATTACTTTAGTTGGTGCAATAAGTTTCCGCTAGAGTATCTACGCTCAGAGTCACGTGAGCGTGTTTCCTGTGCGCTCATTGGCTGCTCAGTGGTGTGCAGCGAACCAATGAGAGAGCGACGCGTGCCTTCCATCTTTCGACTGCTTATTTTCCCCGTGATTTACCTTCAACAATGTCGCTAATGTCTGCTATTCAGACTAATTTGTTGCCTTTAGAACACATGACACTTGAGGAAGTTATGAACTGTTATTGGTTTCAATTTCTTTACTTAGGTGTCGAAAACGTCTACAGGACCTTTATCAATAACTCAAAAACACAGAGTACTGAAGATCATTGATATTAGTTTGGTCTTTGGTTTATTGTGAACCTCGTGAAGAGAATCGAGCTAAAATATTGTAGGAATACAATAGCCGGTAATTATTACCTATTAATATTTAACAAGCGGTGTTCCTTTAATTTATACACTGTACGCAGTTAGGTTAAAGTAATTAGTTTCTACATCAGAATTAAAAACCTATTCCAAAGTAGAGTGTAATCAAATACAAACCTCACTCTCAGCATCTATTGCAATAAATTGTATGTTTCAATTTATTTAATTACAATTTTTGATCTCAGTTTTTGGTGAACAAAATTGTCATGCATGTTTTATTATAACTCATATATAATTTAAATATTCATTTACAATATATTCTATCATTTACTTATTAGATTATAAATGCAAAGAAAAGTTAACAGAAATGTAAAATAATTATCATGTAACTACACTAAAATATTGAAAATAAAGTGCATTCATTATGTGCCTAGCGAAAACTCTACGGTAATCGCTTCTAACATTTAAGTACCAATAGCACAGTAGAGCAGATAATGATATTGTTGCTGTGACTGTGCTTTATAATCTCATGTGACTCAATCTGCAGAAAGTTTAACTTTGTGTGCCTGGCAGGTGTTACTGTGAACATTATACAGCATTGGTGTACTGATGGCATGAAAATTGACAGCACTGTATAGTGAATATACACTATACATTCACTGGATATACAGTCACTGTATAGTGATATACAGTCACTGTGCTGTATATTGACGTTGGTATACAGTGTACATCTATATGGTTGTTATATAGTAACTATACAGTGACTATACACTATAGTTACATAGCTTAAACACACAACTCTATCTATTCTTTAACTATACAGTTATTTAGTCCACATATTTAACTCCAATCTGCTTCTACATGATTTTATTGCTAAACGAATGCTACCATAGTTTATTATATTGTAGCTATAGTTAGAGGCTATAGTGATTCACTAGGATGTGTATAACCCACTTCACCCATTTCACTATAGGCCTAATGTCAGTAAGGTCCAAAGTCCCTCACCCCAATCACTTCACCTGCCGGATTTTAACCCTACTCTGTCCGAGTGCCTTTTTGACCCTCTCACTTAACCCATCCTGTTGTGAAGTTATTTGTCCAACCCCACTGTTAGTTCGCTATTTATAACATTCGAATCTATAAACATCGCTCCTTATTTAATTTCGATACATTAATTGAATTTCGATACATTATTTGAATTTCGATACATTATTTGAATTTCGATACATTATTTGAATTTAGATACATTATTTGATTTCAATAATGTTTTTAGTATTGATAGGATTTTTTTTAAATTGTGGTCAAGTTTTAAGTATTTTTTTTCAATAAAACACACAATACTCTACTTTTTTTACTCTCACTCATTCAAGGATAATAAACCCTAAGTAAATATAGAAAAGTAGGGCCTTGAATGGCCTCATTTTTGGAGTTACGATGTGACATCTGATATATTGGCGTTATTTGGAGTAATATCCAGGAACACGAATTAACACCTGAAATAAATGTTTCTATTTTACCAAGATGACTAAATTTATAGGAATAAAATTGGTGAAATGTGTCTGCACATGGGAACGAGACAGTTCTCGGAAAGTGGGTATCAACGTTGATTATGATAATTCGAACAGAAATTTCGAGATGTCAGATTGTCTCATGAACCGTGATAACGCCTACTATTCGAGAACTTAAAGTATCTGAGAATACGTTATCTATTCTAAGATATTTCCCTCTTTCCCTCTTGGATATCTAAGATAAGATTACCCATTAAAGGCATCAGTTTAAGGAAAACATATTAGCTAGATAAATTATCTATCGCTTATGTTAGATGATATCTTATGGAAGACGCTTGCGGTTATCCATTCGACAGCAGCTGCTTACTCTACAACTTCCTGCTCTTGCCCTGTAGCTCTACCTATAGGGACATATAGAGGAACATACGGTGTGTCTACAGGCTAGAACATTACTGGCTTATAAAATTTACTCTACATATTTTTGGTATATAATTGTGTATCAGTTATTGCATGTCAACCATTTCAGTCTTTGGAATCTTAGAAAATAATTATTCGATCGCCAGAAGCTATACTTATTTTCATTGTGGATAGTTGTTGTTAGACGTACATTGAGTCTATGCTTACTAGGCTGCGTATCCATTTAATATTAATCACATAAAATATCTCCTAGATTAGAGTTAATTTCATTTGGACATACTAAGTTGTCTTGAATATTTTGTAAGTGAGTGCAATTGTATAATGCAGTTTGAAAAATATTTAATATTTCTGTATAATTCATTATAAATGTCATTACAGTTTAATAAAACAGATAATTAAAGTTTAAGATTAATCAGTTTAATATTCTTCAATTTACATTTTTTTTCACTGATTGTTACTCTCTATTTAATTCATTAATTCTTTATTTGGATCAAACTTTTAATTAAAAATAGCTACTAGGAAAATGTTTGCAGATGTACTATTCTTTTCACGTTTATTTCATACAATGTTAACGTTTAATAACAGTTATGTGACGCGTTTGATGATAGAGGAAGGATCTAAGCCACATTTAGAAATTTTTCAGAAGTATCCAAAGTTTGTAGATTGAGTTTTGTTGTTTTGCTGTGATATAACAGATGAATAAGGTACCAGGGTTAGTTCTTAATTATCGGTCAGTACTACATCCTCGGTCATATAAGAAAAAGCGATACAGAAATTGTTATTATTACACAGTGCTATCTAATACTTCTGCAAACCCGGGTTTGCAGAAGTATTATATGACCGAAGATGTAGTACTGACCGATAATTAAGAACTTACCCTATTACCTTTCTTTGTATAAGATACTGATGGAACAATTTAAATAACTCAGAATATTATTTTTCATGAAACTTCATTTTCAAGTTTTATGGCTTAGGCCTTTCCGCCGCCGAACGGTAAATTATACAGTCTAATAAAAATGTATCTGTAATGACTTTTCCGCAGTTTCTATTTTCATATTTACACGACTTTTCATATAACAATTTTAAAATTGTTCTAGGTACACGACAAGAAATTTGTGAACTCTGTTTGTTTTATGTGTTATTTGGCATATTAATTGGAATATCGATTTCAAATTGATATTATTTAATTAAGGTCCTTTCAGTTAGGTAAGCTTAATGAATATATTTTAAATAAGCTGCCACATGTAATATATACTTATATGCATTAAGATATTGTAACATTTATGTATTAATTCCTATTAACATAAGTAACAAATTTTAATAGGAATTAGAATATTAATTAACATATTTGTAACATTCTGTGTCACTGCAATTTGTCTCTTTTCCAATATTTTCTTTAAATGTTTATTTGTCGTAAGTGTTCCGATATACTTTCGGTTTGCGTATTTAGCGACAGTGACGCGTGTGCCTGTGCGCTCATTGGCTACGTAGGACAGGTGTGCCGAGGTGCGTAAGGATGTGCGGGGGTGGGGGGGGGGGGGGGGGGGAGGAGTGGAGGAAGGAAGGAGGAAGACACTAACACTCACTTATAGGAGGAAACTTATCACAAACTGAGCATCTGCTAAAAGTTGTAGTGAAACTCAATTATAGTGTCAACTACGGTCAGTACGACCAATGCATTGTTTAGTACGACCAATGCATTGTTTAGTACGACCATGCTTTGTTTAGTACGACCAATGCATTGTTTAGTACGACCAATGCATTGTTTAGTACGACCATGCATTGTTTAGTACGACCAATGCATTGTTTAGTACGACCATGCATTGTTTAGTACGACCATGCATTGTTTCCTATAGTGTTTTCTTTTGTGGCACTTGAAGTAATTGCTCGTAATTTAATAGTATTTTTTATGATTCTTTGTGTGTTATCGAAATAAAAGAAATTATGCTCAAGAATAAACATATCAATATTTTGAATTTGAAAAATTTTGCAGTAAAAATATACATAAATTTGTTCTTTTTTTTTATTCATTGTTGAATTTAGATGTTCAATTAATAATTTTTTTCCAAAGTACCCTATTTACCCCACACACTCTGGTATCTATCCCATGAATATTCCTCACTGCTCTCACTGTGAGAGCATCTACTGCTCTCAGTGAGAGAGCACTAGATGCTCTCAAGGAAGAGGACAATTTTCCTAATCACTGGATCCGGCAGAAGTTGTGTGCGTGTGTCTGTGCGTGAGTTTGCCGCAACAAATTAAACTGCTGATATTAGTTATTTCAGTCTCACATCTACTAGTTATAAAAGAACTAGGCAATAGTAGTTACATTAGTAGTTAATCTGTATGTATGAAATTAATTACTGGTTCCCTATAAAATAATATTTTCAGTAGGTAAATGGTATGCAATGAGTATGACAAATTGCACTTGGTACAATTGAAATTATTTAATACATCAATTTATATATTCAAATTAAATTAAAATATGTAAGTAATTGTTTTTTATATCTGATAATTATTTTATCCATATTTAAATAAATGTTTCATAAGCAGATAAATTTAAAAAAGCTATAAATCCACGGATATTGGGACCACTGTTTTATTTACTTTTACTTTATTATGCAATTGATTTAAAATGTACACTTTAGTTTAATGTGATTGAAATGAGGCATTTAGATCTTCTCTTATATTAGATTGATATAGAATAAATAAAAGGTAAAGGTAAAATAACTAAGGTTTGATTGATTACTTGAATATTTTGATTTGCGCAAGCGATTTCGTGACATAATGTTATTAATTATAACCACGACTATTTTTTTGGTACTAATACTGTAGGTGTATTTACTTTAAATCAACATATCATGTACAGTGTCTACAGGCCTCTACCTAGAGTGTCTACAGGCCTCACCATCTACAGTGTTTACAGGCCTCTACCTAGAGTGTCTACAGGCCTCACCATCTACAGTGTCTACAGGTCTCATCATCTACAGTGTCTACAGGTCTCATCATCTACAGTGTCTACAGGTCTCATCATCTACAGTGTTTACAGGCCTCATCATCTACAGTGTCTACAGGCCTCATCATCTACAGTGTCTACAGGTCTCATCATCTACAGTGTCTACAGGTCTCATCATCTACAGTGTCTACAGGCCTCATCATCTACAGTGTCTACATGCCTCATCATCTACAGTGTCTACATGCCTCATCATCCACAGTGTCTACAGGTTTCATCATCTACAGTGTCTACAGGTCTCATCATCTACAGTGTCTACAGGCCTCATCATCTACAGTGTCTACAGGTCTCATCATCTACAGTGTCTACAGGCCTCATCATCTACAGTGTCTACAGGCCTCATCATCTACAGTGTCTACAGGCCTCATCATCTACAGTGTCTACAGGTCTCATCATCTACAGTGTCTACAGGCCTCATCATCTACAGTGTCTACAGGCCTCATCATCTACAGTGTCTAAAGGCCTCATCATCTACAGTGTCTACAGGCCTCATCATCTACAGTGTCTACAGGTCTCATCATCTACAGTGTCTACAGGTCTCATCATCTACAGTGTCTACAGGCCTCATCATCTACAGTGTCTACAGGCCTCATCATCTACAGTGTCTACAGGTCTCATCATCTACAGTGTCTACAGGCCTCATCATCTACAGTGTCTACAGGCCTCATCATCTACAGTGTCTACAGGCCTCATCATCTACAGTGTCTACAGTGTCTACAGGCCTCATCATCTACAGTGTCTACAGGTCTCATCATCTACAGTGTCTACAAACCTCATCATCTACAGTGTCTACAGGCCTCATCATCTACAGTGTCTACAGTGTCTACAGG